>CM040243.1:88020463-88433542 GCA_022545495.1 Chrysanthemum lavandulifolium | reverse complement strand
CTAAGAAGATCAAGAGTCGGGAAGTCGTTAAATTATTGAGAATATTATTATATGCGACATTACAATTTTATATACAATCCAATTTTATTGTATTTGAATATATTTTAATATATTTTATATATTAGAATTTGTTTTGATATATATTGATTTCTTATATGTGACTAAAAGATTCATATAGTCACAATTATTAACACTTTTGGTCACGGTTGCTTAATTCGATGCGTGACTAAATGTTAGAAAGCGCCACACAAACATAAAATTAATGTGGCCATTGGATGAGCAATAGTCACACAAAACACACATTTCTTCACTTAAACCACCATATGGTCACACTTATTAACACTTTTGGCCACTTTATGCTTAATTTGTATGTGACTAAATACCCAAAAGAAACATGCTTTGTGTGACTAAATGTTAGAAAAGGCCACACAAACATAAAATTCATGTGGCCATTGGATGATCAATAGTCACACAAAACACACATTTCTTCACTTAAAACACCATATGGTCACACTTATTAACACTTTTAGCCACTTTATGGTTAATTGCATGTGACTAAATACCAAAAGAAACATGCTTTGCGACTAAATGTTAGAAAAGGCCACACAAACATAAAATTCATGTGGCCATTGGATGAGCAATAGTCACACAAAACACACATTTCTTCACTTAAAAGACCATATGGTCACACTTATTAACACTTTTGGCCACTTTATGATTAATTGGATGTGACTAAATACCCAAAGAAACGTGCTTTGTGTGACTAAATGTTAGAAAAGGCCACACAAACATAAAATTCATGTGGCCATTGGATGATCAATAGTCACACAAAACACACATTTCTTCACTTGAAACACCATATGGTCACACTTATTAACACTTTTGGCCACTTTATGATTAATTGAATGTGACTAAATACCCAAAGAAACATGCTTTGTGTGACTAAATGTTAGAAAAGGCCACACAAACATAAAATTCAAGTGGCCATTGGATGATCAATAGTCACACAAAACACATTTCTTCACTTAAAACACCATATGGTCACACTTATTAACACTTTTAGCCACTTTATGGTTAATTGCATGTGACTAAATACCCAAAGAAACATGCTTTGTGACTAAATGTTAGAAAAGGCCACACAAACATAAATTTCATGTGGCCATTGGATGAGCAATAGTCACACAAAACACACATTTCTTCACTTAAACACCATATGGTCACACTTATTAACACTTTTGGCCACTTTATGATTAATTGGATGTGACTAAATAACCAAAAGCGTGCTTTGTGTGACTAAATGTTAGAAAAGGCCACACAAACATAAAATTCAAGTGGCCATTGGATGATGAATAGTCACTCAAAACACACATTTCTTCACTTAAACACCATATGGTCACACTTATTAACACTTTTAGCCACTTTATGGTTAATTGTATGTGACTAAATACCCAAAACAAACATGATTTGTGTGACTAAATGTTAGAAAAGGCCACACACACATAAAATTCATGTGGCCATTGGATGATCAATAGTCACACAAAGACACCTTTCTTCACTTGAAACACCATATGGTCACACTTATTAACACTTTTAGCCACTTTATGATTAATTGTATGTGACTAAATACCAAAACAAACATGCTTTGTGTGACTAAATGTTAGAAAAGGCCACACAAACATAAAATTCAAGTGGCCATTAGATGATCAATAGTCACACATAAGACATATTTCTTCACCTTAAACAACATATGGTCACACTTATTAACACTTTTGCCACTTTATGCTTAATTGTATGTGACTAAATACCCAAAACAAACATGCTTTGTGTGACTATCGGTGTTTATGGTCACTAATACGGATTAATCCAACAAAATTTGTACCTAATTAGTCACACATGTTACGGTTTTGGTTACTCTTTTGCAATAGAGACTAAAAAGTCAAACACGTGACCATAGGCTACCTATGGTCATGCGACCTTTAGTCACACGGCGAAAAAAAACATGTGTGACTATATGTATATCGTCACACATATTCGGTGTGGCCAAATCCACTTTTGTTCTAGTGATTATACAATCGTAACCTACAAGATAAATATCTTTTCCATATTTATCTAATACAATAAAATAAACCGACTATTACAAGACTAGCGGCGATTACATATCATCATCCGTGGTTATACTCTTCTACTAGCCGCGTTTGTCTTCATCCGTGGTTACATCTTCATGTCCGTGGTTATATCCAACATCAGTGGTTCCAGTGCCAGAGTAATTCTTGATCCAGGAACCTAAAACCCAACAATCCTCCCTAAACTTGATACATTCCAACGAAATTCTCAAGTTTTCTTTAAACTCAAAACATACGAATTGGAGGATGTAGCCAAACACTTACAAGCCTTAAGAATGTTCTCATACTTGACAACAATTTGTAAGCTTGACCTTCATAGGGTACTAACATCTTGATACAACAGGCTTCAACATCCGAGCAATAATTCACGGATGCTTATTCGGTTGAGGATAATCACCTTCTACAAGCATATGAATAATCTTTCGAAGCAGTTAAAACATGAACTCCACAAGTTTGATATAATAACCATCTAGTAACTTGACCATTGTAGAGTCCTTGCCATTCGGGTTCATCATGAGTAGGTTCAAATAGAATCTTCAAATAATGATAAACCGACCTCTCATGATAATCATTTGGATGTACTTCACCAAACTTGTTCTTGTAAAGTATCAAAAATTCATCAAATCATCTCTATCAAAATACTGAAGCATCTGTGAAAATTTATTATACTCAGAAACTTCATTATTGAGTCTTTGAATTTTCCAAACTCCTTCACTTCCAATTATAAGCTTAAACTCATAAGAAATAATTTGATTTTCATCATCAACAACTTTCAATCTTTTAGAATCAGATGTCTCCTGAACCTCATATTTTCTCTTTCTTTTACTTTGAATCCACTCTTCATCCTTTTTAATCCACTCTTCTTCCTTTTTAGAATTCATTGGACAGAAATCATCTTTATTAATCCTCATACATCTCTCATAAATTTCCAAAATTCTTTCAAATGAGCATCTACTAAGATTATCAGAAACATGAATGCCTGAATACTTAATAATCTTCATCAATACATTCCTCATCTGAGCAATTGAAGGAGGTTTCTTTCTTACAACTTGCTTCCTGTTTTTACCAACCTTCCTTGCCCATTCACCCAAAAGTCTAGCTTTTTCCTCATCATCTAACAAATCCCATTCTTGTGCAGTATATTCATCATTGATTTGTTGAGAAGCTTCAAGATAGTTTTGTGATTCATACCATGTAGCTAACCATCTTTGACTAGCTTCCTCTTCATCTTGCTTCCTTTTCTCTAAAGCTACTTGATCATCAACTACAATATTTTTAGCATACTCTGCATCATATGCTTCTTGTTCTGCTTTATTTTTAAACTTCAGCTCTGGTACATCAACCTCTTTACCTTTCCCAACATCAGATTGAACCACTTTCTTCTTCAAAGGTTCACCAATAACTAAACTTTTAACTCTGGGTTTGGTTGCAGTAGACTGAACAGATAGAACATGTGCAATGATAGGTGTAGAAATAGATGAGGTTTTGCTTAGATTTATCAAGGTACTTGTAGCCTCTTTTTCAACTTCTTTAGACATATGTGGTGATACAGAGAGAGTTGTGACAATAGTGGAAGTGGTTATGATAGCGATGGGTATGGCGGTGGTGGGTATAATTGCTAAGTCCAGAAAGCTGCGCAGAGGTCAAAGTACTAACCATGGTTGCAGACTTACTATCGGTGGTTATGTCCTGCTACTTCATCTTCAACAACAGGTCTTCAAACATTCAAGAACCTCATTCCCATCTTTATCGATACCAAAAATTCATTATCTCCACTATCAACATCTTCATCCATAGGTACATCAAGATATTTTACCACCTCCCCAATTCATGCCTTAACTCCTCCCTGTTTGGATACATCTTCCATTCGGGCCGGAGGAGGCCGCCTTCTTTTTCTTCTGCGCATAGCTTTCAAAGCAACAACCCTGGTCTCCTTACTTTCTCCAAAACTAACACCACGTGCTTCAATCTCCGAATATCATTACCACGAAACACGGTCAACTTCGTAGACACGAAAGTGTAGCCTCCATTTTAGCACATTTAACCGTCAATTCATTTAAATGTTCAAGAATATCCTCCCAACTTCGACACGTGTTAAGCGGTCCGAGAGGTGGTTCATTGGAAAAGTCATCATGTACAAACTCATTAACCGTCAATTCAATGTCGGGTTCCAATCTATCCTCATCACTTGAGTGTGTAACCTTCTCCGAGAGGTGAATCCTGGATAAAGTAGACATAGCACCGGACCTAGCCTCGATCATCTATGCACCACATCAGCGACCATTTGGCTAGGGATTCCTCCACTGTGTTGAGTTCAAGGAACTCTCCACATTAGGAGTTGCCAATGGTTGGGTCTTATTAATGTTCCCACTATCCTGACCAACATCTAAGCATGAATCAGTAGTGGACGCCCTTCCAATCATGTCACCTCCACTCCATATGACAGCCTCATTAACAACACCACTAACACTAGCCTGAGGTAGCTTAGTGCCCTTCTGTCTCCTAGCAGTGGTTTGGGTATGACTATCAGTGGTTTGATTTGTACTAGCAGTTGATATAGGAACAATAGGTTGAGACACAAGACCTTCATCAAACTCAGAAACAACAGGCAAAGTAAGCATGTGAGGAAATAAAGGAACATCTCTAATTTGTACATTCTGTGGCTGATTCCTCATATGAGCAAAAACCTTAGGAAGCATATGATGTACTTCATACTCCCTAGTATGTTCAACATGTTCCTCTATTTGATGTTCCACAATCAGTTGAACAAATCTAGGATACAAATAATATTTACCCTTCTTCCTAATGTTTTGTACTAATCCCTCATAAATCATCCTAGACCAATTAAACTTCATTCCATCAGAGAAACAAATAATAGCACTAGAAATTTTTGAAGGAAAGTCATTAAAACCTGTGGTCTTGTTACTCATACACATCAACAAAGTGTGAATCAAAAACTTCCATTGTTGTGAAAACAAACTCTTAAAAATTCTACCTTTTCACCCCCATGTGTATAACCTAATCTCTAAACCAACAACAATCTCAACATCCGAAGATTATCAACACCATCAAGATCATCAAACTTCAAAACATCTCTAATGATTTCCTCGATAATGAAATAGCATGCTCATCCACAGCAGAACTAAACACCTCCACTCCATCAACCTCTTCAAGTGTAGCATTCTTCCAAAATTGATGTATGTAGGTTTTAAGAATGGTGGGTTTAACTGTTAAAGCATAGTGAATGGGACTGTGAACTAGAAAATCGATCATTTGATGAAACCCTTCTGATCGAGCATTTTTGGTGAGAATTGCAGCAAAGTTATGTGAAGTGGAATACTTTTCAGCCATTGTGATGAATGTTACGGATGATGTGGGTTTTGTGAATTATGCAAAGAAAGTGATTAGGGTTAAGGTTGAGCGCCAATTGGAAGTGGTTTGAGAATCAAATAAATGATCCGTCCGTGATTTGGGGAGAGGGATATAGGTTTGTCAATATTACCAAATGACCTGTAATATCCAAAACTAAGCACCATGCTATCCAGCTTCAGAAGCGCTATCCATGGTTGAAACATACCATCGGCAGATACATTGGATCACTTTGCTTCCAAATAACCAAGAGATATAGCAAAGAAATCTGTGTCACATTGAGAAAGTTCTTACAAAAATATGAAGGAATACACATTTTTTTTAAACAACTAACACAAGCAGCTAACACACCAGCTCCTTATGCACACAAATCCTTCATACCTGCAAGACACAAACACAAAACCAACACAGAGAATAAGGTTATTGTTGTCAGTGGTTATAAAGAGCCAAAAGTGGTTCCAAAAGACCTATCCATGGTTTGAACAGATAAGTCAATATGGTCAACTTCTAGAACTAATATCAGTCCAATACCCAAGAAACGCATTAACTCTCCAACCACATTTAACCTGCCCCATAGTTACTTCCATAACCCTTAGTTTTGCTTATAAAAAGAACCCTTAATCTCATATAACACACACACCAATCAAAATCAAAACCCTAATTTCTTCAAAAACCCCAATAATGAGCGGCTCAACCCAATCGGTCTTTCATCGGATGACAACACCTCCTCCAACAACGATGGAGAGATGGAAAAAGAACTATTTGTCAAGCAATCCAAGCAAAGGAGAAAATAGCTCTTCTTTAAGTTCGTATGTATCACCCTATGAAGATACTGATTTAAGAAACATCTTCCATGGCGGTCGGTGCGCCTCCAAGAATCCAATCCATGGCGATTTGACATACCTCTACAAGAACCACGACCATTAAAATCCCCATTTCTTCCATCATCGAAGATGATAGTGTGGTGAATCCAGTGATGCATCGAGGACTCGATGACTCCTCAAAGAAGATAACTTCAAACCCCAAACCTTCATCATCCAAACCCCAACCAACACCACGAGCAAGAAATCCACCACTCCCAAAGGACGGAGGGTGGTTCTTGGTCTTCTGCACCAAGTTGTGGTGCTTCTTCACATCGTAAGGAGGAAGGAAAAAGAAAATGGAATGATGCTTTTGGTGAAACCGGCGAGATGCAAGTATGATATGACTATGTCCTTTGTGCTTCATCTCTGTATTCATCTTCATCATCTTCATTTGCATCAATCTATCCTTCCCATTTTGATCCTTAGGCTGCTTCGTCGTCTTGGTCATGCATATGATAAATGCATATCCAAAGAATCATGCATATCCAACGGTGAGGATAGTATTAGAAATCATGTATAAGTAGTCTTTTAATGAGCACTTGAAGTTTCATTGTAAGCTATAAGTCGTAAACTGTTTTGATGAATGAATGAACAATTTAACTTGATGCTTTTTAGCTTCTATAATGACTTGTCTTGTATCTGCAAAATGGTTAGTAGAAACACGAAACAACTAGCGATTGGTTTGAACAACGCTATCGAGGTTAGAAACAATACTATCGGTGGATAGAAACAGAGATATCAATACTAAGATTACATAATAACGATCAATTCTTATACAAACCGATACAAAAATTTGAGAGTTTAGAGATTGATCATTCCAATACTAACAACAAGATACTGAAACCTCCCACATCAAAGCTTTGGTGAGAAGATCGGCAACATTGAAATCGGTATGGATTTTTACCGTTTGAATCAACCGTTTCTCATTACAATCTCTAATAAAATGATGTCTTATCTCAATATGTTTAGTTCTAGAATGTAAAACAGAGATTTTTGATAATGCAAATTGTCTTGTTATCATCAATGTAAATCTTAGTATGCATAAAATTATACCTAAAATCCAGCAATTGATTACGAATCCAAAGAACTTGACCACAACAACTAGCGTGACTACATATTCACTTTCGGTTGTAGAATTAGCCACAATGGTTTGCTTTTTACACCGCCAAGAAATTAACTCACTTCCCAAGAACCGACATCCTCCAATGGTAGACTTCCTATCCAAACTAGCACCAAGATAGTCACTATCGATGTAGCCACCGGTCAAGGGAATCCTTAGAGTACCAAAGGCCCAATTTAGGATGACCTTTCAAATATCTAAAGATCCTCTTAACAAGATTCATGTGTGAGGTATTTGGTGTGACTTGAAATCTTGCACACACATACCGAGAACATAATATCTGCCTAGATGCGATAAGATACATCAAAGATCCAATCATGGATCTATACAACCTCAAATCAACTTTTGGACTTCCATCATCCGGTAGCATAGGTTTACGGTAGCATAGGACTTCCATCACTTGTTGATCCCAGTTGAGCAAACGATCTAATATAGAAGCCGACTTAGAACAAAAGCTTATTAAGTATTACGGAATTTAACACTTAATCTTAAGAAGAAGAACAATAAAACATTCAACACCTCAATATTATTGATAATCTGAATACTCTTACAAGATTAGGGTTTTGCAACCTTGAAGTGTATCGACCTTAGATATAAAACATACATATATCTAATCTAACCTAGAACCTCCTTTTATAGACTAAGGAGTCCTATACATTATACAATACGTAACCTACAAGATAAATATCTTTTCCATATTTATCTAATACAATAAAATAAACCGACTATTACAAGACTAGCGACAATTACATATCATCATCCGTGGTTATACTCTTCTACTAGCCGCGGTTTGTCTTCATCCGTGGTTACATCTTCATCGTCCGTGGTTATATCCAACTGTCCATGGTTCCATGATTTAGAGTAATTCTTGATCCAAGGAACCTAAACCCAACAATCCTCCCTAAACTTGATACATTCCAAATTCTCAAGTTTTCTTTAAGCTCAAAACATCCGAATTGGAGGATGTAGCCAAACACTTACAAGCCTTAAGAATGTTCTCATACTTGAAAGAACAATTTGTAAGCTTGACCTTCATAGGGTACTAACATCTTGATACAACCAGGCTTCTTCAAACATCGCTACATACTTTTCTTGACTAATGAAAATACCATCACCCTTTGTTGAACTCAGCAGCCCCGAAAGAAAGTGAGTTCTCCCATAGAACTCATATTAAACTTATCATGCATAAGTTTCTCAAAATCTCTGCATAGCTCCTTGTTTGTAGAGCCAAAGATGATGTCATCTACATAAACCTAAACCAAGTAAAATATCATCTTTGTGCTTTCTAATGAACAAAGTTTTATCAATCGCCCTCTTTTAAAACCATTGTCCATTAAATAAGTAGACAGGCACTCATACCATGTCCTTGGAGCTTGATGCAATCCATACATAGCCTTCCTCACCTCTGTAAACCTTGTCGGGATGATCGGGATCTTCAAAACCGGAGGTTGACAAACATAAACCTCCTCATCAATAGTGCCATATAAAATGCACTTTTAACATCCATCCGATACACAACAAAATTCTTGAATGAAGCATAAGCCAAAAATAATCTAATAGCCTCTATCCTTGCAAGCGGTGCAAATACTTCATCATAATCCAAACCTTACGTTTGTGTGTATCCTTGAGCAACTAACCTTGATTTGTTTCTTACAACAATTCCTCTTCATCCTCTTGTTTACGAACACCCATTTAGTCCCAATAGCCCTCTTTCCATTTGGAAGATCAACCAATGTCCAAACCTCTTGAAGTTTAAATTGAAGCTCCTCTTGCATTGATTCTACCCACCTTCTTCGAGATAAAGCTTCTTCCACTTTTGGGCTCCTTTTGAGACAGAAAACAAGCAAACAGCAATTTTGCGATCTTTATGACTGCTTTTTTTGAAGTGATTACGCAAAGAACCCATGTTCAGGAAAAGGGTTCATGTTCTTAATTCGCTTCTTGTTTGAACCTGGGGTATTCAAGTTTCCAAGTATTTGTTCCTTGGGATGAATCTTGTGAATCTCGGTAGTAGTGATTGGACTTTCATTAATGACGGTTTCCAAATTAGACAAATCAAGATTGAAGAAATCATCCATGTCTTCATCATCGTGGGAGTATCAATCTCTATCAAAGCGGGCATGGAAGGATCATGTGGATACTCCTCATCACCAAATCTTGTGTCATGGGGTCCAAAGAAAGTACTATCACCAAGACTTGTAGCCGGATTTCACTTGAACTATCGGGATAGAAGATGGCTTGTCGTGATTCTGATTGGCCTATCGGTGCTTCGGTGAGGCTTAGCGATTGCTTGCGAGGCGCTTTTTCTTCTTTCAATTTCTTCTACCGACATCGAGTTATCTTTCAACAACTCATCCATATCTTGATGATGATCAACTTTGCCCCATCTTTCAAGACTTCATTATCGATGGGACTTTGCTTATCAATGATGGAAGGAACAGAACCGACTTTCCACTTTTCAACCAAATAGAACTCCTTTGGAGAATCGACTTCTTTTGAAGATGTATCGCCTCGTAATCCTTTTGTGTACCAGATTAACATTAGTGGAAGTTCCTGCAATGATAGGCTCATAATTCATAGATTTGGTTAGCATATCAATGTTAAACACCGATCCTGTCCTTTGGTCTCAACACTAGAGTCTTTTCACCGAATTGAACATGTAAGTTCTCTTCAACAATTCTAGTCCTCCTATTGTATACTCTAAAGGCTTTGCTATTTGTGGAATAGCCTAAAAGTATCCATCATCCGCTTTTTCTTGAAACTTGCCTAGGTAGTCTATGGTATTCAAGATGGTAACAGGACACCCAAAGGTTTTAGGAATGCAATCATTGGCTTCCTATCATGTAACAACTCATAGGAGGTCTTGTTATGAGGCTTCACTACCTTACTGCTTTGCACATAACTTGCAATTCCTACGACTTTCAATTTCAAAAGGTAGTTGGTAACTTAGACTCGACAACATGGTCCTAGCAGCCTCAATTAGTGTTCTATTTTCCTTTCACCTACACCATTACATTGTGGTGTTCTAGCAACACTAAACTGTCTTTCAATACCTTTAGCTACGAACTTATTCATCACATCATTCTTAAACTCGGTTCCATTATCACATCCGATTACTTTGACCTTATGATTTACTAGATTTTCTATCTTAGTAATGAAACTCTTAAGACTCTCACTAGTCTCACTCTTAGCACCCAAAAAGTATACCCAAGAAAATCTACTATAATCATCGGTGATAACTAGGCAATCTCGCTTATGGTTCAAGCTTCTAACAAAGGTAGGTCCAAATAAGTCCATATGAAGCATAAACAATGGTAGTGTTATGGCGTTCTGAGCTTTGGTCTTACAAGAAGCTCTATGTTGTTTTCCTTTTCGCGGGCCACACACAAATCCTTACACTCAAAACCTTAGAAGGTAACCCTCTCACTAAGTTTCCTTTTACCGGTTTATTGATTGTTTTGTAATTGAGATGACCTAGTCTTCTATGCCACAATATTGACTCATCAATGATGCTTTAGCAAACAAACATAAGGACACATTAGGAAGAACATCTTTAAGATCAAAACAATATATATTTTCCTTCCTAGGTACCCTAAGTTGTATAAACTTCTCATCGTGCATCTTAAACTCGGGAGACAACACCACACACTCGGTTTCCCAAAAGTACCCAGTTTTTCTTATCACACATTTGAGAAACATCAATAAATTGTACTTAAGTCCTGTACCAAATAGACCTTTTCAAAGTCTAAATTCCCTATTCTGATTGTGCCTCGCCAACTATCTTTCCTCCCTTGGATCATTTCCAAATGCCACATATCCTCCATCAAAGCTTCAAAATCTTCCAGATTACTTCCATCCCAAGTCATGTGCCCAGAGCAACCACTATCAAAACTCCTTTATCTTTAGCTCGGTTTGAAGATTGCCCCGCACATAAAATTACACAAGTTAGTTCTTTTGTGGACCCAAGCCAATCTTGACTTGGGTGCGCTCGTGCATGAAAATATTCAAATTTCTTTAGGTCCATTGATGCACAGCTTGACATGTGGTAAAACCTTGGTCTTAGGCTTCCATTGCCAACTAGTTGAGGCCTTAACAACATAAAATGATTTCCAACCAACGTATCGCTTATCACCTTTGGAATTTTTAAAACTTCTTTTGAATCGGTGGTGATATTTTGCTTATCGCTGGTTTGATTCTGCTTAGTCGTGTTTACATTTTGCTTAGCGATGGTTGGAACCCATTTAGGTGCAAGGTGACAATTGATTTTGTTTTCCCATTCCTCATTAACACCGCCTAGGAATCAAGTTCTTGTTAGGATGAGGGTTTGTTTTCTTGAAAAGTTTTGATGATTTACCCTCCTCCAATGATTCCAAACGGTGGTCTGCTTTTATGACAATTCCTCCGTAAGTGCTCAAAACTACCACGCTTATAACAAGCTTTCTTGACACATTGAAACTCATCACCTAATCTGTTAGAAATTAGACCATTTAAACTTCTTTGATTACCCTAGGTTTATATTGTTTCATCCGCTCCTAGGTATTTCCTGCACTCCACTACTTTCTTGGTAACTTTAGCTCCAAATCTAGGTACAAGGTTGACTTGTTGAGAATCAACTTTCTTAACTTTCTCTATCTTTTTAGACTTAGTTGATTCGGTTCTATCATCCTCGTAGTCCGATTCCCAATCTTCTATTATGGGAGCATCGGATAACTTATCGAACTTATCTTAGGTGTTTCATCTTATTTATCACTTCTACAGTTTGTTAAAACCGAATTCACTACTAAATGACAACTCTTTAGCGGTGTGGTGCATGTTTCATCAAAGAGGTGGTGGCATATTATTGTATCCAAGACCGAACCATCTTTGAACAGTTTTTGACCTATTGGCTTATTTACTAGATCGAAGCATATTGTGTTATAGCAACCCTAACAACATGTTTTTCTTTTTCATCTAGGGCCTTTAGTTTTACACTCTCTTCCTCGCTAGTTTATCTTTAAGCATTTTAATCTCTCTCTTTTAAGATCAATTTCACCACCTAGTATATTGATCTTTCTACATACTCAAACTCACATTTAATACAATTTTAGCTTCTCTTCCACACCTTCTAGACCAACTCTATAACCTAAGTTATCTAAAGTCAATCTATCTACTTCTTTTCTCATACTCGGTGATAGCTTTTTGAGATTCTAAGTTATCATAACATGATTTAAAAGAACAAGTAGATGTTTTAGAATCATTAGATACCTCGGAATCGAACCGGAAGATGAAGCATAGGCCATTAGAGCAAAGTTATGCTCTTTGAAGCTTCACTAGCAAGAAAAGTCGCATTTGGACCTTCTTCAATCGATCACTCCAATCATAATCACCAATCCCATCACCGAGCAACCAAAGGCAAGAAGCGGCAGCTCTTACTTGTCTTCTCGAATGCCTTCAATTCTTTTAGGAGCTCGACATTCCCAGCAAAGTGACCTTTCTTCTTGCGCTAAAGCACTCCATCTTGCTTTTGTCGACTCCACTCTCCTTTGACCATCATACTTAACCCGTCTTCCAATTCTCGTAAACTTTCTTGCTTGGAGAGTCAACATTGCCATTTGCCATTGAAGATTGATCTCATCAAGATCATCGGGATCAATTTGATCCAGATCTTGATTCAACACGAGAACAATCGGTAGTTAAATCGAGACGAAAAGCACAGATTGCACCATCACCGCGGTGATCACTAATAAAGGGTATTGTTTGCAATAGCCGTGGTTATACCATAGGCGTGATGGTTACATCTTGTGGGCTTTTGTGATTAGTGGATACAAAAGCAATGTTTTGATTAGCGTAAGATGAGTGAGAAAAGTTATTCTCGCACTCATAAACCTTCAAGTTGTTGAAGAGATTGTCTAGAGTCATCGTAGCAAAATCCTCCTTATTTCTCCACACAATTGTATGAATAGCCCATTCGGATGATAAACTCCTAATGAACTTCAAATTAATATCTTCTTGAAGAAACTTGTAACTCATGACTTTAGTTGGTGATAAGTTTTGAAGTCTATTGTATGTACCATCAATCTTTTCTCCACTAAGAGCGTTGAAGGTTTCAAATTGATGCTTGAGCATATTCATCCTTGACTTCTTAGTAGCTTCATTACCAAAGAAACCTTAATTCAAGAGCATCCAATAATTCTTTAGCGATTCATATTGATCAAAGTCTAAGGCTAATTCATTAGGTATTCCATGGAGAGAATACTGTGAGCTTTGATCTCCATTTTCCTTTAGCTTTATCGGGTTCACTAACAATTGCAATCTCAGGTCCATCCTCACCCTTCTTAGGAAGAGTGTCTCCTTTTTAACAACATCCCGAGAGCATAATCAATCATACGAATGTATTGCCTCATTCGCATCCTCCGATTTGATACTCACCATGTTTGAGCATGGGCACTTTTGAAGCAGTCACCATGTGAGTTTCGTCGACATCTTAACTTGCTTGAATAAAGATTAATGCACTTCTTCTTGGTTACAGCTTCTAGATCACAAGCTCGATACCACTTGTTGATCCCGTTAAGCAAACGATCTAATATAGAAACCGACTTAGAACAAAAGCTTATTAAGTATTACGAATTTAACACTTAATCTTAAGAAGAAGAACAATAAAACATTCAACACCTCAATATTATTGATAATCTGAATACTCTTACAAGATTAGGGTTTTGCAACCTTGAAGTGTATCGACCTTAGATATAAAACATACATATATCTAATCTAACCTAGAACCTCCTTTTATAGACTAAGGAGTCCTATACATTATACAATACGTAACCTACAAGATAAATATCTTTCCATATTTATCTAATACAATAAAATAAACCGACTATTACAAGACTAGCGGCGATTACATATCATCATCCGTGGTTATACTCTTCTACTAGCCGCGGTTTGTCTTCATCCGTGGTTACATCTTACTGTCCGTGGTTATATCCAACCTGTCCGTGGTTCCAGTACTTAGAGTAATTCTTGATCCAAGGAACCTAAAACCCAACAAGTTCCACCAGCTTCATCCTTGAGAGCCAAGAGTTGAGCCTCTTTGTGATAAGCGCTGCCTCTTGTCCTCGGCTTAGGGCATGCATTAGCCAGATGACCCTTTTCATTACAGTTATAACAACGAAGACCATTAACCCCATTCTGAGCATTACCCTGTTCAACCACTTGAGCCATGTGTTGTTGTGGAGCACCCATGTTATTCCTCCTAATAGCATTAAACCCTTGACCACTGCCCATCTGACGAACATTACCACGATTCTGAACTTCAACACGTCCATTGTTAACAACAGCCTGATTCCTTGTATTTGAGGAGATACGAATGCGATTGTTGGATTTGTTTGAGTATCGGCCGAAGGCTCTAGCAATCATGACAAACCCTTGTTGCAATGCATCAAAAGCTTCAGTATCCTCATTAGATCTGTAAAGTGCTTGATCATTGTTGTTGAATGGAACCAATTGAGTTTCTTGAGATTGGTGTTGTGACGGATCATATGGGGTAATTGTAGCAGTTGGTTGTGGAGGATTAGTGAAGAAATTTTGTAAGGTTGGAAATTGAGGATAACAGGCTTGAGCCCACAAAGCTAATTGTTGATTATTCGGAAGTGATGATGAGACAGAGTCCACAGATAACTCTTTCTTTGTCAACTTCTTTTTTATGAGGCTTCAAATAGTCGTACAATAATCCGTATGTAGCATGATGAAGATTTTTCAAGCAGCGGATGAAAATGACATACTTTTCCCAATCGGGACCAAGACTACTCGGGAACTTAGTGTTGACGCAATTCTTGGCATGATGATGTTATGTTTATCAAGTCATTGATGATGTCGAGAATCGATGATGATATGACTCTAATGCCTCTCCGGGTTCAATCATGAAGTGTTCATAAGCCAAGTAGATTTTGGATTCCATGTCTTCTTGATTGAGTTCAGTGCCTTCCATGAGAAGATGAATATGCTCCCACATTGCTTTAGCAGTCTTTTGAGCATCAACACTTCGAAGTATAGGATTGGGTAATCCTAAAAGGATGTATTGCATTGTCAGTTCATCGGATTCAAAGTGTAGAAGTTGATCGGTAGTAAGTTCATTAAGATTTGCAATGTGGGTGAGATCATCTCTTGGTGGATTAGCAGTTGGATCTCCGGGTACAATGATAGTAGGCATCTGAAATGGACCTTCCATGATGGCTTTCTTCAAGAACTTTCCATGTGGCTTCTTTAGATCACATAACCTAAAGAACCTTATCACCCATTGATCATAGTTTCCGGGAGTGAGCATTGGATGTCTATCAAGTGATCCAGCTTCATGTATGGATTGTTGGCTACTTAAAGCTTCACACATCTTTCCAAACCAAGACGGTTCCTTCATAGTATTCCTGGATGGATGTTGATTGTGAATGTTTGTGTAAGGTTGTACTTGAAGACTAGGGGGTGGTTGAATCATTTGTGGTTGAATTGCTCCTTGAGGAAATTGTTGTTGAAATTGTTGTTGTTGTTGTAATTGTTGATAAAATTGTTGTTGTCGATTGAGTTGTTGTTGTTGTTGTTGTTGAGGATACACATGAGGGAAATAGCTAGAGTATGGTGGTTGAGACATCTTGAAACTTGTGTTGTAAAATGGATCTTTGTAGTCGAATGAAACTTTGTTGATGAAGAATCCTTATGCGTAGAAATCAATCTTAGGCAAAGACAATACCTTATGCGTAAAAACACCAATGTACGCGTAAGAAGTGAGCTTACGCGTAGGATTAGCTTACGCGTAGGGTTAAGGAAACCTTAGCTTATGCGTAAAACAAAGCTTAGTAGTAGAATGCTTATCGTAAGATTTTCTTATCGCGTAAGACAAGGCTTAAGCGTAAGAAAATGCTTATGCGTAAAGATTCTACGGCGTAAGTGTTTGCTTAGGCGTAAAACTAGGGTTTTGCCCAAAATCCTTTACACTTATCCCAAAGTAAAAGATATCCAAAGTCGAAGTGTTTTCGTGCTTATACAAGCAAGAAAACACTGAGTAAACCAAGAACACTGAAGATCAAACCAAGGAAAACCTTACGCGTAAATTTAGGGTTTTGTTATGCGTAAGTTTTGCCAAAACTGAGATTTCTATCCAAAAGTGTTTCTAAACCAGATTTTTATGATGAAACAGCTTCAATATCACCAAAATAACACAAAAGTGTGAAACTTGATGATCCAAAACTCTTATACACCTTACGCGTAGAATGAACCACACGAATAAAACCAAGGTAAAAAACAATGAAATACACGTAAAGTTGCAAACTTTTTTCCAAAAACTTAAACTTTATCACCAAATAACCTTTAAAGTACAAGAATCTTGAGTTTTAAAGTGAAAAAATTTGAGTTTTGAAGCGTTTGAATTTGTGAAGCCGAGACTTACGCGTAGGAAAGAAAACCTCAAAAACAAAATCGTTCAGCCAACTATTTGGCGATTGATACCACTGTTAGGTCACCATGTTTGTAACACAAGCATCAATATGAAGAAATATAGAGAAGAGAGATCGGATGAACACTTTAGCCAAACACACGAATATAATGAAGAAGGGTTTATGCTTAGAGTGAATGAGAAAAGTGAACAACCAACCTTCTAAGGAAGGTTTACAAGGCTATTTATAGGAGAGGGAGCTAGGGCAACACTCCTAGTCCCTTCCTTTCCTTATTAGGCTTGGGCCAAGGCTTATGAGCCTTCTACATAAGCCTTAGCATAATAACAAACATAAATGCCTAATTAAGCTAACTATTACATATTAATTACTAACACTTGTAATCTAGTTTAGGAGTGATTCCAACATAATTTGCTTCACAATATCCTCTTTTTACACTTATAGATTAGCAAGAAAGAATGATAGTTTATTTGCCACTAAAAAGCTTGAGATCATGTTGGCAATAAAAAGTAAGTTACGAAAAAGCGTCACACTTGTGGTAAAAATAGATAAGAGAATATTTCACCGGGTATAATCCCTTTACAAAAAAAATAGATAAGAGAAAATTATTAAAAAAGATAATTTTTGAAAGGGTTATTACAAAAAGGTTATTTTTTCGAGTACATGAAAAGGTTATGGATTTGGAGCAACTGTTTGTGCTACTTTGTGACCCTCTAATATTTTGACACATGCTTTTTAGAAGATTTAAAAATGAGATGTGTTATAGGACCCTCCTTATGGATCAACAGTACAACTCGTAATGTAGATAATATAACACCGTGATGCACACCGTATAACCCTCCGATGCATCTAATGATTGGAAACCCTCCCTATAAGGGGGGTTTCCAAATATCATGCCCCTTTAAAAATTTGTTTGACTATTCGACTAACGGTTGACAACCTCACTTTTACTTAATTTCTCAACAGCCTCAACTGACAACTTAGAGCACCCGGTGACGGTTTCGCCGTGGCTCGTCGTGACACCGGGCAAGCTCGCCGTCACTCGCCTCATCGTCTGCACGGCGAGGTTGGAATCTGATAATATATACGTTGCAAATTCTATTTTGAAAAAAAAAACTACCATTTACAAACAATTTTTTTTAAATAAACTTAACACACCCTATAAATACCAAACCATAAACCAACATTTTTTTCACTACATTTCAACCAACATATTTCATTACTCTCTATATCTCTAGTCTAAAAAAACAATGTCTCAAAACCCGAATGAAGGAGGCTATTTCAAGAACCTCCTCAATTCAAACCCACCACAATACAAGGGTTCGTCAAACCCGTCTACCCCCTCCTCACAAAATTCTAACACGTCGTCGCCATATGGTACGCAACAATTCAATCCCCGAGAAATTTATCTTAATCAACAATATGCGTTTCAACAAGGATTCGCAAATTTCCCCGGACGATTTCCGACACCACAATTTTTTAACCAATCACAATCTCCAACGTTTCATCAATCTCTACCACAACCCCAAATTGAATCACAACCGTTCGGTTCTCAATTCAAAGTACCACAAGCACGTGAATCGTCCAAAAGTAGAGGGAAAAAAACCAAGGCAAAAAAATCAAAACAAGCTGTGGATTTGGACGCGGACGATGACGATGATGTGGAAGCAGTAGGCCAGACTACGAAAAGGAAAAGAAGCAAGGCCGAATAAAAGTTACTTACGGAAATTTGGATAGAAATTTCATAGACAAAGATACGGGAAATGACTGTTCCGAAGATTTCTTTTGTAATGACATTATGGAGATGTTCAACGGTCAGACTGCCGATGACCCTCGTACCAAAAATATGATCACGGGTAAATGGACGAGGATTAATGGTGATTGTCAAAAATTCAACGCTATTTATAAACATTTGCAGTGTAAAAGTGGTGAAAATGAGCACGATCATCTCGAAAATGCGAAACAGAACTTTAAAGAATGCTTTGGTGCGAAGGAGTTTGCGTATGTTCACGCTTGGGAGATCTTGAAAAGTTACCCGAAATGGGATGTCGAGGATCCGATAGACATTACATGTCTCGAGGATATATTCGGCCCAGACAAACGACCTCGTCCCGAAAGAGATGGCGGCAGAAATAGTCGAGCTGCAAGGAAACAAAAGTCGACTTCAATGTTGAGCGCGGCGAGCTCCGGTGGGAATCAAACGAGTACTTTTTCGGGACAATTATTCGAAAAATATTCGCAAAAAGCCGACGTTCAAATGGCTTGTTACGAGGCGATGAGGGAGAAGGAAGTTGTCGCGTTAGAGATGAAGGAGATGAAGTTTCTCCTGCTAGATCCCAACATGACTACTGACCCGGTAAAAGCCGATATCATCCGAAAGAGACAAGCAAAAATAATGAAGAAATATGTCGATGCCGATGACGAGTAAAATGTTTAAGTTTCCTATTATTAATATGTGTTGTATTTTTTTCCCCGTATCGTTTTTTTTTCGTATCGTATTTTTTTCGTACCGTTATTTTAAGTTGTGTGTAATATTATTATGTTGTAATGTATTTTAATTTTTAATGAAATAAATTTAGTTTATTTGAAAATTTGAATAAAAAAATAAAGTTGTAAGTTGTGGGCCACAAATGAGTAAGTTGAAGCTTGTTATAGGGGGAGGGGGTTAGTTGTGGAGTTTTGTTATAGTGATGTGGTACTCGTGAGCCCCGAATGAGTAACTTAATCTCTATCATGGCACCTTGTTCTTTTATGAGTTATGACAACCATACTCTTGCTCGACTGATGGTTTAGTAATAAAAAAAATTGATTTGATAAGCCACATGTCAAAATATGAATGAATCATGCAATAAAACAATTAGGTCCGTGATACTTTTACATTTTAGATATGTTTTATAAAAAATAAATTACTATAATGAACTTTATTTCAACTCTCTTTACAAAAATGACCAATTTAGGGCATGCTTGGTAGGGGGTTATAGAGGGTAAGGAATGAGAAAGATAATGAAAAAAGGTGTTTGGTAGAGGATAATGCAATGACCCATTACCCAATAGCGGGTAATGAGTCATTACCCAACAAATTGGGGGGAATGCTTTTCTTTCTCTTTCCCTTTCCCCACCATTATCATTGTCTTTCCTTTTCCCTTTCCTTAGTTTGAACTAAGCACACCCTTAATTTAGTTTACCAAAATGAACCAAAGTACACTTACACCATGTACTAGACTAACACTATAACCAAGAGCACTTTAAAACATGGGGCACTTCAATTTGTTATAGGTGTGCCATATAATAAATGAATGTATTTATATATATTTTGACTCATGTAAAGCACCTTTTTTTCCCTCTTTAATGAGGGGCACAAGAGCTGAGGGGCACATAACAATAGGTGCGCCTAGTTTGGTTTTCTATATTTTTTTTGTGCGTCTAGTTTTTTAGGTATTTTTGTTTTGTTTTTAGTGAGGGGCACTGATTCGCTCCGAACGGCCTATCTTTTATTAGTCAACCACTTGGTAATAGTCAACCATAAAAGTCAAACAGCTCAGAACAAAATGCAATTAAGTCCAGAGGAGTTTAGTGTTTCCCCGGGTCGTTAAGTCCCAACGAGCTATGCGATTGAATAGCTAAACGCGTAGTGATCGGGTGACATTGAACAGGAAAGGGGTTATGATTGATTACACTAAGGAAATTAAATCTAATAAAGACTTTGAAGTCATTTTAATTCTATATTTAAAATCGTTTAATGATTAAAACCTAAAAATGATCTAAAATCACTTTTACTCTAAAATGTAATTTAAAACTTTACTATGATTTAAAACTAATTTTTATGATTTTTCTTTTATTTATTTGATTTAAAACTAATTTTAAACTTTTAAAACTAATCTAAAATACTAGAAATTATGAAATTAAAGAGGAAAATTGTGAAACTATTTTTCAAAAATCTAAAATGACTAAATAGAATTTTCTAAACTAGTTTTGTATTTTTATGATTATTTTTCTATTTTCTATGAATTAAAAATTATTTAAAACTAATTAAATGGCTAAAATTACAAATTAAACTAGGAAAAATCTGGAAAAATTATTTTTTGCTTTTATATTTATCTTAATCTATGAAAATAGAAAAATTATTTTTTGAAGTTTTTCGATTTATTTGTATTAAAAAGTGCTTAAAAGTCTTAAAAATTGATTTAAAATAAGAAAAATAATAAACAAAGGCGTAAAATTATGAAAACTTCAGGAAAATTCTAAAATATTATTCTAAATATAGGAAAAATAAGAAAAGTGATGCAGGTGTGCAAGAATTAGGTTCTGTAGATAAAAGTGCTTAAAAATAAGCACTTATAATAAGCTAATGGCTACAAATGGACACCAAATTAACACAGAAGCTAGGGTATGCTAAATTTACTTAAAACCAACCTATATTAACTAATCTAAACCTATGAAAAGCAATCTACAATGATCTAATTCCAATTAAGCCTAGAATAAATAAGCTCTAACTGCCTAACTTTAAGCTACTGCACAGGCTTATCCAATAAGCTATAGAGGAAAACAGAACCTAGGTCCTCTAGCCAACCAACCAAAGGGATTATGTACCAAATTTCAGCCCATAACAAGCTATAATGAAGCTTGGAGAGGACACAGAGTTGCATGTACACAACTCGATGTATGTTTGAGTGTGCACAGACAATATCTAGTGTTTGCACAGCCTAATTCGTAGCTTATAGAGGTCTTCTAAAATTCCACAAAATCGGTTTTCAAAAATAGACCAACTGAACTAGCAAATCCCAAAGTCTCACTTAATTTGAACCAAAAATGAATCCATGAAAAATCAATAAAGTTTTGCAAAAATCACTTTTTCCACTTTTGACTTTTGTTGTAAATAAGCACTAAAAAATAAGCTAGAAGCTAACTATAAGCTCCCATAAGTTACTACAGCCTAAATCTAACCTAAAATGAGCTAATGCAACTTATTGGAACCTAAAAAGCACAAGCTAAAGAAAAAAAACTCGCGACCAGATTTTAATAACTATATGCCAAACGGCCTTGAACCAGGTACTTCAAGCTCCAAATAAGCTAGCTTAGAAAAATCATAAAAATAAAATAAAAATACCTAGTTATCGACCACCAACCAAAGTCCTAGAATCCAAAATTTCAATAAGATTGGTTCAGAGATGAAGCAGTTAAAATTCCAGAAAACTCATGCAAAAACCATATTTGATGATATCTTGACTTTTGAAGACAGGCATGAAAGTTGACTAAACTGAACTTTGAATCAAATTTATTGAATGATTATAATGGTAAAGCATGAACCGAGATCGATGCAAGCTACTTTGAATACTTTTAAAGCCATTTGCAAGTTTTGATCAACTGATTTTTACTGGAATAAGAACTAGAGCAGATCATGATCAATTTTGACTTTAAGTGCATGCAGATGCAAATTTATGGTCTAAATCACTAAACTAAGGCTAAATAAACCTAAAGCAACTAAACTAGGCAACTGAACCAACCTCTAACTTTGATTATTGCACTGAACCAAACACCCCTGATGCAACACTAACTTTTATTTTCAAAGCAACTTACTAAATTAGAAATCAACACTGATTCCAATCTTCATTTTATGATTATAACAGTCCATAAAAGCATAAAAGATCAGCAATACAAGCATGAA
The DNA here is from genome assembly GCA_022545495.1 of Chrysanthemum lavandulifolium. Taxonomy (NCBI): domain Eukaryota; kingdom Viridiplantae; phylum Streptophyta; class Magnoliopsida; order Asterales; family Asteraceae; genus Chrysanthemum; species Chrysanthemum lavandulifolium. The sequence continues at coordinate 88,410,983 of CM040243.1, read as the reverse complement.
ACACAGACATGAACCATATGCAATTTCAACTGTGAAATCAAGATTTTAAGCAACAACCAATTCCAATGAACAACCTAGCAATCTTAAGTACTAAAACAACTTAAGTACACATAATAAGCATATAGATCAAAGATAAACAAAGAATCTAAATCACCCACAAGAAATGCCAAAAACTTAGAAATATGCTTACAAATGAAATCCAATGAAGATACAGAACAAGGAACAAGAACCACTCCTACAGCTTACCACTAAGCCTCTAACCCAGGCAATCCATAATTCACCCTCGCCCACTTTCTTGATCATCTTGGTCAATTCGATTTTTATCGAATTATGTGATTTTTTGGTATTTTTGGTTTTAACTCTAAACCGATTTTATGGTTTCTAAAAGCTTTGAAGCTTTATAGGAGCTTATATGATCTATTTGAGTCCTTATCATCAACTACAACAACATACAAGTAAATTTGATAATTTGAGCTTGAAAATGGCATAAACCGAATTGCACTTGAAACTTGAAATTGATTCTTGAAAAAGGTTTACAATACATCGAAATAGCTTAACAAAGTACTTGAAAGCTTTAAGATACACTGGAAATTGGAAATTGATTTATACGAAATACATAAACTACAATTATACTACTTATTCTCCTTCTCTCGCTTCTCCTTCCTTCTATTTATGAATGAAAATACTCCCACTTGTCCTCTCGCCTTTTCCCACCACTTTTTAGAGTAGTTGGATTACTTGGGCTCATTTTAGCCGTTGATGAATTTTAAGGAAAACCATTTTGCCATTAGGGTGGGTTGAGTGCAAGGAAGGAAGAAGCATTAATTGCATTTTGGTCATTAGGTGAGGTGGAGGGTGATAGGGAGTGGGGTGTGTTTGGAAGTATGGTCTTGGGCCGGAATTGCAGAGGGTGGGTGAAGGAGGTGAAGTGGAGGAAAACGAGAGGTGGGTTTGGTGGGATTTTATTAATAGGCAAAGGGTTCAAATAAGGGGTTTCACGGGTTTTGCTAGGTCAAAAGGGATTTGGTATTAATAACAAGGACCAAAATTGCAATTCCACAAAACCAAGTGGACCAAATCTGTAATTATCAATATTCATCATAGGGACCAATTATGACAAGTTTAATTTTCCCAATGACCAAAAATAATAATTTTCAAATTAAAATGTCCTGGGTAATTTCATCAATCTTTGAAATTTCGGGGACTAAAGTTGCCATTTTGCAAAATTGAATTTTATAAGGCTAATTTTGACAACTTGAAAATCCCCGAGGGCCTTTTATGAAAAATTAACTTGTTTTGAATAACCAGGGACTAGATTTGACAATTTATGCATAAAATACGTCTAAATATTTTTCTGTCTTTTCAAGACTTTTCAAAGTGTTTTTGATCGCTTTTGCGATGTAGAAGGAACAAAATGATGAGTATTTACACACTCATCAATCACCCACACTAAAACATTGCTAGTCCCTAGCAATCTTTTGAGAGAACTTAATGGATTTGAATCTCTTTACCAAAAGCCATTACTTTTGGAGTAGGCAATTGTTTTAGTTCAAGTAAGAACCTTGGTACAATGATAACCAAATGATTTTGAGCAAATCACCGACTTTCAACGGTTTTGATTTGTCTTTACCGTAAGTCGTTTGTTCGGACTAGCCAACTCTTAGATAAAATATCTTTGGTGAGTTGATTACCAATTATGTTTTCAAGCGCCTTTACCACAAGCCATAAACTTGCGGGCTAGCCAACTCTTCACTAATTAAAGATATGGTGAGTGAACACCATACAATTTTGGGCAAATTGCAAGCCGTCAATGATTTGAGATATCTTTACCAAGAGCCGCTTGCTCTGGATTAGCCAATCCTTTTGTTTATTAGACATGGCGGATCGATAACCGTAGGTGAGTAAGTGCAAAACACTTGCTCCAAAACAAATTGGCCAAAAATGGGGAATTGGGTGGTATAATTACATGATAAAATTCGTGAGAATTCCCCCACACTAGAAATGAATATTGCCCTCAATATTCAAAGTACCGGGTTATGCCAAACATAGAACGTAAAGGAAATACTACGGCCATTTTTGTGATTTTGTGATTTTGTGATTTTTTTTTTTTTTGGATGAAAACTTATATACAATGGGGGCAACTCCCCACACTAGGGTGGTAGAAAGTAGAAAGAAGTCGAAATATGGGTGAAAACCCATATGGTGTGCTCTGTTTTTGATTCCCGAGTCGCTAGCTTGACTCGACCCGTATTCATTTGTTCTTGGGGAAGCAACGGAAAACCAATCTCGATCGGACTTTCGTTCACAGTGTTAATAAACATATGAACATCGAAAGTTCCACACCGACGAGATACAACCATGGTATTGTTAATAGTAGAAACTATAAAGGATGATACCGGTCAAAGATGGTGTCCTCATTCCCGAAAGAGAAAAGGAAAGAGCAACCACACCATCTGTGAAGAATGGAATAAAGATGTGCATGAGAATGCAAGTCCATTCCTCATCGGTAAAAAGCAAATCACCATTTTGACATTTTTAAGCTTAGTCTTGAAGTTTGTATGGTGATTGTCAATGAATTTCCGGTGGGAGGGTTGGAAACGGTTCTTCAATCAGATTTTCCGGAAAAGGATGTCCCCTCCGAATCAAAGTAAGTATTATCAATTCTGTTGGAATCGACTCATCACTAAGAAAAGTATCGACTTCATTCCAAAGTTGTCATCTTCCCCATCCGGAGTGAGAGAAGGGATGGAAGAGTCGGAAATAATAAGACTAGGAGATGATGGATCATTTTTGAGCAATTCTTCAATGGGAAGAATGTCTCCCATTGGATCACAAACATCATCATCCAATCCGGATGAAACTAAAGAGAGTTTGGTTTCATCCACGAGTTAACAAACTCGATACGATAAAGCGATTCGAGTTGGGACAAGTGGTGTGCTCTTAGAGCTAGCAATTTCCACCACTTCGATAAAGTCTCGATTCTAGATCATCATCATCAAGAACACTCTTGACTTCCTTGGTACAACTTTCAAACCATTTGTTTGAACCGGGGTTGATTTTCAAAGCTTTTAGCTCAACGCGTTTTGGTGACTCCTCTTAACCGTGAAATTTGAGAGTGTTGCATTGATTCTTTCGATTTTTGATCAATTGTGGCAACACTATGTTTGGATAGAGGTTTGGATTTCGGTTGATATTAAAGGTGAGTTCTTCGTTGTCAACCCGTATGGTCAACTCTTGACAAATACATCAATTAGAGCACGGCTGTTCTCAAGAAAGCTCTCCCAAGATGAGGGAACTCTAGGATCCGCATCAAAGTCTACTACAACAAAGTCGGTAGGAAAGTGAAACTTTCCTACTTTCACCACGACATCCTCGGCTATCCCAGTGGACGAGTTATGGTACGGTCCGCTAGCTCGAGTGTCATACAAGTGGATGTAAGTTTAGGAAGAGACAGTTTCTTCCATCTTGAGAGTGGCATGAGGTTAATGCTTGCGCCAAGATCGCCAAGTGAGCATTGAACCATCCCAAGAAATCACACGGATTAAAACACAGGGGGTCTTCAAGCTTTTGGTAAGCTTCTTGAGAAGGACCAATGAGCATTGCTCATTGAGAGGGTTTTAGCCATCTCGGATAACTTATCTTTGTTGCTCGAAGCCTTTAAGCGTGGATGCAAATTTGGGCATTAGAACGAGAGCATCAACGAAGCTTATATCAAAGTGCGTTCATTGAAAATTTGGAAAAAATTTCCATTTGCTCTTTGGTTTTGTCTTTGAGCTTCTCATCATGCAATCTTGATAGGTAAGGAAGTCGACTAGACTTTTGAGCCGGACGGAAGTCATTTCTAGCTCGAATTTGTCTTGAACTTGGGTTCCGGACTTAAAGCTTGACTACCGAAGGTGGGACGTGTCTTGATGCCATTGGGCTTGAGAAATGCACCTTGTCCGTTGTATCCTTGGTAACTTGACTCATTGCTCCTGTGGAGGAGGCATTGGAGTCGAAGGTCCATTGTGCGTCTTACCACTACGAGTGGTGACGGCTTTCAACTCGGCATTTGGATTTGGAACTGTATTGCTTGGGAGTCCTCCGGAAGATGACGAAGCTTTGTTCATATTCATGTTCATGAAACCGCTCATCATATTCTTCAACTCATTTGTCTGCAGAGACATTGTGGTATCAATTTCCTTTTAGCTCAACTCTCATGTTATTGATCCGAGTTTGCATTGAACGTATGCTTGACTCGATAATTTTCATGAAGTCATTTGGTAGGGAGCTTGAGAAGGTTGTTGATAACTTTGTTGATTTAGAGCTTGATATGGTTGGTTGAAATTGTTCCGGTTACGATTGAAATTTTGAGAGTTATTGAAGTTTTGTCCTTGATTCGAACAAAGCGATTTTGATTGCCATGATTTTGCACAGAGGAAAGCCGGTGGTGTCATACCGCTAGGTGCAGTATTGAGGATCGCTTGTGGTCGGTATTGATTGTGGTTTACGAAGCTACGGAGCTTGGTAAAAAGAAGCATCGGTTGCTTGACAATCATAATACGCGTGTGGACCACTACAAGTTTCACACACCTTGTTCACGGCTTTGATTGGTTCCGCTTATGAATTTCGCTTTTGATTTCCTTTACCTCTTTCATCATACAACGGATGACGTCCGTTAGAGCGACTAACGGAGCGGCTAACTCGGAAGAGTTACCGGATGAAGAAGCGAGTGTTCGAATATTGACTTTGTTGCGAGAAATAGGAACTTTTGATTTTTCTCGCAAATCTCAATCACATCTTTAGGCTTACGATTCAAGATATTGCCACCGTGCCACTGCGTTCAAAGAATCTTGATCGTTACTGTTCAACCCATTATAAAAGATATTAACTTGTTGAAGCTCCGTGAATTCATGATGGGGCATTTCTGAGGAGATCTTTGAATCTCTCCCATGCCTCTCCAAAGTTTTCATCGAAATTTTGACAAAATCCGAAATTTCATTTTAAGATTAGTCGTCTTTGATGGAGGAAAGAAATAATTGACAAACTTTTGAACAAGATCCTCCCAAGTTTCGATGGTTCGAGGGGTTCTTTTCCGGCCAAATCCGGGCGCCCTCGTTAGAACGGAAATAGCATCAATTTGATCACTTTTGTGGCACATCCTTGTAATTGATAGTTGAGGTCAACTTGTTAAACCAACGGATGTGTGCATACGGGTCTTCTCGATCAAACCCGTGGAATTGATTCGTGAGACACAAGTTGGATCAAATGTGTCTTCAATTCAAAGTGATCGAAATTGATTGCCGGTAAAACGATGGCATCTCCATAACCTTCGGTGGGTGCACGGAGCATTTCGCCATAGTTTGTTAAATACGCCATATTGTTGTTTGGAATAGTACGAATCTCGGGTTCGACTATTCGGGCGAGACGCTCTCGAGAACGTCTTCTAGGAATTTCGCTAGATCACGAAAGGACTCAATGATCTAGAAGAGCGAGTGCGCATGCACTAGGCGTAACTCGAGGAAACAAGAGAATTATGAAAATGGGGAAAGAAGAATCTTTTGGGTTTTATGGTTTTATAAGAAAATATAAATATATATAGATGCTATGAACAAGGGTGAATATTCAAATCACTAACTGCTAAACGTAAGACTATTAGCACACTCCCGGCGGGCGCCAAAATTTGATTCGCTCGAACGGCCTATCTTTTATTAGTCAACCACTTGGTAATGGTCAACCATAAAAGTCAAACAGCTCAGAACAAAATGCAATTAAGTCCAGAGGAGTTTAGTGTTTCCCCGGGTCGTTAAGTCCCAACGAGTTGTGCGATTGAATAGCTAAACGCGTAGTGATCGGGTGACATTGAACAAGAAAGGGGTTATGATTGATTACACTAAGGAAATTAAATCTAATAAAGACTTTGAAGTCATTTTAATTCTATATTTAAAATCGTTTAATGATTAAAACCTAAAAATGATCTAAAATCACTTTTACTCTAAAAATGCAATTTAAAACTTTATTATGATTTAAAACTAATTTTTATGATTTTACTTTTATTTATTTGATTTAAAAACTAATTTTAAACTTTTAAAACTAATCTAAAATACTAGAAATTATGAAATTAAAGAGGAAAATTGTGAAACTATTTTTCAAAAATCTAAAATGACTAAATAGAATTTTCAAAACTAATTTTGTATTTTTATGATTATTTTTCTATTTTCTATGAATTAAAAATTATTTAAAACTAATTAAATGGCTAAAATTACAAATTAAACTAGGAAAAATCTGAAAAATTATTTTTTTGCCTTTTATATTTATCTTAATCTATTAAAATTGAAAAATTATTTTTTGAAGTTTTTCGATTTATTTGTATTAAAAGTGCTTAAAAAGTCTTAAAATTGATTTAAAATAAGAAAATAATAAACAAGGGCGAAAATTATGAAAACTTCAGGAAAATTCTAAAATATTATTCTAAATATAGGAAAAATAAGAAAAGTGATGCGGTGTGCAAGAATTAGGTTCTGTAGATAAAAGTGCTTAAAAATAAGCACTTATAATAAGCTAATGGCTACAAATGGACACCAAATTAACACAGAAGCTAGGGTATGCTAAAATTACTTAAAACCAACCTATATTAACTAATATAAACCTATGAAAAGCAATCTACAATGATCTAATTCCAATTAAGCCTAAAATAAATAAGCTCTAACTGCCTAACTTTAAGCTACTGCACAGGCTTATCCAATAAGCTATAGAGGAAAACAGAACCTAGGTCCTCTAGCCAACCAACCAAAGGGATTATGTACCAAATTTCAGCCCATAACAAGCTATAATGAAGCTTGGAGAGGACAGAAGTTGCATGTACACAACTCGATGTATCTTTGAGTGTGCACAAGACAATATCTAGCTGCTTGCACAGCTAATTCAGAGCTTATAGATGTCTTCTAAAATTCCACAAAAATCAGTTTTCAAAAATACACCAACTGAACTAGCAAATCCCAAAGTCTCACTTAATTTGAACCAAAAATGAATCCATGAAAAATCAATAAAGTTTTGCAAAAATCACTTTTTCCACTTTTGACTTTTGTTGTAAATAAGCACTAAAAATAAGCTAGAAGCTAACTATAAGCTCCCATAAGTTACTACAGCCAAAATCTAACCTAAAATGAGCTAATGCAACTGATTGGAACCTAAAAAGCACAAGCTAAAGAAAAAAAACGCGCGACCAGATTTTAATAACTATATGCCAAACGGCCTTTAACCAGCTACTTCAAGCTCCAAATAAGCTAGCTTAGAAAAATCATAAAAATAAAATAAAAATAGCTAGTTATCGACCACCAACCAAAGTCCTAGAATCCAAAATTTCAATAAGATTGGTTCAGAGATGAAGCAGTTAAAATTCTAGAAAACTCATGCAAAAACCATATTTGATGATATCTTGACTTTTGAAGACAGGCATGAAAGTTGACTAAACTGAACTTTGAATCAAATTTATTGAATGATTATAATGGTAAAGCATGAACTGAGACTGATGCAAGCTACTTTGAATACTTTTAAACCCATTTGCAAGTTTTGATCAACTGATTTTTACTGGAATAAGAACTAGAGCAGATCATGATCAATTTTGACTTTAAGTGCATGCAGATGCAAATTTATGGTCTAAATCACTAAACTAAGCCTAAATAAACCTAAAGCAACTAAACTAGGCAACTGAACCAACCTCTAACTTTGATTATTGCACTGAACCAAACACCCCTGATGCAACACTAACTTTTATTTTCAAAGCAACTTACTAAATTAGACCTCAACACTGATTCCAATCTTCATTTTATGATTATAACAGTCCATAAAAGCATAAAAGATCAGCAATACAAGCATGAAACACATACATGAACCATATGCAATTTCAACTGTGAAATCAAGATTTTTAAGCAACAACCAATTCCAATTAACAACCTAGCAATCTTAAGTACTAAAACAACTTAAGTACACATAATAAGCATATAGATCAAAGATAAACAAAGAATCTAAATCACCCACAAGAAATGCCAAAACTTAGAAATATGCTTACAAATGAAATCCAATCGAAGATACGAACCAAGGAACAAGAACCACTCTACAAGCTTACCACTAAGCCTCTAACCTGAGGCAATCCATAATTCACCCTCGCTCCAAACTTTCTTGATCATCTTGGTTGAATTTCGATTTTTAATCTAATTATGTGATTTTTGGTATTTTTGGTTTTAACTCTAAACCGATTTTTATGGTTTCTAAAAGCTTTAAGCTTTATAGAGCTTATATGATCTATTTGAGTCCTTATCATCAACTACAACAACATACAAGTAAATTTGAGAATTTGAGCTTGAAAATGGCATAAACTGAATTCGTACTTGAAACTTGAAATTGATTACTGAAAAAGGTTTACAATACACTGAAATAGCTTAACAAAGTACTTGAAAGCTTTAAGATACACTGGAAATTGGAAATTGATTTATACGAAATACATAAACTACAATTATACTACTTATTCTCCTTCTCTGCTTCTCCTTCCTTCTATTTATGAATGAAAATACTCCCACTTGTCCTCTCAGCTTTTCCCACCACTTTTTAGAGCCGTTGGATTACTTGGGCTCATTTTAGCCGTTTGATGAATTTTGGCGGGAAAACCATTTTTGCCAGTTGGGGTGTGTTGAGTGCAAGGAAGGAAGAAGCATTAATTGCATTTTGGCTACATTAGGTGAGGTGGAGGTGATAGGGAGTGGGGTGTGTGGAAGTATGGTCTTGAGTGGAATTGCAGAGGGGTGGGTGAAGGAGGTGAATTGGAGGAAAACGAGGGCCGGGTTTGGTGGGATTTTATTAATAGGCAAAGGGTTCAAATAAGGGGGTTCACGGGGTTTGGCTAGGTCAAAGGATTTGGTATTAATAACAAGGACCAAAATTGCAATTCCACAAAACCAAGGGACCAAACTGTAATTATCCAATATTCATCATAGGGACCAATTATGACAAGTTTAATTTTCCCAAGGACCAAAAATAATAATTTTCAAATTAAAATGTCCCGGTAATTTACATCAATCTTTGAAATTTCGAGGACTAAAGTTGCCATTTTGCAAAATTGAATTTTATAAGGCTAATTTTGACAACTTGAAAATCCACGAGGGCCTTTTATGAAAAATTAACTTGTTTTGAATAACCAGGGACTAGATTTGACAATTTATGCATAAAATACTGATCTAAATATTTTTTTGTCTTTTCAAGACTTTTCAAAGTGTTTTGATTGTTTTTGCAGTGTAGAAGGAACAAAAATGATGAGTATTTACACACTCATCAGGCACATAGCTATAGGTGCGCCTAGTTTGTCTTTAGTTGAGGCGCACAAGAGGGTGAAGGGCACATTTAGTATAGGTGCGCTTGGGTTTTGCTTTGTCTTCTAGTTGTTTATTTCGTTTTTTAGCTAGGCGCACAAAAGGGCGCACATGAGTTTTGAGTGCCCCTAAACACCTTATATTGAAAAAGTGACGCACTTCTAAAAATATGTAATTGTGCTTCTAGTTTATATACATCGGATTTTGCCACATGTCTTGCATCTAACGAATAGTTGAAAAAAGTTTATTTTGGTAATATAAATGTGCTCCGGACTATTTCGTATTTAACTATGAAAAAAAGTTCTCGGTGTTCCGTGTACCTTTGAGTGTTATAAAAAATCTTGAGAGAGTTAGAAAAAAAATTTGGGAGGGAGGGTGAGGGTAAAAAGCTTTCCTAAGTAAAATGGGAGTCGATTATCATGTCATATGGGGAGGGGGTTGAACATTGGGTCTTTAAGGGCAACAAATTTGGCATTGTTAGGGAAGTAGTGGTGGAGATTTTGTAAAGAGGGCGATGGGTTATGGGTCAGGGTCATTAAAAGTATTCGGGGATGGGGTTTTGGTTGACATTATAAAGGCGGGGGGAAGAGATGGACAGGTTGGGTATTGGGTTCTCTTCGTCTTTCGTGGGGGTATTGGGCGATGGGAGGGATATTAGATTTTGGATTGATAGATGGGTGGATAATAGGAGACTTTGTGATAGGTTTCCTAGACTTTTCCATTTAGATAGGAATATAAATACTAGTGTGTTGGATAAGGGTTTGTGGGTAAACGAGTGATGGCGTTGGGAATGGGATTGGGTGAGGGAAATTCGGGGTAGAGTTTGTAAGGAGCGTGATGACTTATTAGATGTAGTGCAAAATGTAGTGGTTTCTATTAATTGTAAGGACAAATGGCGTTGGGAGCTAGTGGAAGACGGCGAGTTCAAGGTCAAGGCGCTTACAAGTTTAGTAGAGGAGAAGATTCTTCGTGGGGAAAACGGAACTCAGGAAACGATATGGAATAATTTTGTTCAAAAAAAACATCAACATTTTCGTTTGGAGGGCTCTTAAAGGAAGGCTACCGGTTCGCGTGGAACTTGATAAAAGAGGCATCGATTTGGACTCGGTTCTTTGTCCAAGTTGCAACAATAGTGTGGAATCATGTGCTCATAGCTTGGTCACGTGTGACCTTGCTATGAGCGTGTGGGAAAAGGTCTTTAGTTGGTGGAATATGGGGAATGTGAACGCCTTTTCTATTGGTGAGTTTTTCTCATCATATGGAAATGTTAACGTCCCCGATACTTTAAATAGGGTGTGGCAAGCGGTTCTTTGGTCATCGGATACTTAATTTGGAAAGAAAGAAATGCTCGTGTGTTCGGGAATAAAGCTTCAAGTACTAATAAAATTGTTCAATAAATTCAACTAAAAAGTTACGAGTGGTTTAAGCGAAGATCGAATAAGTTTAAAGAGATTGATTGGCAACAATGGATGTTTGATCCATTAAAATGTCGGTTATAACAGGTACTAAGTTTTCCAGTTCAATCAGAGTTCAATGTTTGGGATAGTGGTTGTAATAGTTTTAAGGGTAGAGTTCATAATCTTTAGTGTTTGGGATAGTGGCAAGTGGTGATCAGTTTTAAGGATGTCTACTGTTGGGCTGCTTTTGTTTCTAAAAAATATTCCATATGGCAAAGTCTGTGCAACAAAATTTGTGTGGCAAGTGGCTTTTGCAAGAGGTCAATGTGGAATGTAAAAGATGGGACTGCAAATATTGGTAACTGTGTGATACAGTAGTGGAGTTAAAGTCCTTTGTATAAAGGATCCTTTTTGTCCCTTACTGTATTTTCATGGCTAAAGTGTGTTAGTGGTCCATGGGTATGGGTAGTATTGGTTTTATGAGATTGTCACATGTATTTGGCCTTGGTAATGGTTTGTGTTGTTTAGTCTTTGTTTTATGCTTTTGTATGATGTATGGTCAAGTCTAGCTCATGTATGTTTTTGTTTCGGTTTCTTGGGCTCATCCTTTTTAATTATCTTGTTAAGAAGGTGAGTGCCACATCTTGTATCTTGAACCTGTTTTGTTCCGTTAATATATGTTGCCTTTCAAATAAAAAATGAAAAAAAGTTCATTTAAGAAACTTTCTATTTTATAAAAGTAGCCTCTATTGTATTGTTAGGATTTAGAAAATCCGGTAGTTAAAGAGTCGGTCACCTCAAACATTATGTATTCGTTAGAAAGCTCGTAGTCGTAGTCATTTAGTGTTAGTTAGTAATTTATTAAGTAACACCATGGAGGACGGACGGGTCTTTACCCATTCTATGCCTGATCCACAGCCCGTAGGAGGAGTGTCATGTATGAACCTATAAATACCCTTTGCCTAGCAAGGCAAAGGGTTGGAGCTTTCATAATACATTTTTCTTTGTCTTACTAGAGTTCCCAACTCTCTTCCACTTTCTCTCTCTAGAACTACAAACCATTCGACCATATTTGTGTTTGTTTGTATGATTGTGAAAACCAATATGTAACAATTGGTATCAAGAGCCATGGTTTGATCATCTATCTTTCATGTTCTTGGATTTCTAGTGGTTTTCATAGGTTTTTGGGTTTGAATGAGTTTTGAGTTGTTTTTATCATTTTGATCATTTTTAGTGTTAAAGTTTGAATTTTGTTAGTACTTTTATGTTTAGAATCATCATAAGTGTTTAGGTTTTGGTTTGGAAGGCTTGAATCATCGTGGTTGGACTATTTTTGGATTGAAAAGTTTAGTTTTTGAATGTTTCATTGAAGCGGTTTGTCCTTCGGTGTGGATTTCCTTGAAGCGGTTTGATCAAAAGTTTAAGCGGTTTGTCTCTCGGATTCTATTTTTGGGAAGCGGTTTGTCTCTTTTATTAAGCGGTTTGTCCTATTTTGTGAAGCGGTTTGTTAACTAAGCGGTTTGTCTCTTGAGACAAAAAGACAAGAAAGGACAAAGTAGTGGAAGTACTTATGTTCCCCTGCGGTTTGTGCATTAAGCGGTTTGTCAATTTAAGCGGTTTGTGTGTTAAGCGGCTTGTCAGTTAAGCGGTTTGTGTATTAAGCGGTTTGTGTGTTATGCGGTTTGTGTGTTAAGCGGTTTGTGTGTTAAGCGGTTTGTGTATTAAGCGGTTTGTGTGTTAAGCGATTTGTGTGTAAAGCGGTTTGACACTTAAGCGATTTGATAGAAGCGGTTTGTTAGTAGTGCGATTTGTCTTTCGAGACTTGTCATTTCTTCGTGATACATTTTACGGTTTTCTCTTGATTTAGTAAAATCCCGTGAAAGAATCTATTTCCCGGTTTAATCAAAGAGTAGTAAAATCCCGTGGAAATTTGTAATCATGTCTACAATCACTTCTTCCGTTGCTGATGACGTTCAAGAAGTAGGATCCGATACTCGTCCTCCCATGCTTGATAGAACCGATTATGACTCATGGGCTCAAAGAATCAGATTGTATTGCTTAGGAAAAGAGAATGAGGTTAACATCCTTAAGTCAATTGATGAAGGACCATATCAAATTGGAACTACCAGAGATATCCTTGAAACCGCAGTTGATGGTTCTGTTGTATTGGGATTGGATAGACCAAAGATGTATGATGAGCTTAATGATAAGGAGAAGAAGAGATACGATGCAGACATCAGGGCTTCAAACATTATACTCCAGGGTTTACCAAAGGACATTTACAAGCTGATCAATCACAACACTAAAGCAGTTTGGGATAATGTTAAGATGCTTCTCTCTGGTTCAGAACTGACTAAGGAAGATAGGGAGTCTCAGTTGTACGATGACTTTGAGAACTTTAAAATGAATCCAGGGGAAAGTGTCACTGAATATTATGTGAGATTCCACAAGCTTGTGAATGATATGAGAAATATCAAAATGACAATGCCAAATATCCAGCTCAATTCAAAGTTTGTGAACAACATGAATCCCGAATGGCACAAATTTTTCACTGCAGTCAAACTAAACAAAGGATTGAGGAACACCAATTATGAACAATTGTTTGCTTATTTGCTCCAACATGAGAAGCATGCTGCGTTCGAACGAATGATCATGGAAAAGTTCAATTCCAATGCTGCTACTGCAAGTTCTTCAAATGATTCAACTGCATTCTACAAAAATGTAGGAATAACTACCAAAGCATCACAAGTCATACCAACTGGGGATGGTAATCACAAACTCATTCCAGATTCAGGATATAAGCCTTCAGACTCATTCATGGAACACCTTGCCAATCAACTGGCCTTAATGGTTAAGCAAAACTTGAACCTTACTCCACACACCAACAATCACCTCAGAACTGCATCTAATCTTCACAATCATGTTACGGTTAAAGATGGAAAGGTAGTGGTGCAAAATGTGCAAGGAAGACAGAATGCTTATCTACCACATAATGAACAAGGGAGTGCAGGAACTGGTTATGGGAATGCTGGAGTCGGTGTAGGGTATGTGGGGAATCAAAATCGAGGAAGGATCATGGCCCAGGGTCAAGGGAAGCCAATCAAGTGCTACAACTATGGAGGGGAAGGACACATAGCAAGGAACTGCACTCTTCCAAAACATCCACAAAATGCAAAGTACTTCAGGGACAAAATGCTACTGGTGCAAGCTCAAGATAATGGAGCAGTGTTGAATGAGGAAGAATTGCTATTTCTTGTTGAGGGAAATGCCAAAACTTATGATGCTGATGTGGATGAACAACCTGTGCATGGTGTGGCTCAGAACAATCCCAACGCCTTTCAAGTGGCGGGGCGTGATGCATTTGACTCGGATGTTGATGATGAACCAAGCGCATGCACCATCTTTATGGCCAACATCTCTCTATTGTCTCTCCAATGGTCTCTTCACTCAACAGCGGTCCTCCAAGGAATCCATCATATCGAGTCTTCAAAACTATACGATGTGGTTGATGCGCAAAAGATTCACCACGGTGCAATCTCTGAAGTCATTGAATCGGATATTGAAAATATGGGAAATAGCAATATTGTCCCATATGATCAATATGTGAAGCAAGATGAAAGTCTTATTGTACCAAGTGATGAATCTTCTGCAGTTAACGATGAATGTATATTCGATGAGTACACTGCGTATGTTCCTGATGATTCTTTGTCTACTGAACTAAATGCCTATAAGGAACAAGTTGCCATATATGAACAGCGTGCTAAGTTTGAATTGACTACCCGTGAGCAGGAGATGGATAACCAAATGCGTACACTTATCAGAAAAAAGTAATTTTAGGGAAGAAATATTAAAACAAGAGTTAAATTCCTTACAAGAAAAGCTTAATAAAACTGCTAAGCAAAAGCAAGAACTTCAAGAAAATGTAAGAGTGCTTAAGCAGGAATTCAATGCTAAGGAATCAAAAATTTTAAATGAGTTTTCCAACATAAAAACTTTGAAGAACAAACTTGAAAACAAGTTGTACGTACAAGGGAACACCATTCAGACTGCTCACATGATCACTAAGCATAGAGTCTTAAGCGATAAGTATAGTATTCCCCTTGTAGAGGATCCCAATACTGCTTATGGTGATAAAGCACTAACTGCTCAAAAGGTGAATTATGATGGTAATGAAATACTTAAGCCTAGACAAACACCATCATGTATAGAAGGCACTGAAGAGGATAGAAAGTTAGAAGATGCTTCTAAGGAGAAAATGGCAAAGAAATTAAAAGATCCTTGGTGTATATAGTATAATATAACACTTAAATCCCATGATTACACTAAGGAATATTGGATTGCCTTGAACAAGTTTAGACCTCAAACTCAGTTAACCCCTGAACAAGTGTTTTGGAAGAAAGATATTGATAAAAAGAAAACTGATGAACTTGTTGAAAAGAATCATCCCCTTAGGAAATTGCCTCCAGCTACTGTGTATCCTCCTAATACACCAATGCATTTAATGCCTAGAACTCTTCCCACTCAAAGCAAGACCTTAATCAACCTATATGTAGTTT
The DNA here is from genome assembly GCA_022545495.1 of Chrysanthemum lavandulifolium. NCBI lineage: Eukaryota > Viridiplantae > Streptophyta > Magnoliopsida > Asterales > Asteraceae > Chrysanthemum > Chrysanthemum lavandulifolium. The sequence continues at coordinate 88,395,686 of CM040243.1, read as the reverse complement.
ACCAACTATTCGTTGATTTTGAGAAAACGTGTAAGAAGAGAATCACACCTCTGGGGATAATCAAGGGAAAGGGTTTTGAGCAAACTAAAGAATGTTATTTAACGAGGTCATGCCTTTCTTTAAAAAACTAAAGAACAATTTGAGAGTCTTCAAAGGGAATAGATCTGATTAAAGAAATGAAAAAGTGTTTAATGAAATGGAAAGCGAGGTAAGAATAAATGAACGTGAGCTTAAGAGCAATGAGATTGAGAGGAAGAACCTTCACATCTTTAACGATCATTTGATTTCTAGATGTATTGCTCAAGATGTGTTCTATCTCGTTACTTAATTATTCCATTCTCGCTTCTCAATTTCATGAATTGTCAATTGCATTGAAAGTCTCCGAGATCGTGTCATTGAGCTTGAGACCAAAAATTCAAAATTGCATGATAAAATCGAAAAAGACGATCATGATAACATGGTCAAGCATTTTTCTAAGTTGAAAGTTGAATATCTTGGTTTACAATTAAAATATCAACATTTGAAAGAAAATGTTAAAACCTCAAATGCCAAGACATCTTCGGATGCTCCTGAGTTTGATGCAGTTTTTGAAATCAACAAACGTGATGAACAGATTCGAGCTCATTGTAACACTATCAAAGGTTGAAAGCCCAAATTTCCCAATTGAAGGGTGAAAAGAATGAAGTGATTGGCTCCTGTATGCCTCCGCCTTTAGATTCTCAGAATTTCCAACTTCAAAACATTATTGATAAACTACAAAAGGAAAATGAATGTTTTAAAGCTGAAATTTCAAAATTTAATGATCAAAACAAAGAGTTATGTGATTCATTCAAAGTTAATCATGATAAACACATTGAAAAGGTAACTTCTTTGCTTAACGAAATTGAGAATCTGAAGTGTGCTGTGAAAGGAAAATTGCCAATCCCAAATTGCAAATATTCTATTCCAAAGGCTTCTGCTTGTGATAAGTATGCTATTGATATGTTGTATATTCCCCCTCCACTTAGGAATAATGAACTTGCACATCTAGCATATCTTTCATATCTTAAGGATCGTTTAAAGAGTCTCCGTGAGCTTGTAGAAGATGATAGAATAGAAAAACCTCATGATAGTGCAATCGCCTATGCCTGCAGAAGTCTTAGAATATGTAATTTTCAGAAGTCCTAAATCTGGTAATAGGCGAGATAGAATAGTTACACCAAGTTCTATGCCTAAAGTCAAGAATGTGACCTTTGATTTGCCTCATAAAGTCTCAGATCTCAGCACTTCTAGGCCACAAATGCAAAGAGTAGTATCACCAACTAATATTCCCATCGTTCCTTCTACAGGAGTAATCAGTGACACTAAGGTTAGCGGGTCAAAGCCTTCAGGTGAAACAATGCAAGATAGGACCATGCGAACCAAGAGTGTTGAAGAGAAGAAAGTAGAAGAACACCCTAGGAAGAATAAGTTTGAGCTGAATAAAACGAATCGTGTTGATTCTAGTATTAGCTATAAGCGTATTGTAATTCATTCGAATTCTGCTACTAGTTGCAAAACATGTAATGAATGTGTGGTTTCTGGTATTAATCATGAATGTGTTGTGAATGAGTTGAAAAATGTTGTTAAATCTCCAGTCAAAAATGTAAGAAATGATAAACAGGTTAAGGATTCCAGAAAGCCAATATGGAAAAGAGTTAGTAATTATTGGAAACCTACAGGGAGAAAATATAGAAATGTGGGTTATCAATGGAAACCTACTGGCCGGAAATTCAAATTAAATGAATTATGTCCTAAGATATCTAGATTTATGCCCTCTAAGAAATGGAAGCCTACTGGTAGAATCATACCTTTAAGAAGTTGCCATACTTCAAATAGGTCCACTGCCACTACTAGTCTTGCATCCACTACTAATGATGTCATAGCTTCTATTGCTGATGTGGGTGTTCCAATCTCGTGTACTAACCAAACGGAACCCATTCTCTCATGGGGATACAAATTATCCAGTCATACATACTTGTTTGTGTTCAACTGTAGGTCGTACAAATCGTTATGTGGTATTTGGACTCAGGTTGTTCAAAGCATATGACTGAAGATCGCTCACGGCTCAAGAACTTTGTGAATAGATTCATCGGTACTGTTAGATTTGGGAATGACCATTTTAGAGCTATCATGGGTTATGGAGACTATGTATTTGGAGATAGTGTAATCTCCAGGGTATATTACGTTGAAGGTCTTGGTCATAATTTGTTCTTTGTTGGTCAATTCTGCGACTCTGATCTAGAAGTGGCCTTTAGAAAACATTCTTGCTTCGTTAGAGAACTAGATGGTGTTGAACTTTTAAAGGGAACACGTGGAACTAATCTGTACACCATCTCTATCGAAGATATGATAAAGTCTTCTCCAAACTGCTTGTTTTCAAAGGCTTCTAAAACAAAGTCATGGTTATGGCATCGTCGTCTCAATCACTTGAACTTCGGAACCATAAATTATCTTTCTAGAAAGGACCTCGTAAGAGGCTTGCCCAGATTAAAGTATGAAAAAGATCATCTTTCTTCAGCATGCCAATTGGGAAAAAGCAAGAAATATGCCCATAAACCCAAGCCTGCTAACTCAATCATGGAAGTTCTTCATACTCTTCATATGGATTTTTGCGGACCAATGAGAATTCAAACTATAAACGGGAAGAAATATGTGCTAGTCGTAGTTGATGACTACTCTCGGTTTACTTGGGTTAAGTTTTTGAGGTCAAAGGATGAAACTCCCGACGTCATCATCAAACTTGTTAAACATGTTACACCCCGTGAACGACACGTCATAAATACTCAAATTTTGAAACTTATACGCGGAAACGAATTCACTTTAACGGACCTTTCGTTACTCTTTTAACCATTGACAAAAATCTATAACATTTCAGACCTTGAAACCATTTTAAATGACACTAGACTTAATTACCTTCGAAATGGCGGGTGGCGCGACCCGTGATGACTTACGGTTTAAAAGATATGATTTTTCTAAAATCGACAAAATCTTAAAAAATACTCTATTTATACTCTGACGGGAGCATATGGCCATATGCTAAAATTCGATATGGCCATATGCTGGCCATATACCCTTATTAAATTTTCTAAGACAACCATATGGCCATATGCTGAAAATACCATATGGCCATATGCTGACCATATGCCCCTTATTAAACTTTCTGAAGCAGTCATATGGCCATATGTTGAAAATACCATATGGTCATATAGGACCTGCAAAAATTTTATAAAACAATACTTCACACATTTTTCGGAAACCATACTTCCGTGACTCGAAACTTAACAAAACTTTTTAGAAATCTTTAACATAACATAATAAACCAATTCCATAATCATTTGACCCATTGTAATCCCAAATGGGTATAAATACACTTATTCCAAACACCCCTTTAACCATAACTCTAAACGCTTGAACCATTCTTTTAAACAACCATTGGATAACTCTATTACTTCATTAACATTAACATATACCTTGACACTTGAAAAGACACTTACGAACTATTTTAGGCTTTTAGAGGTACAACATTGAAACGAGCTCGGTATCTACCTAAGCTCTACTTTTTTTTACCATTCTTCTAACTTCCATCTAGCAAACCATAAGCTTTAATCCAATGCTTACCATCGCCATCAAATATGGACCTACAAACATTAACATCTTAAACCGTAAGCACGAGGCTTAGTAAGCAAAATGGATATAACTTAACATTATACATCAATCACACATTACACATTATAACCATTCTTCCATTACAACTTTAATCATAAACATACCTTGGGATATCATTAAGCATCACCATACATACTCTAACCATTTCCCATCCTACTTTATCAATCTCATGCTAGTTATGCCAAAGTAGCACTACAAACTATTTACACACAAACACATATACATCAAGTCATACCATATACTTAACATAAACATCACATAACACATAATGCATTGAAATCCATATAACATTAACTTATAACAAAACCATATAAAACGGACAAAAGCGTATAAAACGGATGAAAACATAAAATGTTTACTTACCTTAATTCCAAGCTAGTGAAACCAAGGACATCATCATCATCCTCTAACATCATCATCACCTTCCACTCTTGTCATCTAAGCCACAATCACTAAAGGCACATATACATAATCAAAATACTAAACCATGATTATCTCCAAACCACCTAAAACCCCAAACAATTCGACTCATAGAAGGTGTTTAGTTTGAGTTCCAGAGTTGCTGTGGTGATCAAGTGAGTTTTGAGAGAATTAGGTTTTCATGGTAAGGAGGTTTTGTGTTTTCTGTTCTATCGAAAGCTCATCAAGGGTATGTTTCTAATGATGAATTCAGTCCTACAAGTTGTATATAACACATAAAATTAGCCATGCATGATTTATATGTCGATGAAATTATTTGGAATCCAAAACCCTAAAATCGTATATTATTAACGAATGAGCTTATAATATTTTTAGAGATCATGAATCTATTTTTCCAAGCTATTACATGTTATAAGACTTGAATAAAATGCATAATTATGAATTTGAAGCTTGTGTAAATTGTCTGGGGTTTTCTTGATTCAAACGCATGAAAAGGAAAGTTTTTTAAAAGGCGATTAGGGTTTTGTATAAACTAGGGTTTCTTATAATCATGGAAGGTAATTAATGAAGTGGTAATGATGAGCTAATGATTGGTGTAACTTAGTTTTAGGGCTTGCTTTTGAATTGTACATTATTCGCCTCTAAATAAAAGGTTTGGGTTGGTTTTGTAAATATTGAAACTTAAAGGTTATTTTTGTAAAACAAAAATACATGTACTAAACGTATAAAATAAGTGTGGGGCTAAACGTGTGATTTTGGATACTTAGAAGGTTATTCAATGGTTATTTAACTTAAAGGGTATGTTTTGTAAATTCTAAAACCTTTGGGCTAGAAGTGTAAACTCGATAATATAGGGTTAGTACGTATAATTAAAGATGTTAAAGGTGCAACATGTAATTTGGGTAATTATGGGTCAACATGTGTAATTGAATTACGAAGGACATGTATGAGTTTCGAGGTAACCTTCGGTTTGTTTCCATATACGTTCTAGGTCAAAGTGGAAGTCATTAAAGTATTAACATGTTAATTGAATGCGAATCGATAATATTGAAAGTACGGAAACCCTAGAACATAAATAGGAAGTTGATTAAGGGTTAAAAGTTAATTGTGTAATTTCGTTATTTCATGTGAGTTATAAATTATGTAAAGGGTTAATAGACAAAGATGTCACTAAACTTTCGTAATATTTGTCCTAAGTCACTAATGTTTGTATTCTGTCATCTAGGTCACTATACTTTACGTGACGGTTATCGTGGATACCGATAGGAAACAACCGTTGTTACCTAAGGTATACTTTATAGTTTTGGCACATGTTATCTAAGGTACTAAACTTGCTAAAAATTTGTCATAAGTCACTAATGTTTCATTCCCGCTCATCTAAGGTACTAAACTTTGCGAAAAATTTGTCTTAAGTCACTAATGAAAATTTTGTCCTAAACATCACGAGTTTGTCCCATTTTACGTCTGCCGTTTTATAGCATCCGTTTATAGCACGTTTTGTCCGTTTTATGGTTTTATACATTATTTACGTTTTCATCCATTTTTGTTTTCATCCGTTTTATTCGCTTTAATCCTTTATATGTGCCGTTTTTACGTTTGCTTCTTATTTTTATGTTTTCAAACATAAAAGGACGAAACGAATGAAACATAGAAAACGGGCAAAACATAAGAAAATGGACGAAAACGTAAAAATGCATTTAAAACGATAAAACGGATGAAAACGAATAAAACGCATGAAAACGAATAAAAACGATAAAAATGTACAAACCATATAAAACGGACAAAAACGATAAAACGGATGAAAACATAAAATGTATAAAACGGACGTAAAAAATGGGACAAACGGACGAAACGATAAAACGGACAAAAGCGTAAAAACGAACAAAAACGATATAAATGAATAAAATGAATAAAACGATAAATGTGTATAAAATCGTATAAAACGTAAAATTTTAAAGGTTCAAGAATGTGCCACAACTCGTGACTTAGGAAAAATTTTCATTAGTGACTTAGGACAAATTTTTAGCAAAGTTTAGTACCTTAGATGACGTGAATGAAACATTAGTGACTTAAGACAAATTTTTCATAAAGTTTAGTGACATAGATTTTCTTAAACCCATCTAATTATCATTTAATCATGCCATGATTACATGATAATTATCCCCATCAATTTATTAGCTTAATGCAATAATACTTATACCAATTTCATCATAACTTCTTAATTAAGCTTATGAACATCATTTACCGAAATTCCCAATTGATATCAAGAACCCTAATTCTTGGATTCACCAATTAACTTTAGGTAGAGAATTACTTACTTGAAGAGATGATTAGTACTAACTTATTTCTTGATTTGGAGCACTAATCCTTCATCAATTTGCTCATTAAAATTACTTTGTTTTTCCATCCTTTTTCTCCAAACCGTACTCACCCATACATCTATTTCATAATAATGAATATCTTGGAGATTTCTAGATACAAATTACTTCATACCAAAGTTATGTCACCAGTTTTCATATTTGGTTCCTTAAGTCTATTTGCTTCTATTTTGGCCACATTAAACTTTATTACTAATTTACTTCATGACAACATTAGCCCTTTAAGTCCATCTTTCTTATATTTGTGGCACATCATACTTTCTATAGCCATTTAAATGACATTAACACTTATAGTTTGACTATCATGTTTGACTAACCAATCCCGTAAGTCCACAAAACTTATAAAAGTCATAGTCAACCATTCAAATGGTATTCTTGTAATAAGATACTTAGGCCCGGTTTCAGGGTGTTATAAAACAGTTGCAGGTCCGGCTTAATAAAACAGTTAGAATCATCCGAACAGATAATGGAACTGAGTTTGTAAACAAAGAACTAGGTCAGTTCTATGAAAGCATTGGGATCAGCCATCAAAGAAGTGTTCCTCGCACTCCTCAACAGAACGGTGTAGTTGAAAGACGAAATCGAACTCTTGTAGAAGCTGCAAGAACTATGCTTATATTCTCAAAGGTCCCAATGTTTCTCTGGGCGAAAGCCATTGCCACTGCATGCTACACCCAAAATCGTTCCCTAATTCATACAACTCATGGAAAAACCCCTTACGAACTTGTCCACAATCGAAAACCGGATCTGTCTTTTCTACGTGTGTTCGGTGCCTTATGCTATCCTAATAATGAAGGCCAAGATTTGGGTAAATTGAATGCTAAGGCGGACATTGGGGTTTTCATTGGTTATATACCAAACCGGAAGGGTTACCGGATCTATAATAAAAGAACCCGAGACATCATGGAATCTATTCACGTTACGTTCGATGAGCTGACTGAGCAAACGGCTCCTGGAAAATCCAGTTCTGGACCCGCACCACAATTTTTATCAAGTAGTCCCATCAGTTCTTCTCTTGTACAGAATCACTCCCCAGCAGTCCCATATGTACCTCCATCTGAAGAAGATATGAAGAAATTGTTTGATTCGATGTTTGATGAATATTATGAACCTCATGATAATGATATATCTTCACCATCAACAGTGGCGGCTTCTAATCCAATCAACACAGAGAATCCATCTGTTTCAATGTCTCTATCTCAAGAAGCACCTGCTGCCGATCACTCATCATCATCCTCAAATCCTCAATCCTCGGTTGTACATCATGGAAATGTTACTGCTAATTTTGATAGAGATAACCCTTTGGACACTCCTGAAGATGCTCCGTTTGAAAACATATTTACCCCTGATCCTTCATCAGAACCATCTTCATCAGGGGATCCAAACTCTGCTACTTCAGTTCCTTAACAACAACCACACGAGCATTTTAGAAAATGGACACATGACCATCCATTGGACAATATCATTGATAATCCTTCTCGTCCGGTATCTACTCTTAAACAACTTGATACTGATGCCTTATGGTGCTTCTTTAGTTCTGTATTATCAAAGATCGAGCCGAAAGATGTTAAAGCAGCAATGTCTGAGGACAGTTGGTTCAATGCAATGCAAGAGGAAATTCACAAGTTCGATCGATTAGATGTATGGGAATTAGTACCTGCTCCTGACTGTGCTATGATCATTGCTCTCAAATGGATCTACAAAGTAAAACTTGATGAGCATGGTGATGTTCTGAAGAACAAGGCAAGACTAGTTGCAAAAGGATACGGTCAAGAGGAGGGTATTGACTTTGAAGAATCATTTGATCCTATTGCACGTATAGAGGCAATCAGAATCTTCTTGGCTTATGCTGCCAGTAAGAACATAGTGGTCTATCAGATGGATGTGAAGACTGCTTTTCTCAATGGAGATCTGAAAGAGGTTGTATACGTCAGCCAGCCTGAAGGTTTTGTGGATCTAGAACATCCTACTCATGTCTATCGCTTAAAGAAAGCCCTTTATGGTCTAAAGCAAGCTCCTAGAGCATGGTACGATACGCTATCAAAGTTTCTTCAATCAAATGGATTCAGCAAAGGAGCAGTTGATCCTACATTGTTCACCAGAAAGTCAGGCAAACACCTAATTCATGTTCAAATTTATGTTGATGACATTATATTTGCCTCGACTGACCCCAATGAATGTGATCATTTTTCTAAAGAAATGGGCTCAAAATTCCAAATGTCTATGATGGGACAAATGCCATTTTTCTTGGGATTACAAATTTCACAAAGTCCCGAGGCATTTTTATTAATCAATATAAATATGCAAATGAGATTTTAAAGAAATTTGGATTTGATTCTTGTGACCTTGTTGACACTCCCATGGTGGAGCGTACAAAACTGGATGAGGACCACTCTGGGATCATGGTTGATCAAACGAAATATGGTAGTATGATTGGATCCCTAATGTACCTTACTGACCAAGATGACACGATATTCATTCGTTGCATGCATGTGTGCTAGATACCGTGCTACGCCTACCAAAAGCACATTGAAGCGCTTAAGCGGGTCTTCGGTATTCCAAGGAACCATTAACATGGGACTTTGGTATCCGAAGGACACCAATATGTCACTAACAAAGATATGCGGATCACGAGCCATGCGGTGTCAAGATAATCGTCAAGCACGTCGGAGGTGCTCGATTTTGGGAGATAAGTTAGTGTCGGTCTTCAAAGAAACAAATGAGTACGTCTATATCCTCTACAGAGGCTGAATACATAGCCATGTCATCTTGTTGTGCTCAAATCCTATGGATGAGATCCCAATTATCTGACTATGGCTTTGTATTCAACAAAGTTCCTCTGTATTGTGATAACAAAAGTGTCATTGATCTCTGCTGCAGCAATGTTCAACACTCAAGAGCAAAGCACATTGACATTCGACATCACTTCATCAGGGAACAAGTGGAGAAAGGTGTGGTTGAACTATATTTCGTAAGGACTGAATATCAGCTGGCAGACATCTTCACTAAAGCTCTTCCTAGAGAACGGTTTGAGTTTATCCTTCCACGACTTGGCTTGAAGAGCCTACAACCTGAGACACTCAAACGTTTTCAGGAGGAAGAAGAGGAGAAAAGGTGTTTTTCTCATCTATTCTTTGTACATATTTTATCAAAAAGCAAAATACAAAATTATAAAACAAACAAAAGAAGAAAAAATACATAAAATTTCAAAACCCATAAAAATCTGAAAATTTTGAAAAAGTCCAAAAATATTGTTTTTAATATCATGTCATTTGGTTTCGATAACATCTACGGACTTTGAATTGTCATTCAATAATAACACGGGTCTTTAGATGAAGTTCGAACAGATGTAATAAAAAAAAATTTAATTAAAAAAAATGAGATGGAGAAAAATGTAGGTTTATTGTCATTTCAGGCAGTAACCCGTTTTTTAAAAGAAAGAACAGAGCCATTCTTATCCTAATTTTGAATCCTCATGCTCTGATTCTAAAAACAAAAGTTCATAAGGAAAATTTGTCGCCAAAAAGACAAATGTTTCCTCACAAATATTTTTCCTTCTAAATATTCTTCTGAAAAATATTTGTCATCTAATGAAAACTAAATTGCTTTGAAAATAACTCGGACTTAATTTTGAAAATCATCTGAACTTATCATTTGTCAAAATCTTTATCACTCAATCAACAACTTTGGTCATTGATTGACGGGGAGAATGATTTCAATCAAAATAAAAAGGTTATTTTTCAAACAATTGTCACGTAAATGAGCAAGGTCTACATTTGGATTATCAAAAAGAACATTTTTTTGTACAATTGGATCCAGACCAAGGCTAATATTGTGTTTTCATAAAATACTTAAGCATGTTTGATCATTGGAGATTAAAGTTTCATAATCTGATCGTTATCAGTTAAATGTTTTCAAAATCAGGTCACACTTCTCCTCAAAAAAAGCTTTCAAAAATAATTTAAATCAATTGAGATGACAAATCTCAAAGGGTTTGAAAATTGTGATCGGGTAGAATTTGTGATTTAAATTGGATATAAAATGATATTTCAATAAGTGGTTTTAGAAATATAACAACAAGCACTCCTCCCTACATGTGCCAAACGATTTCAAATTTTCCATGCACATGTTAATGGGGAGAAATTATCTAAAAGGATTGAAACGAGATTGATTTATCTCAAAGTGCGGGTTCCCTCTAATATGTGCAAAACTCTTTCGAATCTCGATGCACATATTGAGGGGGAGCAATCAAAAGAAAACCTCATCCTTCCCAAAATATTTCATCCGAAGTACCTAAAATACAATATTTGATCGGGAAGTGATGATGATCATTTTAGAAAATGTTATTGGATCTTTCATTCTCAATCTAAGATTTCAAAAGTCCTCTTGCCTCCGTGTGCTAAAATAATTTCTAACACTTGAAGCACATGTTGAGGGGGAGCATTTCTAAAATTATCAAAAACAATTAAGGTACAAAACGCTTTAATTTTATATCACAAGTACCTTGATTGATTTTCAAATGGTTTTCAATTGGTTTCGAGGCGGAAATAACTATACCAAAAGACCGACCAAATTTACTTTATGCATGGTGTTATAAGGATGGTAAGGTTAGGTATTACTTCCCACGATCCCGCCAGAGCCGGAGGGATCTACCCAGGGACAATCCACTAGATAGTGTAGAAGTCCGTAGGTATGATGGAAAAAAAGAGAAAAATGAGAATACGGGAAGAGTGCCGACTGAGATTGAGCTAGAACTGGAATGAACCCAACAAGGTTCTAGTTATGAAGTCTCGGTAAGCACTGAAGGGGTTGAAGAATGAAAAAGAATTGAATGTGAAAAGGGAGAAAAGAAATAACTCTTCATTAATTCAACCTTAGGGCAGAAACCGGGTTCAATTCATATACTACTGGCTATTACTAAGGTAACACTGGTATTGAAGACAAGACGTCATGGACCCAGTGACGCACTGCACTAAACTTCCCAAGCTACTCAAGTTCCTCTTAAAAGGACTTGTTTCATTCTCACGGGGAGCCTACATAATCTAACGATTGTCTCTTAGAGATTGTTGATATTGAAGAAGAGACCCTCTCCCTAGTCTCCCAGATAGGAAACCAAAAGTGCACTATTGAGTCTAGAGCCAAGAGATCATCAATAAATCTCATTAGGACACAATTTGTGACAACTCGCAATTTCGTGTCATTTCTCAAAACAATTTATGCTACACAATTTCAACATTTATCGTAAACTTGGTTTACTTGTTCCAAATTGCAGAACCTTAAAGGTTTAGCGCGAATTCATGATCATAACATCACGTACATTTCATATGGACTAAGATTAGTCTACATTTCATTTGCATCATTAGCATCATATTAATTCATTCATGATATTTCATTTCACATTTAACGCGTAATTTTATATTAAATAAACGTTATCGCGTGGGTTATTATTTTAAATATTTAATCCGTTACTTTCAAAAATGATCCCGATGTATTTTTAAACTTACATTTAGTTTATAAAAACTATATTTTGACTTTACCTAGTGTTTTAAATTTATTTGGTATATAAATCGTTAAAGTTAAATTATTACGACGTTTTTCTTAAAAATTATACGATAATTATTTTATCACTCAAATTTCACAAGGAATGTATTTTACAATTTTATTATCTCATTACATTCTATTTTGATCTATTAAAACTTACTTGTACCAAAAAGTTACATTTAACTACACCTTTTACTTATACATTTTATCAATAATTATACAAATATATATATACACAATTTATAAAAAGATATTTTGGTGACAAAAGTCCCCAAAAATCCGGCCCTCTATAGGGTAGTCATTAATTTGAGTATGGTTGCATTGATTGATAATAAAGTTACTCATACAAATAAGTCTTACTACATTATTTTTCTCATTCACAAGTGTTAGTAAAAAAATTGGTTTTTCTCTCTTCTTTGTGTTCTTCCTAACCGGCCACATCAAGTAGCTCAAAGGGATCATCATCAAAATTTTCTCAAGTGTTTTATACAATCTAGTTAATACTCTTTATTAGGTTTTGAAATAAAACCAAGAGTATTTAGGTTTAACCTTGTTACTTGCACCTCATCATATTCACTAGTAAGCATGTTTCTTTCATTTTTCATGTTTCTTTTCATTACATATGTATCATTTCATTTTTGGTACAAACATGCAAGACATATGTGATCTATACCATTTTTACTTGATTTTTGGAGTTTTATATATATATTGTCATCCTATAATTATCCCCTTGGTATTCATTGGTCTTGATGGTGATTAGGAACCCATGACACCCTAAGAAGGTGTATGGTAGGATTAGATTAGCTTTGGAGTTGATTTGAAGGGATTAGAATAGGTTTTGTCCGAGAAAAACTATTTTCGATACGTATAAAATATGTTCTGTCCTTGTTTTGGTTTTCTGGAAAATCCGACAGTAGGCACGACATTTTGGCCTTGATATTTAGAAAATATACTTTAAAACGAATCCGTGGCCGCTTGAACGGAATAAAACGGAGTTATAACGAAGAAGTTATGAATTTTTAAAGTTTGGCGACGAAATATATTATTTTCAAATTTCAGATACTATTTTACTCTATTCGGTCAAAACGAGTCCTAAGCTTCACAAATTATTTCGACTTATCAAAATATATTAGTATACTTTGATACGAAGCTAAGGACGATATATAGAAAAACGGATTTGAAACGACAAAGATATGCACGTTTTCATAAAATTGCAGAATTATTATTTTCGAAAACTATATTATTTTACGAGACAAGTGTTACGTTAATTGAAATGACCATGTTAGCGGTCGTTTTTAACCATGATGTGAAACTTTTGGAACGAAATGTCTTCTAATAAAATTAAGATCACCGAGCATATTTTTCAAAACGACAAAATTTGTAAGCGGAGTTTTAATAAATTATTCTGGATGCTTAAACTTGGCGAAACTCACTTTTTACACAACACTTAGGCAAAACCACCATCTTTAACCCTTATTATCTTTATGTTCGAGACCTTTATGCGAAAACTCCCGAATCGAAACTTCTAGATTTCGATACAAACTTTCCAAAACCGTCGAGTTCGTTTCCTAACGATCGACGCACACCATTTTACGACTAGTTTTCCAAAGCCATTTTTGTTACTTTTATAAAAATTCCGACGACATTGTTTTACGATGAAAAATGAAAATTTCACAATAAATCATTACAAAACCATTGTAGGATGACATTTTGACGTAAATACTTGTAAAGTAATTTTTGAAGGGTCAAGACGTCAAAAGAGTATTTTTCGACGATAAGTATTATTTTTTCAAAACTCGCAAATGGTATAAATAACATACGAAATGCATGCATAACATTACATTGCAACTCATTACATATCATATCATTGGTAATAGGTCCCGATTAAAGTATCACGCTATACCTCAGTGTACTCACTCTTGTCATCACACCGCCACCAAGTGAGTTTTCATAGCCCCGCTTTTACAAGTTTTTACATTATTTCAAACCTACGGGAGAATACATTGCACAACATTTTTATTACGATACCAAGTATGTTAAATTCATTTACATTGCTTGAGTTACAAAGTTTCAGTTAAAAGTCCCCACTTTAATGCATGAGCCGTTAATTTCAAGCGTGTGTGATTGGATAGATCTATCGAGGTGACGCCCATCCGGGTTGGTGAATCCCAACTACATGTTACGGATGCATTTCATTCATGAACATTATTAGAGTTGTTTGGCAAGACACTGGGGGCGATATCGATCGGAGCGTCGGTATCATCGCGCTTAAGCAATTGTAACATTTTACGTGACATAATTGTCATGCACAGAACATTTTACGTGACATAATTGTCATGCACGATCTATACTGCGTAGTCGTATAAAACATTTACATAAACCTATGAATTCTCACCAACATTATTGTTGACCATTTTAGCAATGTATTTTCAGGTAACTGAGGCATTATCATCATGACATGGTTTAGGGACCTACCTTTTGAGTCGTGGCGTCGACTTACATCATTGTACATCATGGCACTTTCTTTCAAAAACATCGTTTGGACTTGTAATATATTTATGTTTCCGCAAACTTTGTTAACATTTGGGACCTTTACTTTGTAAACTCTGATTGTTTTATTAAATCAAACGATGTTCTTTTCCAAACGACACTTTAGGTCGTTCAATATAACTGTGAATGTGATGCTATGACAACAATCCCGTGAATTCCATTCCACCGCAAAACAGTAAATTGGGGTGTGATGATTGGCATCGAGCTTGATTATAGAGAACTAGGTTGCATCATTGACCTAGACTATAACTACATTATCATAGCATCTCATCATTTCATCATAAGTGCATGTTCACTTTACATGCGGTTTATACGTACAGTTTTCGAGTTATTTACTTTCATTTCATATCGATTGTCACATGGATGCCTTTAAATGCCCATTCCATTATTCTTTCTTCATACACCAATGTGGAGAATTCCTTGTCAGTCCCTATCACAATTTTCACATCAATCGACTCATCACCGATAACGTCGAATGCAGAGATGAACCCTTAAGTACGGCAAAGCCACTCTCACTCCTTTGTTTCATCACTAACATGTCGAGTTACACTTTATTCACACATTAAGTCACTAAACCACCATACATTTGAAGCACTTACAACATCTCATAACCCATCTTTTGGGAAACCGTCGATCATTTGGAAAAATAACCTCAAACTTATCATTCTTATCACATTTCTTTGGAGCGTTTATTATTAACATCGGATTTTGCTACGCCTCACATTTCCTCTTGTTTTGAAGAAATATATGGCAATCAAGAAAGCCACACCGAATGACTCAGCGGCTATTCAAAAGTTGGTGTGGATAGTGTAGCGAGGCACTAAGAATTGAAGCGTGGAACGCTGCCGCCGCCGAGGTCATGCTAACTACTCAAGCCGCAAGGCTTGCTCTTGCATCGAAATGCAGGAGGATCCGGAGTTAAGAGCTGTTCTTACAAGGATTTCAAAAGTGGAGATCCCACCAAGTTTAAAGGGACTGAAGGAGCCACAGCCATGGTGCGATGGTTTGAGAAATTAGAGTCCGTGTTTTTGCTTTGTAACTGTCCGGATGATAGTAAGGTCAAGTATGCTACGAGTACATTACTCGATGGAGCATTGTCGTGGTGGAATTCATATGCTCAACCGATTGGAATGGAGAATGCTTTCAAGCTTACTTGGGAGCAATTTAAGGGTTTGGTAACTAAGAAGTTTTGTCCTCGTCACGGAAGTGAAAAAGTTGGAGATGTAATTCTATGAACTAGTAACAATTGGGTATGATATTGACACTTACATTCGGAGATTTCAAGAATTTGCCGCGTTATGCCCGCCTATGGTTTCGGATAACGAGAAGTTACTAGAGGCTTTTATCTGGGACTTCCCGAGGTTATTCAAGGAGATGTGACTTCGTTGATCCACAAACAATCGAGGAAGCTATTAGGGTGACTCAAAAGCTCATGGCCCAAGTAGTGAAGAGAGGTAAGTACACCAACACCAACCAAAACAACAACAACCCCAACAACCGCACCAACTACGACAATAACCAAAACAACCACAACAACGACGATAACCAAATCAACAACAAAAGAAAATGGGAAAATGACCAAGGAGGTTATGACAACAACAACCAAAACCGCAACACTAACCATCATCAACAACAGAATAGAAGGCAAGAAGCTGCTATGGTTTATGTTGCTGCACCTAGAGAAGGTAGAGGTTATGCTGGAACACACCCATTATGTAATCAATGTAATTTCCATCACTCGGTCCTTGCCACCTTAAGTGCTACAAATGCCAAAACCGGACATCTAGCCGTGGATTGTAAAGGTAAAGCCATAGTCACGTGCTTGGGATGTGGGGAACAAGGACACTATCGAAATCAATGTCCCCAAAACCAAGGTCAACAAGTTGAAGGTGCTCGTGGAATGCATACATGTTAGAGGAGGAGAAGCTCGTCAAGGTATCAATGACGCGAAGATCAAGAAGTTCGAAACTAACAATCTTGTTTTTCTTTATGTACCATGTTGTACTAAGTTTATGTTTTCCATCGATCCGAATCTTTATAACCTAAGATGTACTACTTTTGCTAAACCTCTCATTGTAAAATATTCTTATCTATCGTACTTTATTTTCTTTCCGATTTGTTATTATTTGCGAGAATTTTTATTCCTTTTACTCTAACTATCATTGTAACGTCACAGATTAAATCCTTGTAAACATTGAGAGTTATAACAACTAAACCGAACGTCACATCATCGTTCCTTAATTATACATAGCCTAGCTAACTATGTCTAATTCTGGAGGGATCATGTTATGTTGGGAGCAGTTAATTATAAATCTTAGTGCAAGCAAAATCCTTACATATTTCAAGTCAAAGTATTACTTATAAGAGATTCATCCGATATTTTCTGTACTATGATGTTTTATACGCTCTCAATCATCGATAACCGTAACGACACTTCTCCATGTTTTCTCTCCTCGTTATTCATCACAAACTCAAAAATTCGATAGACTAACACGAACTGAATTCAGGGACTGAATTCCTTTTTGGTTGGGCGAATGTGACAACTCGCAATTTCAGGTCATTTCTCAAAACAATTTATGCTACACAATTTCAACATTTATCGTAAACTTGGTTTACTTGTTCCAAATTCGCGTAACCTTAAAGGTTTAGCGGCGAATTCATGATCATAACATCACGTACATTTCATATGGACTAAGATTAGTCTACATTTCATTTGCATCATTAGCATCATATTAATTCATTCATGATATTTCATTTCACATTTAACGCGTAATTTTTATATTAAATAAACGTTATCGCGTGGGTTATTATTTTAAATATTTAATCCGTTACTTTCAAAAATGATCCCGATGTATTTTTAAACTTACATTTAGTTTATAAAAACTATATTTTGACTTTACCTAGTGTTTTAAATTTATTTGGTATATAAATCGTTAAAGTTAAATTATTACGACGTTTTTCTTAAAAATTATACGATAATTATTTTATCACTCAAATTTCACAAGGAATGTATTTTTACAATTTTTATTATCTCATTACATTCTATTTTGATCTATTAAAAACTTACTTGTACCAAAAAGTTACATTTAACTACACCTTTTACTTATACATTTTATCAATAATTATACAAATATATATATACACAATTTATAAAAAAAAAAAGATATTTTGGTGACAAAAGTCCCCAAAAATCCGGCCCTCTATAGGGTAGTCATTAATTTGAGTATGGTTGCATTGATTGATAATAAAGTTACTCATACAAATAAGTCTTACTACATTATTTTTCTCATTCACAAGTGTTAGTAAAAAAATTGGTTTTTCTCTCTTCTTTGTGTTCTTCCTAACCGGCCACATCAAGTAGCTCAAAGGGATCATCATCAAAATTTTTCTCAAGTGTTTTATACAATCTAGTTAATACTCTTTATTAGGTTTTGAAATAAAAACCAAGAGTATTTAGGTTTAACCTTGTTACTTGCACCTCATCATATTCACTAGTAAGCATGTTTCTTTCATTTTTCATGTTTCTTTTCATTACATATGTATCATTTCATTTTTGGTACAAACATGCAAGACATATATGATCTATACCATTTTTACTTGATTTTTGGAGTTTTATATATATATTGTCATCCTATAATTATCCCCTTGGTATTCATTGGTCTTGATGGTGATTAGGAACCCATGACACCCTAAGAAGGTGTATGGTAGGATTAGATTAGCTTTGGAGTTGATTTGAAGGGATTAGAATAGGTTTTGTCCGAGAAAACTATTTTCGATCACGTATAAAATATGTTCTGTCCTTGTTTTGGTTTTCTGAAAATCCGACAGTAGGCACGACATTTTGGCCTTGATATTTAGAAAATATACTTTAAAAGCGAATCCGTGGCAGCTTGAACGGAATAAAGCGGAGTTATAACGAAGAAGTTATGAATTTTTAAAGTTTGGCGACGAAATATATTATTTTCGAAATTTCAAGATACTATTTTTACTCTATTCGGTCAAAACGAGTCCTAAGCTTCACAAATTATTTCGACTTATCAAAATATATTAGTATACTTTGATACGAAGCTAAGGACGTATTATACGTGAAAACGGATTTGAAACGACAAAGATATGCGTTTTCATAAAATTGCCGTAACTATTATTTTCGAAAAACTATATTATTTTACGAGACAAGTGTTACGTTAATGAAATGACCATGTTAGCGGTATTTTTAACCATGATGTGAAACTTTTGGAACGAAATGTCTTCTAATAAAATTAAGATCACCGAGCATATTTTTCAAAGACAATGTCGTTTTGTAAGCGGAGTTTAATAAATTATTCTGGATGCTTAAACTTGGCGAAACTCACTTTTTACACAACACTTAGGCAAAACCACCATCTTTAACCCTTATTATCTTTATGTTCGAGACCTTTATGCCGAAAACTCCTGAATCGAAACTTCTAGATTTCGATACAAACTTTCCAAAACCGTCGAGTTCGTTTCCTAACGATCGACGCACACCATTTTACGACTAGTTTTCCAAAGCCATTTTGTTACTTTTATAAAAATTCCGGCGACATTGTTTTACGATGAAAATGAAAATTTCACAATAAATCATTACAAAACCATTGTGGGATGACATTTTGACGTAAATACTTGTAAAGTAATTTTTGAAGGGTCAAGACGTCAAAAGAGTATTTTTCGACGATAAGTATTATTTTTTCAAAACTTCATGAATGGTATAAATAACATACTGAAATGCATGCATAACATTACATTGCAACTCATTACATATCATATCATTGGTAATAGGTCCCATTAAAGTATCACGCTATACCTCGGTGTACTCACTCTTGTCATCACACCGCTTTACCAAGTGAGTTTTCATAGCCCGTTTACAAGTTTTACATTATTTCAAACCTACGGGGAGAATACATTGCACAACATTTTTATTACGATACCAAGTATGTTAAATTCATTTACATTGCTTGAGTTACAAAGTTGCCGCTAAAAGTCCCCACTTTAATGCATGGGCCGTTAATTTCAAGCGTGTGTGATTGGATAGATCTATCGAGGGTGACGCCCATCCGGTTGGTGAATCCCAACTACATGTTACGGATGCATTTCATTCATGAACATTATTAGAGTTGTTTGGCAAGACACTCTGTGGGCGTACATCACGGAGCGTCGGTATCATGCGCTTAAGCAATTGTAACATTTTTACGTGACATAATTGTCGGGCTGTAACATTTTACGTGACATAATTGTCATGCTCGATCTATACTTGCATGTGAGTCGTATAAAACATTTACATAAACCTATGAATTCTCACCAACATTATTGTTGACCATTTTAGCAATGTATTTTCGTGTAATCGAGGCATTATCATCATGACATGGTTTAGGGACCTACCTTTTGAGTCGTGGCGTCGACTTACATCATTGTACATCATGGCACTTTCTTTCAAAAACATCGTTTGGACTTGTAATATATTTATGTTTCCATGAAACTTTGTTAACATTTGGGACCTTTACTTTGTAAACTCGATTGTTTTATTAAATCAAACGATGTTCTTTTCCAAACGACACTTTAGGTCGCTTCAATATAACTTGTGAATGTGATGCTATGACAACAATCCCGTGAATTCCATTCCACGCAAAAAGTAAATTGGGGTGTGACACAATTAATGAAGACTCACAGTTTCACACAATGTGGAATGTGAGAATATATTTTGAGAGTCCTGCGCCTTATCCTTGTGGTATTGCCAGAACATCCGAGTGATATGCAAAAATATTCGCGATGAAGATGGAAATCCTTCTAGAGCCAACATCAAACAAGCTCTTGGTGGGTGACATGTGAGATCTTCTCGAAAGATCAAACTTGTAATAACTGGATAGAAACGATGGGGCGATTCATTCTTGAATCTACCTTGGTCCAGGAAATGGATTGACGGATACCTTTGAAAAACCGGTCGTTGTGCTCAACAACTCTTTTCTTTAGCACATCGAATGTGTATTAAGTTTTCAAAATTAAAAGGGGTATTTATGATTGATAACTGATTTTTCTTTAAAACCTTCATTGTATTGCAAAACCCTTTATATTGAGCAATACAAGATTGTTTTTCAAATCATTTTTCATCAATCAGTGAATCTCAATTCGCTGGTTCACTCACTCCGTGTTGTCTTCTTTGAGACGTTCCGGTTTGAGAATGGCTTAATTAGCTGCGAAACCCTGTCAAGGAGATTCTTCGCAATTCTACCTGATCACAAGCAATACTTGTACTGATCAACGGAGAACCGTGGTTCTTGCAACCTCATTCAATGAAAGTGATCAAAGACACCTTCGTGCGCTTTATTGCTAACTGTTGTATGCAGGGACACCCGACGGTTGCAGTTGATCATAATTGAGGAGTCAATCCATAACCGCATGCTCACACAGTACACTCACCTCTAAAGAAATCATGATAAATTCATATCTTCGTCAACTGGCTCTGATATTTTCAATCCATGCTTCTGCTACGCTGCTGCAAATATCATGAATCAACAAAGCTTCCGCTACTCTGATGAGGAGACATCATGATAAAAAAAGGTGAGCATGTCGGTCCAAAAGTCACAACTTCACATAATGGCGATACAACAAAGGATGAGTCAGAGATTTACTGTGGCTGATGATCTCAATGCTGGCTCAAAGAATCTCCAACACGTGGATTAGTTAAGGACCTCCACTTGAATTAACAAAACATGCGGAACATGAAGAATCAAAGACTACGGGCTACAGAGCAAAGAACTTAATAAAAAATCCAAGAACACCAAAATGTAATATCTGTTTGTATTTGATGTAATTGAGGTGACCTCCCTTAGGGGGAGATTGTTAGGATTTAAAAAACCCGGTAGTTAAAGAGTCGGTAACCTCAAGTATATGTATTCGTTAGAAAGCTCGTAGTCATAGTCATTTAGTGTTAGTTAGTAATTTATTAAGTAACACTGTGGAGGACGGACGGGTCTTTACCCACTGTATGCCTGATCCACAGCCCGTCGGAGGCGTGTCATGTATGAACCTATAAATACCATTTGCCTAGCAAGACAAAGGGTTGGAGCTTTCATAATACATTTTTCTTTGTCTCACTAATGTTCCCAACTCTCTTCCACTTTCTCTCTCTAGAACTACAAGCCATTCGACCCTATTTGTGTTTGTTTGTGTGATTGTGAAAACCAATATGTAACATGTATAAACCCTTTCACAAAAGCATTCCTTTTAATTATTATTATTTTCTAAAGTTATCGGTTCACTTTTTGATTTTAGCTTTGCTCAAAAATATTGAACATGATGACATATTATGTCAAAATAAACGCAAAGTCATATGTTAAAGTAGTATTCATACCTTTTGAGTATAAGGTTGCATGCAGTAATGACCACCACACAACTTTTATTTATTTTTTGTTATATCAGCTTTTTTTCTCCGGAAACCTACATGCGACTTGTTGTTACAGTAAGGACGACTTTCATTTTTTATTTTATTTTTCAATTTTTTTTTACTTAAATACCCATTAAATTTACCAATTTATAAACACCAACTCACAACACTCTTTCACCACTTTATACAAAATGTCTCAAGAAAACACTCCCGGAAACAATCCCCCACAACCCGAAAAAACGTTTAATCTTGTAAATACTCCCTCCTCAAACCCCGACTATGATTCATCTTCACAACAACACACGCACCAATCCATGTCTCTCATTTTTTTCATTTCCAACGATAGAGGAATCAGTTGATGAACATGAGATAGGTGATGAATATGAAATTGATAGTTATGAAAATGCCGATGGATTTCTTACTAAGGAACAAGAAGAGCAACTTCTTCTGGATGAAGAGGCATTAAGATAAACATTAGAAGAACAAGCAAGGGCTGAAAAAGAGTGGGAGGAGTTCATTAGGGCCAAACAAGCTCATGATGAGTTATTTAGGTCGGAATTTGGGGAGTATTCTGATTCGGAATCACATTAATCTAAAAGTTGAATAATTCCTCTAGCTGACGAACTTATGTGTTTTAGTTTCCGAATCGTAGTTTGTATTTTCATTTAAATGTCGTATTGTGCTTTGCTGATGTAATGAATAAAAGTTCGTATTCTACTTTGGTTCTTCGTACTCTAAAATAAATTTCCATTCATTTAAATAAAAATAGATGTTACAATACGAAATTTAAAAAACAATACAAAAACACAATACCTCTACTTATTTTTTACATGCATCCAAATAAATTTGTAATTCGTTTATAGTTCTAATTTTCTTACCTTTATAAACAAAGCATTATGCATCTCGTAATCAAATTTAGATGCTTATCCAAATAAGCTTCGATCAAAGCACGTTTTTTTGTAGAACGTCATCGCATTCGCCAGACGCTTTTCTAATATTATCTTTAACTACACATGCATTTTCAAATTCTACGGCTAAGTTCATAAAACTTGTCGACGAGTTTTATCCTCGTCGATTTGTTTCTAAACCATAGCCATAGTCAATGGCGACACTACGATGTTAGTCGGTCGACCCACATTCATGCGTGAAAGCCTCTTTTGCATTTAACATCCCGATATCCCGTCCTAACAAAATCGAGTGATTATTGTTTGGGTTGTGCTATCAAAACAACCCCTAAGGGGTGTTTGTACTGTTGGTGGTTTGAGCTAGTGGTGGTGGTCCGAGGTAGTACTTTTTTGTGTTTTTTTCGATTTTCGTGCCAAAGTTTGCTACACTTTCACATACACAAAGCATGTTTATTTTTTTTAACAAGTTTGCTACATTTTCACTAGTTATGTGAGACTTGCTTGTTATGTTGTTGCTTGTAGTTTTGTCAGTATTAACAATGTGCTCAAGAATTGCGGACATAGATTCGATATGGAAGAGGAGTATCGTCTGTTAGATGGTCATGGGATTGGATGGTTAAAGCTCCAACCCAAGATATGTTCATGCACTATTATCGGCACCTACAAGAGTTATTGGTACAAAAACAGGGTACTTAACTATTAATTCATTTTATTATTATTATTTAATAAATAAGTACCCGAATGACTTTTTTTATTATTTAATTCATTGTTTTCTCAGACATTTTGCGGTATTTTGATAACTGGCTGCAACATTACGACCACATGTTCGTGTCGTACATTACCGATCCATATCGCAGCTTCGGCCATTCAAAAACATGTAGAGTTGAGGGTCAACACGCGTTGTTGAAGTTATACTTGGGCTCTACACAGTCCAACTTAGACACGTTGTTGAGTTTGGTCGATAAGATTCTAGTTGCGCAAGAAAATGCGATAAGAGAAACTTTTAATAGATGCAAAACCAAGAAACTGCATGTGTGTAGGGACACACTATTTGATGAATTGCGGTATAAAGTTTCAAAACATGATTTACAACTCATTGTCACAGAAAGTAAACTGGATATGGACCCACTTCAATGTGTTCATCGATTATGGTCGGTTGTGGGTTACCATGCTATCACGAACTGGTTTACTATCAAATTCATGGTAAGTATATTAAATTTATGCCTATCAAGTTATTCTCCCCGCCAATACCGATAATTTATACTAGTCACTTTTTTCGAATGCAGGATGGCCTATTCCACTTGGTAGTGTTGATAATTTTGGAGAACCCTAAGTGCTCCATGGCCTGAAAGCTCGACCTACTCATACGCTGAAGAGCTGAAGATGATCTTTCTTGTCAAGTCGACGAGAAAAATTCCAAAATGTTTTTGGCAAAGCTCATCGTTTGTCAATAAAAATATGTTAAACATGATGAGAGGTATATACGCCCCGAATCTATATCAACCCGTGAACTCGCTATTTATGCAAGTACTCATGGACGTCCGGCGCAAAGGACAAAAAGTACAAGGCTACAAAATCCCATATTTGAACAAAGAACCAACCACGATCACCGCAGGTTATTCAAAACCTAAAAAGTCCTGGACTTGAACGAAGAACCCGCGAGACATAGT
Organism: Chrysanthemum lavandulifolium; assembly: GCA_022545495.1. Classification (NCBI taxonomy): domain Eukaryota; kingdom Viridiplantae; phylum Streptophyta; class Magnoliopsida; order Asterales; family Asteraceae; genus Chrysanthemum; species Chrysanthemum lavandulifolium. The sequence goes on along the minus strand of CM040243.1, from coordinate 88,371,136 downwards.
TCATATGTGGGAGAGCTCGCTAACGAGAGCAATTTAAGACACGAGTTGTACATTGCAGATAACGATAGCGAATATCTTATGGCTCGAATTCTAGAGCTTTTCCGACCGTACATCATAAGGATTCTTAACGTGGAAGGTGATGGAAATTGTGGCTATCGGGCCATTGGCGTAGGTCTTGGTTATTCCGAAGACATATGGCGCAACCTTCGAGCTCTTGTCGTGGAAGAGGTAAACAATAACCTGGAACTTTACAGGGAAATGTGGGGGACTTGGTTTGAACAGATTTCACACTCGCTGGGTTGGTTTGGATCAGGATTTGCAACCCAAGAATACTGGATGGTTATGCCAGACACGGGAGCGGCTATTGCTACAATGCTTAACCGACCAGTTGTATGTATATCCTATTCAGCATGTGTTACGTGTCTTCCGCTTAGGTCCGGTCCAGATACAACACAAGTATTATCCCCCGTTGTGATTCTTCGTGTGGGGGAAGCCCATACTGCTCACTACGTTCATGCGATTCTAGATGAAAACTCACCACTCTCGCCTACTCACCCACAATGGAGGGGTTACAGACATGACGTGGCCTTGGGATGGGCAACTCTATATGCTGAACGACAAAACATGTATAGATATACGCAGTATAGACATATGTTGTAAACGATTACTGATTTATAGTAAACGATTACTGATTTATATTGTAAACAACAAAACATGTATAGACATATGTTGTAAATAAGTATTTGTATTCTGACACCGAGTTACTGCTTTATATTGTAAATAACCATGTATCAACTATTATTATATATTGTAAATAACCATGTTGTAAATTATTATACATATTCTTTGGCCAGATGGAACAAAAAAATTCTTTCTTGTGTCGTTGTGAACGAGGACTTATAATTGAAAGAACATCCCAAAAGCCCAAAAGTTATGGTCAGAAGTATTATGCATGTCCTTTATCAAAGGTAAATAATTATAAGTTTGCTTATTTACGTAAATATATCAATAACTTATTTGTTAAGAATACATTTCTTATAATTGTTTCACCGTGTAACAGCCAGGAACAGAAGATTATGGGTGTCGATACTTTATGTGCAAGGATGTATTTCAACAAAAGTACTTTAGTCAAGGCTCTTCTTCAACGCAGTGCTCAAACTGAAAAACTAAAGATAACACGATCAACATGCTTGAAACAAGAAACAAGATGTTATTGTCTCGTTGAAGGCAAGAATAAAGACGTTGGAGGCATCACTGGAATTTGCAAGAAATCCCGTTGATCACGCATGTCAGTCGAGTGACATACTCTATGACCTTATAGATGACATTAATAATCTTCATGTGGAGTAGATTTCGTTGTAGTAGTAGCATTTGTTGTTGTACTTGTTTAATGTTTTAATGTTTAACGTGTTTATTGTTGTTGTTTAATTAAATGGAAACAAATTAGACGAATAAAAAATAACACAAAAATATAACAAATACACAATAAAAAAATATAACGTAAAAAACAACATAAATATATTTTACACAAATACATATATACACATCTTTTATATAATACTAGCAGGGTACCCGCGCGTTGCAGCGGCGGGCACCATACAATTAAAATATTCAGCGAAATTTTTTTTAGTTATATATTTTACAATACAATAGATATACGCACGGCGACAATTTTAGTTTTGAATACTGTTATGCAATAACAAAAATTTTCATATAAAAATTGTAGATTATCCACGTGATGTGGTGACAATAATAAGTTGGTAGTAGGTATATTGTAAAGGTATGAGATAAAAGTCGTTGACAATAGCCCGTACTCATAAGTTATCATTAAATAATAACACCATAGCGAATTTTAAAAATCACTTACATTATACTAAGAAAATTTAGTTATCAAAAATAATGTTTGTTAAATTTGTCCCACATAGATGGATGTAGTATGGATATGTGTAAATATGTATAATCATATAATTAGGACTTTGCACCTTTGCATCCTTTGCTTTGAAAAAATCGCGTCGGATTTTTATAAAACAAAGTTTTAGTTTTTGATAAGTTTTATTAAACAAATCACGTCCGATTTTTATAAAACAAAGTTTCCGATTTTTATGGGCTAGCCGAACCGGTGGTGACTTGGTTCCCGATTGAACCTGTTGGCGGGTCCGTTTATAAAACCATATATACCATGAACTTGTTTACATATAAATTGCATGAAGATTTGTGTGTTTTATTAGTTTGTACAATATGTATAATAACAACTATTTTTCATATTAGAGGTGTTTTAAAATAACATTTATTAGGTATTTATTGTTGTAGACGTTATTTTTCTTATATTAAATTACTTTGTATTTTATTATTATTATTTTTAAAAACATGTCTAAAAAAAGTGCTTTAAAGTGTTGCAACAAATGCTATTATAGATGTACTTATTAAAATTTGCCATTATTAGCAAGTGTTGAATCTTAATTTTTTAAGTCTTCCTTTTTAGGAATGTCTCAAATGATTCATAATGTAGTATAGATATGTGTAAATATGTATAATCATATAATTAGGACTTTGCACCTTTGCATCCTTTGTTTTGAAAAAATTGCGTCCGATTTTTATAAAACAAAGTTTTTAGTTTTTACGGTAAGTTTTATTAAAAAAAAATTCCAAAAGGCGCATATGTTGATTATCGAGGTACTCTTGCGATTTAATAATATTTTGTGAACATTGTATTTTAGTATGCATTTTCAAACTATATTGATTTAACAATATCGTTTTCAGACGACTTTTATGGGCTAGCAGAACCGGTGGTGACTCCGGTTCCCGGTTGAACCCGTTGGCCCGGTCCGTTTTATAAAACCATATATACTATGAACTTGTTTACATATAAATTGCATGAAGATTTGTGTGTTTTATTAGTTTGTATAATATGTATAATAACAAGTATTTTTCATATTTTGGTGTTTTAAAAATAACATTTATTAGGTATTTATTGTTATGGACGTTTTTTTCTTATATTAAATTACTTTGTATTTTTTATTATTATTTTTAAAAACATGTAAAAAAAGTGCTTTAAAGTGTTGCAACAAATGCTATTATTGATGTACTCATTAAAATTTGCCATTATTAGCAAGTGTTTAATCTTAATTTTTTAAGCCTTCCTTTTTAGGAAATGTCCCAAATGCTTTATAATGTAGTATAGATATGTGTAAATATGTATAATCATATAATTAGGACTTTGCACCTTTGTATCATTTGCTTTGAAAAAATCGCGTCCGATTTTTATAAAACAAAATTTTTAGTTTTTACGGTAAGTTTTATTAAACAAATCGCGTCCGATTTTTATTTCTGATTTTTATGGGCTAGCCGAACCGGTTCCAGTTGAACCCGTTGGCCCGGTCCGTTTTATAAACCATATATACTATGGAGTTGTTTACATATAAATTGCATGAAGATTTGTGTGTTTTATTAGTTTGTACAATATGTATAATAACAAGTATTTTTCATATTAGGGGTGTTTTAAAATAACATTTATTTGGTATTTATTGTTATGGATGTTTTTTTCTTATATTAAATTACTTTGTATTTTTTATTATTATTTTAAAAACATGTCTAAAAAGTGCTTTAAAGTGTTGCAACAAATGCTATTATAGATTTACTTATTAAAATTTTCCATTATTAGCAAATGTTGAATCTTAATTTTTAAGCCTTCCTTTTAGAAATGTCCCAAATGCTTTATAATGTAGTATAAAATTAGCAAGTGTTGAATCTTAATTTTTAAGCATTCCTTTTTAAATGTCCCAAATGCTTTATAATGTAGTGTAGATATGTGTAAATATGTATAATCATATAATTGGGACTTTGCACATTTGCATCCTTTGCTTTGAAAAATCGCGTCCGATTTTTATAAAACAAAGTTTTAGTTTTACGATAAGTTTTATTAAACAAATCGTGTCCGAAAAAATCGCGTCCGCTTTTTATAAAACAAAGTTTCCGATTTTTATGGGCTTGCCGAACCGGTGGTGACTTGGTTCCCGGTTGAACCCTTTGGCCGGTCCGTTTTATAAACCATATATACTATGAACTTGTTTACATATAAATTGTATGAAGATTTGTGTATTTTATTAGTTTGTACAATATGTACAATAACAAGTATTTTTATATTAGGTGTGTTTAAAAATAACATTTATTAGGTATTTATTGTTATGGACGTTTTTTTCTTATATTAAATTACTTTGTATTTTATTATTATTATTATTAAAACTTGTCTAAAAAAGTGCTTTAAAGTGTTGCAACAAATGCTATTATAGATGTACTTATTAAAATTTGCCATTATTAGCAAGTGTTGAATCTTAATTTTTTAAGCCTTCCTTTTTAAGAATGTCCCAAATGCTTTATAATGTTGTATAGATATGTGTAAATATGTATAATCATATAATTAGGACTTTGCACCTTTGCATCATTTGCTTTGAAAAAATCGCGTCCGATTTTTATAAAACAAAGTTTTTAGTTTTTACGGTAAGTTTTATTAAACAAATCGTGTCCGAAAAAATCGCGTCCGATTTTTATAAAACAAAGTTTCCGATTTTTATGGGCTAGCCGAACCGGTGGTGACTCCGGTTCCCGGTTGAACCCGTTGGCCCGGTCCGTTTTATAATTGTGAACATTGTATTTTAGTATGCATTTTCAAACTCTATTGATTTAACAATATCGTTTTCGGACGACTTTTATGGGCTAGCCGAACCGGTGGTGACTCCGGTTCCAGGTTGAACCCGTTGGCCCGGTCTGTTTTATAAAACCATATATACTATGAACTTGTTTACATATAAATTGCATGAATATTTGCGTGTTTTATTAGTTTGTACAATATGTATAATAACAAGTATTTTTCATATTAGGGGTGTTTTAAAAATAACATTTATTAGGTATTATTGTTATGGACGTTTTTTTTCTTATATCAAATTACTTTGTATTTTTTATTATTATATTTAAAAACATGTATAAAAAAAGTGCTTTAAAGTGTTGCAACAAATGTTATTATAGATGTACTTATTAAAATTTGTCATTATTAGCAAATGTTGAATCTTAATTTTTTAAGCCTTCCTTTTTAGGAAATGTCCCAAATGCTTTATAATGTAGTATAGATATGTGTAAATATGTATAATCATATAATTATGACTTTGCACATTTGCATCATTTGCTTTGAAATTTTCGCGTCCGATTTTTATAAAACAAAGTTTTTAGTTTTTACGGTAAGTTTTATTAAACAAATCGCGTCCGATTTTTATAAAACAAAGTTTCCGATTTTTATGGGCTAGCCGAACCGGTTCCGGTTCCCGGTTGAACCCTTTGGCCCGGTCCGTTTTATAAACCATATATACTATGGACTTGTTTACATATAAATTGCATGAAGATTTGTGTGTTTTATTAGTTTGTACAATATGTATAATAACAAGTATTTTTTATATTAGGCGTGTTTTAAAAATAACATTTATTTGGTATTTATTGTTATGGACGTTTTTTTTTCTTATATTAAATTACTTTGTATTTTTTTATTATTATTATTTTTAAAAACATGTCTAAAAAAGTGCTTTAAAGTATTGCAACAAATGCTATTATAGATGTACTTATTAAAATTTGTCATTATTAGCAAGTGTTGAATCTTAATTTTTAAGTCTTCCTTTTAGAAATGTCTCAAATGCTTTATAATGTAGTATAGAAAACAAAACCATTAGTGAGAATTTTCATTTCAAAAAATCAATTCATTCCTTATTGAGTAATAATTTTTTAATTTGATTTTTATTTTCAAGATATTTAATAAAAAAAAAAGTCTAAATATTTCCCCCATTTAGCCAAAACTTAAAAAAATTCGTTTTTTATTAGATGATGAAGAAAAATAAAAAATACACATGTCCTTGAGATTCATTAGTTAATAGTTTTGGGCCAAAATTATAAATAAACCCGCTGAACTCCGACTCTCAGGGTGCGTTTGGTATGATGCCATGAATCACAATCGGTATCGGTTTCGGTATAATCTGGGTCCCTCATCTATGATAGATTTATTTCTCTCATTTTAGACTCCTATGGAGTATGGACAATATACATATTTCATTCCCATATAATGTGGGCCCCTCATCTTAACCAAACACTTAAAATAATTACCACTATCATTCCCTCATTCCCATAAGAGTATACCAAACGCACCCTCAATAATATCGTCTTCTCTATTCCGTACGTTTTTCCCAAACATACCATACTAAGAGAAAAAAAACCCTAACAATCGAAAATAAGAACCATGAAGATGATCAACCCACCCCTGTCATCTAAATTTGGGGGAGTACTCGATTGCTATTATTCTTTCATGGTCCATGTTATTAAAAATAATGAGGATCAATTAAACTTTAAGGGTTTACTATGTCATGATGAATAAAATCTCAAGATATGATCAAATTGTTAAATTTAAGTTATCCAATTGGTTTTTAAACTTTTTGCATTATGAGTGTTTGGAAGATTTTTATGGTCATTTTGAATCGAAATTTTGTAAGCTTCTTGAAAGGTTATATCGTTTCAACAATAATCAATAGTTTCCTTTGACTTCTTTTGTAGTATCTGTTTGCTTTTGTGAGCTTCTTGAAATTTTGTGAGCTTCTTGAAAGGTTATATCGTTTCAACAATAATCAATAGTTTCCTTTGACTTCTTTTGTAGTATATGTTTGCTTTTTTTTTTGAAATTTTGTGAGCTTCTTGAAAGGTTATATCGTTTCAACAATAATCAATAGTTTCCTTTGACTTCTTTTGTAGTATCTGTTTGCTTTTTTTTTTTTTTTTTTTTTTTTTGAAAAAATATGCGATGCCTTCTTCGTGAGTTTTGAATCGGGAATTAGCGTTGCATTAGAAGCATTGTGCGTTGTTGTATACGGGATTAGGATTCTCGCTTAGAGGGTAAGTAAATGCATTTACACTTAAATAATTGACTCAACCATGGCCATTTAATATACTTTCTTAACTTTCATCGGCTGATATAAAACACTTTAGAAGTATTCAAGGATGACAATATTTTGTTGTAAAGTCCTTATCTTGGGTTGATGATGACGAGATAGAGCCTATTTTGCCCAAGGATAGCGCATGCTTAATGAAACACTAATATAGATCTTTTTAATTTGTTTCTTATTTCAATAGATATTAACTGGTTATAGAATCATCATCAAGCTGCTGGTGACGGTGAGGAATTGCAATCGATGATGGTTAGTACATTTTCTATTTTTATTGTTGTAGTATTGAATTATATTGCAATCGATGATGGTTAAATATATGGATATTAAACAATATTTGAATTATATATTCAAATACTTCATACATATGGGTTTAAATATAGTTTTGCAAAAGCTTCTTTAGGGTGATCACTAGGTGTATAGAATCTATTTTACATTGTGATGAGTCAAAGGCTTATTTTCTCGAAATACTTTAGTCAAATATTTTACTATGTTGGAATGTCCGTAGATGCGTAAGTCCCATCAAATCTATCTAATGGTTGGAGTTTGACCCATTGAGTCATTTAATGGGATGATATATATGTTGTGTTCGGTCTAAAAAAACACAAAGAGCCATAATCAACTTGATAAATAAAAATACCTAATCATAATATTTAGATTTGTTTTTGGCGAAATTTTATTTGCAAGACAAATGATGACTTGCCTTTCTTCGAGTACAAGCTGCTGTTTAACTAATATGTTTTATAAGAGATTAAAAAGAGTGGTTTCACAATGTGTTTGGAACAACTTTACAAGGCCCAACTGGTTTTGACCCTAAAAATGTTACATCTGTTGACTTAAACTCTCTATGACCTATCACCCAAACAACGTAATTTTCCATATCTACTACTATTAGGTGATTTGGTATTTTGTTTGGTTGCACGTACAATACATTGATGTTATACTTGAAGATATTAGCAAAAGCATTGACATAACACGCTTCTTAAGCTGCTCATGGTGTTAGGAAATTTGTACAACATGGTTACATTAGGTGATAAATTCTCTCTTAGACAAAGAAACACAATTAATATTGTTTTCTGGTGCCGAAAAGAAGCATTTCAGATTATGACTAAATGATTACTTTGTTTTCCATGGATGGTTTGAGGGCTTTTGATGTTCGTACCAAAGTAATGACGCAAACTCGGATTTCTGCATTCTTTATGTCATCTCTATATGATATGATACAAGAGTAATCCATCGTGACCCTTGCTGGCAGGAACTCCATTTATTTACTTGAAATGTTAGTGGGGTTTACGTGCCTCATTGTGAATTAAATAAAAGTAACCTGTTTAAATTCGAACGTGTTTGACTGATTACATGATCCACCTATCTTTTCCTCTTAATTAGAAGTAATCTGGTTGTTGTTCATCTTAATAAATCTTTCAAAACTTCGATGCACTTTACACACGTCAACAACACCCTCCTTGTGATTCACATGATACATTTTTAAAAAAAGGTATGTATTCATTATAATATTGTGATTTGATTTCAAATTTACTCTAATAGGTGATGTGGCAATGACATTTTTAGTTTCTTTTACTATAAAGACTTTCCGTGAAGATTGTGTCTAAAGATTGAAGAAGATGTTTGGGTCCAGAGGTCCTGGATTAAGACTGATAACTCTCTCTTAAAGGTACGCATAAGTGAATATTGGTCCCATTGTAGTCATGCAGCGTAAATGTATGACACTTGGATGTGACAAAGTGCGGAGGTGAGGCATGCCGGGTAATGACTAAATATGGGGTTGGTTCACCTGTTTAAATGTACGTTATATTAGAAATTGTATTTTATTGTGTTACGTACAATTAATAAATTCTTTATATTATATTATTTCTCGTGGGAATATTCTTCGGAATCTTTATAAAAAATTATTTTCGGCTATTAAATATTAGTTTTATAGCGATAATAATCTAAATTTCGAATATACTTTACCATGGTAAAAACCCTTTACCTAAAAATCTAAATTTCAAATAATGATTTAGGTGGTTTTACCATTAAAATTCACTTCTTGCAATGTTCAAGCTTTTTGACCCGTCTCTCTTTGAGCTTTTAAATTTGTTGCACCTCTAACATATGTGCCTAAATTTTAGCCTAAACATATATGACATGATCTTGATGGTTTGTGAAAAAGTGGGTCCCTTAGCATCAACTATCAGGATGATACCACATAGGTTTAGGCACATCTTTAGGCATATCTTTATGTCTCCTAATCATAGCTCGATAAGATATAACATGAATTAACCCATTTCATTAGTAACACGTCAAAATTACCACATGTAATATTTCAATTTTTGGACCAAGTCTTGGTCAATGACTGATCAACCCTCTTAGTAATTGGCTGCGAGTATAAGTTTAAAAACTTTCCATGGAATAACATAAATTAGATGAAAGCATCAGGTTAATTTGCTAATATCTGCTATAATGAATGTACCTTATTTAATTGATATCATGGCTTTTGAAGTGAATTGCAGGAAAGTATAAGGGTTTAGGGAGTTTGGTGATGGGTCAAAATGAGCGTAGACGAGACATGTTGGAGGAATTAATATTTTTACCAATAACTTTTGTGAAAACTTTTTAATACTAAGTTAGTGCGTTAAATTGTTATAACATAATTACCTTTGAATCTGAGTAGCTAAAGACTACAATACATACAGTCATTAAAAGTACAAACACGTATGCACCGTTGAAGATTATGCGATTTTGTTATCTTTGATTTTTTTTCTTCTTTTTTTGGGTGCTAGAAAATACTTAATGCGTTCATGTTTAGAGAGTTTGGCTTCGAGCCATTATGATAAGCTGTCTTTTTTTGTTTCCCAAACGTCATGCTTCTTAAAAATATGCATTTTCAAATAGGTTCAATGTTGATAATTATAAGCAATCCACCCTCTGTATATGAAGTTGGATGATTTTGGAATTTATGTTGCTATTTTATGTAATCCCAAACACTCTTAATTTTGAAGGTATAAGGTTTCTAACGAATGTCTGATTCGTTAGCAAGTCACGGGTACAACAATGTTGGAATTTGTAAATGTTGGTGCGATGGAGAATGGTGACACTTTGAAACAAAATGAACAGCACAACTCGGATGCAGAGGATTTGAGTTTAACATTTCAACTAAATTCACCTCTCTACTTGATAAAATTATTCTACCCATGACAGTTTTTGATCTATTTGACCCGAATGTGGGTTGGACAAATATTTCATGATGTTATTATGTATTTCTTACAAAAAGATGGTACCGTAGATAACGACATGGTTATACCGGGTAATAATACTTTCATTTACAAAATTTAGCCTTCAAAGATAACAAAGAAAAACACTAATATCAAAATTTTAGAACTTTAAGATGACTCCGAAGGTGTTTGGATCTAACACAGAAAACAAATAGAGACTATCGATACATAAACACAACATGTGGTAGCTAAACTTTGAACATAAAAATAACAATGTCTGCGCAAAAACTATATATGAACTGTTACCACATATATCAAACATAATCATAAACCAAAATAAAAACAAATAATTTAAAAAAAATGAACTATTTCCTTTTTAATAGATAAAAAAATATTATTAGAAATTTTAGAAAAAACAATGTACGTACACGAGTATTATAACTAGTATACTTTACATCCTTTACAAAAAAGGGAAAAAAAGTACAAAATATAATAAGACGAAAAGGGTACAAAAGTACCCATGTAAGGTTAATGAGACCAGTAATCGACTTTAAAAGCTGCTCAAGCACGAATGCAATGAAGATCCGAGGAGTATAGGGTTTCCGGTCGTTATGTCGGTGAGCTATGCAATGGATTATCAAACGTAAAGTGATCGAGAAATTTGAGCGGAAAAGGATTACGAATATGATTATAACTACGAGAAGAAGGACATTAACTACAAGGGCTTAAATGCAAATTAAAGGAAATTAAAAGATAAAACTATTAAATAAACGCTTTCACTATTTGTAAAATGATGTTTTTGATTTTATGTTTTACAAAAGCGAAATTAAAAACTACGCGACGAACAAATAAAAATCAAAACTTACACAATATTAACCCTAAAAATATGAAAATGATATTTTACAAACCTAATGATAAAATAAAATATTTAGAAAAGAAAATTATTTTTAACTAATTATCTAATTATTATTAATTAAAAACTATTTTTAACTATTAAATAATTACCTAAAATACAAGAAAATAGGAAATAAAGCTAGAAAAATAAAATTAAGACTTAGAAAACTCTAAAATATCAAAATAGAATTTTCAAAACTATTTTGTATTTTTCCGATTATTTTGAATTTTCTAGGAATTAAAAACTATTAAAACTAATTAAATTATCTAAAATACAAATTTAACTAAGAAAATCTAGAAAATACTTTTTGTCTTTTATATTTATCTTAACTTAAGAAAAATGAAAATTATTTTTTTGAAGCTTTTCTTAATTTTTTGTATTTAAAGCTAATTAAAAATGCTTAAAAACTAATTAAAATCAAGAAAAATAGCAAACTGACTTAGAAAAATCTGAAAATTTCAGGAAAACTCTAAAATAATATTGGAAAGCTAGGAAAAATGGAAAAACAAGTACTTATGTGCAAGAATATGAAACTGATGTGCCAAGTGCTTATAAATAAGCACTTGAATAAGCTAAATGAAGACCAACAAGCACCAACTGTTTACAGAAGGCTTAATATGCTAAAATAACTAAAATGCAACAAATCCTAACTGTTTTTAACCACTAGATTACAAGTTTGATCAGTTGATGTTTTGAATTTATAAGCTAAAGCAGATTTGGGACAGTTTTACTACAAAACAAGCACTCAAATAAGCTAGAAAATGGAAAACCAAAGTAGGGACTTATACTAGACCTGATTGGGAACTTGTAAACCAAAATTGAGCCAAAGTTGAGCTCGGATGAGCTTGGTCAAAGGTCGAAGAAGCTGCACAAGCCCCATGCTAGATTCAATGCGCATGCAGCAGAATTTCAACCAATTTGACAAGAACTTTTGAGCTTTATAAAAATTTGCAAAATTATACAAAAATGCTAATAAGAAACTAGACCTGATGAACTTTAAAAAACCAAGATTTCAATTGATAAGACCCAAAAATGAGCTCATTAAAATTCCTTGTAGTTTGGCTCAAAATAGATTTTTGCAACTTTTGACTTTTTAAACAGTTTGGTAAAGTTGACTTTTATGAACTTAGACCTTGATTTCTCAACTGAAAATGATGTTAATGTATGAAATAACACTACTGCTAGCTTTGTTTATGATATTTAAACACAAAACAAGAACTTGCTTTTCACAAATCACAACAGTTAAGGACTTTGGACAGTGGATAGGTGATTTTGACTTTGGAGATGTTCAGGCACAAAATGAAGACCGATAAAAGCTTAAATGAGCTAAACAAACATAACTCAACAAATCTTAACCACTGCAAAAGCCTTTAAGACAGATTAAATCTCAATTCCAAACACCCTTGTAACTACTTATTTGTAACTTAAAATGAGCTAACAACTGATTCAGTTGTTATGATTGATCAAACTAAGTCCTAATATCCTAAATAACACTTAATGAAAAGATTTAAACCGATTAGAACTACAAATTAAGATCATGCAAAGCTTAAAATTCACTTACAAGGGTCCTAGCCACTATGGCTTGAAACCATGAACCAAGGTACCACTAACCTATCCAAAACCAACCCAATATCTCTGAACTAACTCAAATCCATAACTGAATCAACCCATTTCCATTTCCATTTCCATTTCTGCCCAAATCAACCTTGTTTGACTTTCTTTGACCAATGTCCAAACTTGCTAAAAACTTGAACTAAAGCTTACAAAAAGCTATGATAAGCTTGTGTAAACTTATTAGAACTGAGAAACAAGCTTATTGAAGCTTGGTTGTAAGAGATAAAAACTGAGATTTTCAACAGTGGACATAAAAGATCAATTGTAAACATAAACTGATATTAATGCTTGAAATGAGTTTCAATACACTTCAACACTTAAGTTTGATACAAATTAACAAAACATTACAGGTTTTACATTAGGGTTTTAGTCGTACAATAGCAATGTACTTTTCAAAGTGTCCCGTTTTAGTACGTGTACTTTTTAAGTTGTAGAATAGCAATGTACTTTAATAAGTGTTCCATTGCGATCGTGCAGTACTTTAAGTTGTTGATAATAGCAATGTACTTTCCATAAGTGTTCTAATTTAGTACGTCGATTGACGTACTAAAATGGAACACTTATAAAAGTACATTGCTATTCTACAACTTAAAAAAGTACACGCGACTCTAAACGAGACACTTTCAAAAGTACATTGCTATTCTACAACTTAAAAAAATTACACGTACTAAAACGGGACACTTTGAAAAGTACATTGCTATTGTACGACTAAAACCCTTTACATTAATTTAAAGATGTTAAATTAAAAACGACATTAAAAATAAATAAAAACTACTAGACTACTTTCTCTTGCTCCATTTGCTTGCTTTTATAATCCAAAAGTCTTCTCTTTCCACTCTGAATGTATCCCAGCATGTTTCTCAGCCATTGGATTGGTAAAACTGATCCTGGCCGTTTAAATGGATTTTGGCGCCAAAATCTTATCTGCCAGTTGGGGTTGAGTGAGGAGGGGGAAGGAACATTAAATGCAGTTTGGAGGGTAGCTAAGGTGGGGGGGAACATATTTGAGTGTAGGAGAGGAGGGGGGATGGGGAGTATCTGAGTTGCAGGCAAAGCAGTTGAGAAGAAGACTTTGGCGCGCTTGCTTCTATTGACCAGAGTTTGACCAAGGGTTAATAATAGAAGGGGGGTTCAAAATTCATTATGACAGGGGGTCCAAGGTCTAGGCAGGGTCCAAAATTGGTTTGACAAGGGTTTAAATGACAAGGACCATTAGTGTAAATTCTGAAATTCAAGGGACCTAAACTGCCAATTCATCAAACTTGTTTAAAGGGACCAAAAGTGACAATCTCAAAAAGTACAAGGACCAAAGTTGCCATTTTCAAATTTCCAGGGGCCATTTTTGCCAAATTTCAAACTTGAAGGACTAATTTTGTAATTTCTCAAAACTTTTGATATTTTTCACCAAAAGACTAAATTTGACAACTTATGATTTTAAAAGGACCTTTGGTGATTTTACTTTTGAAATTATGTGCTCGGGGGTATTTTTGACAACTTTTGAAACTTGGGGATCGAAGCGCCAATTATGCAAACTTTGCTCATTTTTCATCCGATTTTGAACATTTTGCATCCGAAACATATAAAATGCAATTTTGGAATATTTTCGATATTTTGATGCATTTGTGAGCATTTTAAACGTTTTGCGATTCAGATTGATTAAAATGATGAGTATTTACACACTCATCAAAGGTGCAAGTTTAGCAAATGGGGTGAGTTATCCACATCTTCCCATAAGGAGGGTATCCAATTATTAGATGCACTATCGGCTTGTACGGTGTGTATTAGTAACCAAAATCTATTGATATGACAATATAGGGAGGATTAATTATAGTTTGTGCCATTAGACCACCCCTATTGTTTTGCTAAGAGCACTTTCAATGATAACGCCATAACGGCGTTAAACCACCAATAATGGCGTTATGGCCGTTATACCCTTTGTGAGCTTGGCGTTAACGTGAGGAAAAGAGGCCCGCGTTGCTTTGGCAACGGGCGTTAAGGGGGAGGAGAAAAAAAAAATTCAAAAAATTTACATTTTACTACCCTCAAACGGCTACTAGCCGTTATTTTTCAAAAAAATTTTCAAAAACTACCCTAAACGGCTACTAGCCGTTATTTTTCAAAAAAATTTCAAAAACCTTTTTTTACCACTATAAATACCCAATTAAAACACCATTTCTTTTCACACTTCCACTACTAAATCCTCTCCATACTCTCAATCTTTCAACTTCAATTAACTGCAAAAAACAATGTCGGGAGGCAGCGACGATACTTTCTACAATCTTACTCGCTAGTGGGTGGAATCCTCGAACCGGGTTCATCATCTAACCGAACGCGGTTCATCTTCAAACCCCAACCCACTAGGCTTATCGAGCCAAGAAATGTATCAACAACATCAAGCATTTCAGTATTGGCAACAACAAAACCAACAAAACACCTTAAACTCCAACTTTCAAAACCTACAATTCACACAACAATCACAAACTGAAACACATGATGTTCTTGACACACCCACGTCTCCTCAAAAAAGGAAAAGGTCGTGTTAGCGAAAATCAAAAAATCCAAAGACCCCGAGCCCGAACCGGTTGATTCGATGAAGAGGAAGTTGTTGTTAACGCACGTTGGACTCGGAGAGGAAGCATTACTTGCAACATGTTACATAGTCATTTGGAGGATCCGAAAGTTGGAAAGTGCCAACCCGGAGATACGTTTTGGTATCGGGTGCGAAATGAGTTCAATAAAACAACTTTCAGCGGCAAGAACAAGGACATCTTTGTCAGCAAGTGGAAAACTTTGAGCGACATATGCACAAAGTTCAACTCTCATTACAAGCGTGCGAAACGGGATCAGCGAAGCGGGAAAGTGAAATGGATGTGATGCAACGGGCAAAGCAATGGTATCGTGAGGAAACCAAGGGATCGACTTTTGGTCTCGAAGGCGCTTGGGAGGTTTTGCGTCATTATAAGAAATGGAACACGCGGAACCGGTTGATTTAACAAACGATATGCCAAGCCAAACAAGCGAGGATTTGTTTGGTCAAGATGAACAACCTCGCCCATGGGAAAGAAACATGCTACCAAGAAAGCAAGATCCGAGACTAGAACAAGTCTTGGGGAACAAGCACTTTGGAGGAACGAGCTCGTCGAACTTATTTCACCGAAACTATGGCAAGCGAGTTTCGTGAAACGAGAAGTCTCCGGCGGCGTGTCGGGCGCGCGGAAAAAGATCTCACAATAACAAGGTTGGAAGAGATAAAGTTTTGATGGCGCCATCTGAGGCAAGATCCGATGGTTGTGCGGTGGATCGATGGCGAAAAAGATCGAATCATCGCAAAATATAACTTGAAACCTCGTCAGTAGATTGTATTTTTTTCGTTGTATTTTTTTTTATTTCGTTGTGTTTTTTTTTTCGTTGTATTTTTTTTTTTTTAATCTCGTATTGTAATATGTTTTTAGTTTTAATGAAATGTTTGTTTTAGTTTAATAAATGAAGTGTTTGTTTTAGTTTAGGGGTTGAAATTGAAAATATGAAATGTTATTGGTGTTATTGATGTTATTGGGATGTTATTGTTGTGGGTGTTTTTAGGATGTTAATGTTAAATGTTAAAGCTGATGTGGCGCTGACGTGGACGTGTTATTGATGTTACGGTGTTATTGTTGTAAGTGCTCTAAAGGCCAGCCCATTAATCAACAAATTCGGGTCATAATCACAAAATAACCCCAACAAAACCCCTAAAATTGATCATACAGTTCACAACAATGGCTAGTTCAGTTGCATTTAGGAACCCTAATTCAAAGGGTTTAATCATACTCTCACCTCAGTTACACTCGTTGTGTCGAAATGATAACGGTTCGAGTCAATGGTGGAGATCGATGGCTACTTTCACCAGAAAGTAAGTTATATCAACTAATAATAATCTAGATATTGATTCATAGGAAAATGAAAAAACTAAAAGCCCGTTTGGTCGCACTGTTTAAAAAATATGAAATTCTTACTAGTACTTTCTAAATGATAACTAAAAACTGAAAAGTCCAATAAAGAAAAATGTAACGCCAGCTAAACCGGTTTCAACTATTCTCTAGTATAGAAAAACCCTTCCCTTCTCAAGCGGAGATAGGAGGGGGGGGGTGGCGCGTCTTCTGGCGAAAAAAAATTGCAGTGTAAATTTTCTAAAATATCTGGCTATTTTTGTAATTTGCCCCCTAGGCCCTAACGAACCCATTTCCAGTGTAGTTTCTAAAAATTATCAAAGTTTCTAGAAATTATCAGAGTTTGCCCCCTCGTCCATAATTTTCTGCCTCCTCCCCTGTTCTTAAGGAAACTAAAAACGAATAAGTAAGAATTTTTTCTACAACTAAACGCAAACCTAGTGTTCATTTTGTATATTCATTAAGACTATAAATGGATGAAAAAAAATGAAATGTATGCTTACCAAAATATTTGACCATGAATAAACATACACAAGCTAAATGATTGAACAAGACTTTTTTGTACATGTTTGTTTGCTTAATCAGACATTTTATTCATGTTTGTTTGTTTAATTAGACGAACATAAAACTCTAACCGAACATTTAGCATAAAACATACTTGAACGTTCATAAAAGGAAGCCTTAACGAATGTAAATGAGCGAACAACACTTTTTTTTTTATGTTCGTTTGCTTATTTGGACGAACATAAGATTCTAGCTGAACATTTCACACTTGGTTTGCTTATTTGGGTGTCAGCAATGAGTATTACTTGCTGCATCAGATACGTGCCCGTCTACAACACTAGATGATCATACTTTTTATTACTAGCTTTTGCTAGTTTTTGCTGTTAATGTGAATAATTGAGCACAAACGTGAAAAGTTTATGTTTTAATAATATATGTTATGGTGCAGAAAGCCTCATGTTAATGTTGGAACGAGTGGACATGTTGATCATGGAAAAACGACACTGACAGCCGCAATAACAAAGGTTGTATTTTCTAGTAGGGAATTTTCATTTCTAGTGTCCGTTGTTTTATTTGCATAGTAATTATCAGTATTAAATTATGTGTTTTATGTAGGTGTTGTCGGATGAAGGGAAGGCTAAAGCAATTGCCTTTGATGAAATTGACAAGGCGCCCGAGGAGAAGAAGAGAGGAATTACCATTGCAACGGTAAATAATACATCGTATTTTTGTTGTTTCTTCTTGTATCTTCTTCTTCTTCTTCTTAAGATTAACAGCTTAATCAATGCTATATAAAATTCTTTTTGTATGGTAATACAGGCTCAAGTGGGGTACGAGACAACCCAAAGGCATTATGCTCACGTTGACTGTCAAGGACATGCTGATTATGTCAAGGTAGGATAACTATATACCTTTGTTACAGACAAAGGTGCATGGTGATTTAAATAATGTGAGATGTTTTTACACTTAGTGAAGTTCTGTGTGGTTAAAGACAATGCATTAAGCTCTGTATAAAGTCCCCAGTTTGGTGCATATATCTCTTAATGTATAATTTGATGGTCATGGATTATATGCAACAACTATACCCAATCCCACCTGAGCGGGGTATGGGGGAGGTAAGATGTAGACAGTCACACTCACACCCCGCCCGAGGTTAGAGGGAGAAAGACCTCCAGAAAAAGTGTGTGTGTGCTCGTGAAAAGAGGGGGATGGAGAGAGTTGGTCGTGGATTATATGCGTAATGATATTGATATCTTACTTTAAGTTAGTACCCTCATTAGAAGGAAAGGATGTGTAATCTAGGGGGACCTTCCATGTCATTTGATCAACTTCAATACTTGTTCATGTTAGTACAAAATATTTTTAAATATCAATATGGTAATATTGTTTGGTGTCATGGACCGTGAGATCACATTCCTAAATTTCTACCTTGTTTTGTGCATAAAAGTCACACGTGGCAGTTGCATTACAATAATAGTTGATAGACATCGTTTTATTTGGTTCAACATAAAATCACTATTAACACTAACCTTGCTTCGACCTTTTGTGGGGTCTGTTAATTTCACATAAATGAAGTACTTTGAGGAATGCGTAACCAATATCAAGGTGTTTTGTATCTGTTTCCCCAAATGAGGTTCACACGTAAGACAAATGAGAGTCATTATATTTGGCTTAGTCATATTCTTTATATGGTTTTAAATTCTTGTATATTCTTCTTTCTTAACCCAAATATTTCATACGAAAGATGTGGTCAAGAGTCAAAAAGAAAAACATGCTAGACTTAGAGAAACTGATTTGGTGAATGTCGGCTAACAAAAGTAAACGCCCATTTGTCTTACGCGTAGATAGCATTTCGGGAAATGAAATAAAAAATAACTTGACTTTGGGATCATATTCTCAAAGTAATTCATTTAGGTAAACAAACTCAAGATCTGTTGGCACTAACCTTGTTTGTGGTTTTTATTGTGAATCGGTAAATGGGTATGCTTTAATCTGCTGAATTTATGCAACTGTTAGTTTGTTTATCGTTTTCTATGTTTCTTGATCGGGTTCTTTGATTTCCTATTTGCATCTTGATTATAGTTTTCTATGTTTCTTGATCTTTGCTTAGTGGTTGTCATGTAATTTGTGGGACCATGCCTTAGTTTTACAAATGTGATTTGACTTTTTTGAGTCATTGTGCTTCTATAGTTGCAAACTTTACCAATAACTATCTTTCTTCTGAACTTTAGTTAACAAGAACAAAGTCTTTTGGGAGAACTGAAAAACATTGTTTGTTCGCAATTTATTTTCTCAAATAAGTGGGATTGTTAGACCATGCTTCAGAGTTTTTGTCGAATGATTGATTTTTTTGATTTACTTTGCTTTCCTTTGCAAACTAACAGCCATTCCTGCAAACTGCCAAGTATGTATGATAGTTTGTAAGGAAGAGCGGTTCAGGAAAATTATGAAAATATAGATGCAGCAAAAGGCGTTGTTTTATACTTATATTTTGTTTTTATTTGTTTTAATTGTAGGTAGCATTTGATAATCAAGAAAGAAAATGGCTACTGTTTTGGATATCACTGTGTCGGCTGCCATTAACAGTCTATCCGCATTACTATTTCTTTTGGCATTTGCGATTTTCCGCCTTCAACCCATGAACGATCGAGTTTACTTTCCAAAATGGTATCTCAAAGGCATACGTGAAGCTCCAAGCACTTCAGGACCTCTTGTGAAGAAATTTGTGAATCTAGATTTTAGAATGTATCTAAGATTCTTGAATTGGGTGCCTGCTGCATTAAAAATGCCTGAACCCGAGCTAATAGATCATGCTGGCCTTGATTCTGCTGTGTATATTCGAATCTATCTTCTCGGGTAACTACTTTTCTTGACCTATTTATACTAAACTCATTGGTTCATACTCACATCTTTTGTTTTTAATTTTTTATTTATTAATGGTGATAATTATATGCAGCTTGAAAATATTTGTTCCTATTGCTATACTGGCTTTTGGCGTACTATTACCTGTCAATTATACAGGCAAGAATTTCAAGATAATGAGCGTTAGTATGAAAGATATAACGTTCGGTGAGATAGACAAGTTTTCAATATCCAATGTCGAACCTGCATCAAAAAGGTATGAAAGTTTTGGTTCAAATATTGTCAAAACCATTAGAGGTGTCAATGTCAACCCATTTATTCATGAATGGGTTGATTTAGCTAAAATAGATTTATCTGTAATGGGTCGAAGGTTGCCCAAAAGTTAATCTTTACAACATTAAGCCACATAAGTTTATATGATGACCGTCTAATTATACAGAAAGAATTTGGACAAAAAAAACATCTGGGTCAACTCGACCAACCCCAGCAGCAATCTACCCATTTTGAACTATTAAGTTTGAAGGGAATGTACACAATATATGTTTCATCATCTGAATAATTGGCTATATTTGTTCAGGTTAGCTGCACATATTGTAATGGCGTATGTCTTCACATTTTGGACATGTTATGTTCTTTATAAGGAATACAAACATGTAGCGGACATGAGGCTACATTTTCTTGCTTGTCAAATCCGTCGTCCGGATCAGTTTACTGTAAGTCTGGATTGCTGACACATATTTTGAGGAAACAAATAACGGGGTTTTGATATTGATATTTTATATTTTTTTGTGACAGGTTCTCGTGAAAAATGTTCCCGCAGATCCTGATGAATCTGTTAGTGAACATGTTGAACATTTCTTTCTTGTCAATCATCCCGATCAATATCTTGTACATAAGGTTAGTTTTCTTCTGGAGGAACTGGAATTATAGATTGATTGACATAATCATCTGACTTCATTTTCGATTTGCCCACAGAACGTTAAAGTTTATCATTTTTCTGTAATTATCACCAAAAAAGTTTTAACACGCTGACGAAGATGAATGGTTTTAACTTTTTATTTGGGCTAATTGCTTAAACAAAGTTTGGTCCAATATTTGTTTCTTGATGATCAACTTTTTTAACCTTTTAAGTGAGGTAATTAACCTACACATATTTTGGTTAAAGGTCATTTCGACCTGTAACTGTCAGAATGATGACATGTCTGTAATCTCAGATCATGTTTACTTCTAAACGAAGTGGTGAGTAAAAATTTGATTAAAAGAGGTAATTACATGAATTACTTTTGTTAGTTTATAAAGGGTTTGTTTGGTTTAAAATAAGCTTGTTACCCAAAACATAGTATTCATCTTTTTCGTAATGGGATGTATAATTTTCGTAATGATTTTTTGAATTCTAGGTGGTTTGCAATGCAAATAAGCTTGCGAAAATGGTGGATCAAAAAAAGGATTTGAAAAATCGGCTTATTTACTACTCCAACAAATTCGAAAGAAGACCCGATAAAAGGCCAACCACGAAGGTGTGTGGCTAAACATTATTTTTTCTACATCTTGTTTTCCGTCTTTTAGTTTGTTTTTAATGTTTGTAGTTTATGATGTCATTTTTAGTTGTCTGTTTAGGCAGGTTTTTGGGGTCTTTGGGGAAAGAAGCTTGATGCAATACATTATTATACAGAAGAAATCGAGAAGTTGAGCAAAGAAGTAAGTGTGCTTCACGAAAGGTTATCGATTGTATAATATCTGATTGTCAAGTATATCTGTTGGCGAAGATTAAATATATTTACGTAGATGTGGCAATTTCAGCCTACTACTTTTTAAGGGTCCATGTGGATTCTAAATATCTGAAACCGTCCAAACTTAAGTATTTTTTTTAGCTAAAATCGGAATACACCAAATAGGTGGAACTAGTCAAACGGGTTGAAAGTCATTTAAAGATCTTGTTATGCATACCTCCTAAATCGTCTTCTACAGAAGGTATTCAACAAAAAGAGACCAAAAGGTGTTTGTCGACTTAACCGTTTCCTTTCCACGAGATTTTTTTTTGACCCTGACTGGTTTACCAACCAGTTCATATCTCCATGTCGATTTGGATTATATATAATCTCTAAGGTGTCAAATGATTTGAAAGTGATCTAAAGTGTTTTCAAATGTTTATAATCCTCAAATTCCTTTTTCCAAAAAAAACAAAAAATGATTTATATTTTTTGCTGTTCCTTGGCTTAGTGGTAAGGTCCTTGGCTTTTAAACAAGAGGTTAAGGGTTCAAACCTCGCTAGGTGTGTACATTTGGGGGTGACCATGGAGGGTTTGGAAACCGTCCCGGGATTAACCTGGTTAGGCCGCGTACATCCAAGTCAAAAGGCTTGCCCTCCCCAGGTAATCTGAAAAGGGAAAACCACATCCGTTTTCCGTTTATTTTTTGCTGTTCAACTTAGTCTTCTTTGTAACATGTAAGCTATTTATAGTTCAAATAAACGATAAAGAGGTGTTGGCGGGTGAATCAAACCTGGCGTCACCGATTTTAATCATGTTAAGAAATGTTGTTCTGACCGGTACCTTTTCATTTTACCACGTCCAACTTTTTCTACATCAAATGATTTTGTAAACTAGGAAATAGTAGAACGAGAAAGAGTGATCAATGACCCAAAAGCGGTGGTCCCAGCTGCGTTTGTTTCGTTCAGATCACGATGGGGTGCAGCTATTTGTGCTCAAACACAACAAACAAAGAATCCGACTCGTTGGATCACAATGTGGGCTCCTGAACCATGCGATGTTTATTGGAATAACCTGTCTATACCTTTCTTGGAACTCAACGTGCGGAAATTGATCATGGGTGTTGCCTTCTTTGGTCTCATTTTCTGTTATTTGTTCCCTATTGCTTTTGTTCAAACATTGGCCAACATTGAAGCAATCGAAAAAGTTTTTCCCTTTTTAAAACCCCTTATCAATAAGTAAGTAAAACCTTTATGATATCCACATAATCTTTATAAATAGAAAATCTTTATGTGAATCTTATTCTTGGTTCATGTTGCAGAGGATCTGCCAAGTCTTTCATTCAAGGGTTTCTTCCTGGGATCGTATTGAAGATCTTTCTTCTCATTCTTCCAATGATTCTGATGGAAATGGCTAAAATAGAGGGGCACATTGCTTTCTCAGCTTTGGAAGCAAGATCTGCTGGAACATATCATCTGTTTTTGCTCGTGAGTGTGTTTCTCGGAAGTATTGTGACTGGAACCGCTCTTCAGCAACTTAAACAATTCTTGGATTCGTCAGCATCCGAGTATGTGGTTACCCTTTTCAGTTTTCATAGCTTTATATGTAGTAGAGTTGGTGAAACGGGCATGTTGAGTAATGGGTCAAAATGGGTTCTGGTCAGAACATAATTTGTTTGAATTTCAAGAGGTTGTAAATCATCGAACAATACGTTGGGAAAAATTCTAAGCACGTGGCCCACGGGATCCGCTTGACATGTTTGGAGTCAAACATAACTTAAGCGGCAAATCGCCATATCCGATGAAATTGTCATCTCTAATATTTAGTCAACCAAAATAATATATATTTTCAAAGGCTAGCTTTCGACATTACGATACTACTTTATGCAGGATTCCAAAAATAGTGGGTCTGGCTATTCCAATGAAAGCAACCTTCTTTATTACATACATTATGGTTGATGGTTGGGCTGGTGTTGCTGCAGAGATCTTCAGACTGGTTCCGTTGATTATCTATCACTTAAAGAACGTTTTCTTGGTGAAAACTGAAAAGGACAGAGAGGAGGCAATGGACCCTGGGTCATTGGATTGGCCCATAACTGAGCCTCGTTTGCAGTTGTACTTCTTGCTTGGACTTGTATACTCTACTGTCACTCCTGTACTGCTCCCGTTCATTATCGTCTTCTTTGCTTTCGCCTATCTCGTTTTCCGCCATCAGGTAACATTATTTCTTCTGTCTTAAGGTTACAATTTTGACCTGTATACTTATAAATAAACTTGTGTTATGTTGCACCTTTAGTGATTCAAACATGTAAACCAACACTTGAGCTAAAAATGAAACCGGTCAAATATCCGAATGGTCAAATGGGTTAAAAGTTGCCCGTTTTTAACCTTATACTTCTTTCAGAAGCTCGAGAGACATGAAACAGCAGCCGAACGGGTCAAAAATTTTCTTGGGCAAAAAATTTCCCGGGACAACCCCAGTCCTGTCTCAACCCCGAAAAAAATGATCCATTTTGATCTCTAAACTGATATACGAACTTTGAGGGAGGTAAAAATCAAGACTAACATTTGGTTTTTTGAATTTTTTTAATGGTGTCAGATCATCAATGTGTACAACCAGAAGTACGAGAGTGCAGCTTCATTTTGGCCAGACGTTCATCGACGTATTCTTATTGGTTTGATTATCTCACAATTTACATTGTTAGGATTGTTGAGCACGAAACAGGCGGCAAACTCCACACCTTTTCTACTGGTACTTCCAGCGTTAACCTTCTGGTTTCATAAGTTTTGCAAGAATCGGTTCGAATCTGCATTTCGAAAGTTCCCGTTACAGGTTAGATCAATTAATAACACCTTTATATTGATCACACGACCCACACATTTTAGCGATACCCATTTAGAAAGACAAAACTACCCTTATTGTTTAGGATAGTAATATTTCTAAGCTTGATGACAGGATGCAATGATCAAAGATACATTGGAAAGGGCTACAGAACCGCAACTGGATTTGAAAGGGTATCTAAAGGATGCTTATAGGCTTCCGATATTCAAAGGCGGGAAGTTGAATTGATGGATTTTGACGAAGATGATGATGATTTTCATATAGTAGCTACAAAGCGAGCTTCACGAAGAGGTAGTCAAGCTGGAACTAGTCCTGATGACAAGAATACAGGTTTTAACGCTGTTTAAACATCGTACATTTTGAACCATTATTAATCTTCATTCTTTGTACAGATAAGTTACATTTTTAGTTACATTTAAAGCGTTAAATGAGTCAAGTTTTAGATTTATGAGCATTCAAAGAGTTATGTTTTGAATGAAAAAAAAAAATTTCGGCTTACGAATGAAAAATAATTTTTAACTCGTATGAAAATATCAAACTGTCATGTGGTAAGAAATATATGTAACGTGTATCTCATACAATTACTTGGTGTATAATCTGTCTTGGTGTTGGTGTCGTGTCCCAACAATGAGGTGATAATCAATAACTGCTCAAACAGAACAACAAAGGGTGAGAATGAGATACCACTTGGTGGTTCTGGATATCACTTGGAATCGTGTGATCACTTTCCAAAGTAAACTATTCGACCCTAATGCCCGAAGAATTAGCGCAATTTATAACCCTTTCGCTAATAAGTATTTTTCGTGTGTCCTTCATGCATAATCGATCTCCTATATATAGAAATACTCTTGGCTAGTCAATAGAATTAGTATTAATCGCCCATTAATAGCCTCATAATTATCCCCATTATAGCCGTTAGTGGTTACATGACTAATTAAACATGGTCATAATGCAGCTTATAATCGCCACTGTATGCTAATAATTTAGTTCACTCGCAAAACATCCTAAGAATTGAACCCTTCACCCATTTGACATGTGTCCATATCCAAATTCATAAATGTTGTAGAAGCTAAAAGTCCAAAGAAAACTTCATTAGTCAGAAAATTAACCATTGAGAAGTAAAGACTTCATTCTCCTTTCAAAGGGTTCGAGCACAACCTTGGGATGTAAATAAAACATGTGCTCATCATTGAGAGGAGGGAGTTGGGTGTCCTAACTAAGTAAACCCATATAACCAAGTCTCTAGCAAAGATCTCACAAACTCTATAGATACCACCATTCATGTATTATCCTCGACTTGGTCTAGGACAATTCTCATTTGGAAGTCGTTTAGCTTTGGATCGTGAGTCTTACTCAACCCCAAACCTCCCTTTGTTGGGAACCCTATTTATCGTTATTCTTCACCCTGAACCCTTGATGAACATGGAATTAACCATCTCCTTCAAGACCTGTTTCTTGAGGAGTGGACTTGAGTATCCATGTACTCACCTCCCTATCGTCTTTCATTTTCTTATTTCCCAAGAAGGAGTGGCATGCAAATCACACAGTCATGTGAATAAGCTCAAGATCTTAGTCTCACACTTAAAGGGTTTCTTGGTTATCTTTAGACATATCTTGCATTTAGACTGGTTGAAAGATTTATTAGATTCAATAACTTGTAGAAGTTTTTCCTTATATCGGGAACATGAATAACATTAAACAAAGTTCCTTAGATCATAAGTCTTGAAATCTTTAATTTCATGCATAAAAGATTCTTTATTAAACATATTCGACCTTTCGGTGAGTTGGTTGAACACTATCCTTTACCACCAACTTTCTACAGGATCTGAAATCATTGTACCGGTAACCATATTGACAACAGATTAGGCTTGTCATCCCGCAGAAAGAATCTTTCCATGATTTGATAGCCTCAGTTCCAAGTATTCTATATGAACTTGGAACCATGCTAAAAACTTGAGATTGTTGCATGTTGATTGTTGGTGTCGCAGTGAGATAACTTGGTGGTTACTGGATATCACTTGGAATCGGAGGTATAAGAAATAACCCTTTCGCTAATAAGTTTCATAAATATCTCCTATTTATAGGAGGTTTGAGCTATTCCAATGAAATTATGAGTATTAATCGTTAATAGCCTCATAATTATCCCCATTATAGCCGTTAGTGTTGCGAGCCGACTAATCTCGTGGCGACTACGCTTTTGATAGCTCTGAGTCGTAGTTCAAAATATACAAATCAAGCGGAAATAAATCCTCGTAACTCGCTCCATATGTTGAAAAGTTTACTATTGAACCAACTATTTACTCTTTGATTTAGTTCTTGAGGATTTGGCGAAAAACAATTAATCCGATAACTCCCATTTAACATGTGTTGTTTCACTTTGCAAAATGCAATTGGAACTTATTCGATTCGATTGACTTTAGAATGTTAATGTTTAGGTCGGTTTGGTTCATTGTAACCATTGTATAATTAAACATAGAGTTTTGGTTTTACTTGAGGTTTGTGAATGAGTGGTATTATTCTCGATGTAGACTAAACTCTTGGCTGAAGTCATTGCCACTACAACCATTGATCTTGAATGGTTGTTTCTAGTATGTAAGCAACATGAACCCACTCTTCGTATACCAAACCATGTTTCATTGTCGATCATGTGGTTTATTACAACCACAACATGTTTATATGGTATTCCAACCACTCCCACTTCCTACAACAACACTCCTTTATATCCAACACACTTATAGCATCAAACATGGTCGGTTCCAGCAGTTTGATCAATCGAACTACTACAATCCTCTTCATTAAGTACTAGCGCCTATTGAACACCTCTATGTTGTTTAAGAGTAGATCAGATTGGGCTCTTCCTGTTAAACAAATCACACACTATATAAGTATATGATCAATTATCGTATTCTTTTGACCGAACCAAAATTCAACAACGTAGTTAAGCACCTCCTTTAAAATGTGACTTCATATCCTCATGAATATGCTTAACACATAACTTTGGTTCATAGACTTGAAACACACTAGCAATGACTTGTATCGATCGGTTAAGGATGGTGTTAAAGCGTACATGTTCTCATTTTGCATAAAACACATGATTAATTATATAATAGTTTTTTCCTATCGAATGAAAGTGAACTTGCGGTTGGTTTCTATAGCTTTAAGCATCCATCTAATCCTAAGAATTCTACGCCACAAGCTTTGAAACCTTGTTTGAGCTCCTAAACACACATACACCCTTCTAAAAGTTTTGTTGAAGACTCGGATTTGGTTCTAGTTGTACATCCAACTCTGGCATACTCTTTTGAATAATGCTCCGGTATCATCATCATCATCATCAAAACACTTCGTACTTACATTATTTGATTACCAACAAATTTATTCGCCTTAACTTTTATCAGCCGGCTCATGGATTATTCCAACAAAGGATCAGTCATGTGTGATCGGTTCGGGTAGAGTTACGTGTTGCTCATACGTTTTACCTTTATTCAGTTTCCAGATCAGGTATGTGTGATCGGTTCGGGTCGAGTTACGTGTTGCTTAACCCTAGATCACATATAACTTTCCTGATGTATCAAATAACATCACTACTCAATCAAAACAAATAAACAAGCTTTATAAAAACTTTTAAAAATCCAAAATCACACAATTTCATGAACTATTTCAGCAAATTTATAAAAATAGTCTTACTTTCTAGCTCCTGCTTAATCACATTCTATTACGATAATCTAATGCTCGGTTCTTAAAATTTTCTAGTAAGAAAAAACGAAAAAAAATAAGAAGTAAACATTTTCATCTTAATTTTGTGCGAAAATACTTTATTTCAAAATCAATCAAATTACACTTCTTTTGTCAGTCGCTTTCTTTTTCTTTCCATCTTAAGTGATACTCATAAACATAAATGTGCGTTTAGTTCGTGAAAAGTGTCCCATTTTTTCAAAGAAATTTGTCATATGAAAATGAAAAAAAGTTGAAAATCCGTTTAGTCACATTTATTTCTAACAATTTTAAAAATTTTAACTAACAAATTGAAAAGCACATTCTACCATTCTTACTTTTTTCTTTCTCATTTTTTCTCAACAAAAACTAAAGAGAGACGGGATCTACAAAACATAAAAGATACACCATTCTAATCCTAATATCTCGTGTCATCCTCCACCGCCCACCATCGAGCAATCCGAGGCAACCATTTTAAAAAGAAAAATATAACTCCAACTAAACGGGTTTTTAAAATTCGCAACTCTTTCTACAAAAGAAAAACCATTATCTTCTCAAGGAATTTAGAAACGAAAAAACAAGAAACTTTTTCTACAACTAAACAGCACATGAGGTTTTCATTTTTTTTAATTAAAATTTGGAAATTATTTTTAGAATTGTTGAAAAAAAATGTGACTAAACAAGTTTCAATTTTTTTATTTTTCTATGAAAAATTTCCAAAGCCCATTTTGATATAAAGCCCTGCCCATCAAAACTGAAAAGCATACCCGATTCAATTCGGGTCAAATCAAATCACACCCAAATCAATCTGATAATCATAAACCCCAACAAAACCCCATTTTTAACCACCAGAATCCACGTCACACATCAACCAATGGCTTGTTCAGTTGCATTTCGAAACCCTAACTCTAAGCGTTTAATCACACTCTCACCTCAATTGCACTCGTTGTGTCGACGATCCGTTATCTCATCACCGTCTCTTTTAACCGAATCAGTCAACCGAAATGATAACAACGCTTCGAGCCAATGGTGGAGATCAATGGCTACATTTACGCGAACGTAAGTTTATTGAACTGAGTGATGACGTCACTTTTTGTTGTATTTCAGTTTGCCTAAATGTTTTATTTGTTTACTTTATTTATTGTGTGATTTAGTTAGTTAGGGCTTTAAATGAACTGCGTGCACGAACGGAGTGTTCGTTTCTTAAGAAAATGAGCGCTGATTATGTAGATTTTAATTCATATTGTATTACTTTATGGTTTAATCATTAATGTATATAAGTTAGAGCCGTAAACCGATATGTAGACTTTAAACGAACGGATTTTGTATTTGTTGTCATTTTTGTTAGGAAATCGAGTTTGTAAGTGTTCGTTTATGCATTGAGACGTAACTGAACAAACATTAAAATGAATACTGTTTAAAAATTGAGGGTGCTGAAGTCTAAAAAAGTGGGAAGGTAGTGGTTCTGATGGTGGTTTTATGGAGTTTTCTTTTGTCAGGTGGGTGGTGCATGTTGGATGGAATAGAGAGGTGTGAAAGATGAACCTTCTTGGTCCATCACTAAAGGAGGTTAGGTGGAGTCTATTTGAGGTCTGTGAGCACTTCAGTGAGGCTGTAGCTGCTGGTTTGCTTCATGGTTCATTCCATAGGAAATGTAGCTATAATGGTATAGCCCCTCTTATAGTGTGAATGGGGCTATATCCTTCTTGATGATGCCTACTCAGTTTCATCTCATTCTATTGTGGATGTGGGTTGAATGGTTTGAGCTCTGAACTGAGATAGGAAATGTAGTCGAGAGGATATGGTATGGTGCATAAAGGTGAATTGCTAGAAGCAGGATTGTGGGTTTTTCTGTTTTCTGGCATGTTTGGTTAATCACCAGACATTTTGGTTAAAAAGGATTGTTTTCAGTTTTTTGTTACTTAGCCAGTTTGTATGTTTAGTTGGTTTAGACTGGTATGTAGTTTTGGTTTGCTTTTAGAAGGATAGGTCATGTCTATCTCTTCTCTTTGATGTATTTGTAATGATTAATATATGAAATTCACCTTTTGCACCAAAAAAAAGTTTTGAACATAATTAAACCTACAAAAACGTTCACAAAAACGAATGGATTATTGAACATTGACAAGTATAAAAGAACAAACAAGACTTTTGTTCATGTTCGTGAGTTTAGTTAGACGAACGTAGCTGAACATTTCACATTTGGTTTGTTTACAGCCCTAATAAAAGTGATTACATTGAAATTTTAATTATACACAACAAATAGAGTTGTGTTTGAAGTAACTTAATAGTGTTTTTAACTTTTTTGTAAATTTGAATTAATGAGCACGTGAAATGTTTATGTTTTAATATTTTTTAATGGTGTCAATTGTTTTGGTACAGAAAGCCTCATGTTAATGTTGGAACAATTGGACACGTTGATCATGGAAAAACGACACTGACAGCTGCGATAACAAAGGTTGAATTTTCTAGTAGGGAATTTTCATTCTAGTGTCCGTTGTTTTATTTGCACTAGTAGTTATCAGTATTAAATTATGTGTTTTATTTAGGTGTTGTCGGATGAAGGGAAGGCTAAAGCAATTGCATTCGATGAGATTGATAAGGCTCCTGAAGAGAAAAAGAGAGGGATCACCATTGCAACGGTAAAGACTGGTTTTTTGTATCTTCTTTTTCTTAAGACTAATAGCTTGACCATTGCTATATAAAATTCTTTTTGTATGGTTATACAGGCTCATGTGGAGTACGAGACTACTCAAAGGCATTATGCTCACGTCGATTGTCCAGGACATGCTGATTATGTCAAGGTAGGATAACTATATACCTTTGTTATATACAAAGGTGCATGGTGATTTAAATAATGTGAGATGTTTTTACGCTTAGTGAAGTTCTGCGTGGTTAAAGACAATGCATTAAGCTCTGTATAAAGTCCCCAGTTTGGTGGATATATCTCTTAATGTATAATTTGATGGCCGTGGATTATATACAACAACTATACCCGATCCCACCTGAGCGGGGTATGGGGAGGCGGGATATGGAGGAGGTAAGATGTAGACAGTCACACCCCTGCCCGAGGGTAGAGGGAGTAAGACCTCCGGCAAAAGTGAGTGTGTGCTCGTGAAGTGAAGAGAGAGGGAGGGAGAGAGATGTTCGTGGGGCGTAATGATATTGATATCTTACTTTAAGTTCGTGTTGGTGCAAAGTATTCTTAAATAGCAAATATGGTAATATTGTTTGGTGAGATCACATTTCTAAATTTCTACCTTGTTTTGTGCATAAAAGTCACACGTGGCAGTTGCATTACAATGACAGTTGATAGGCATGGTTTTATTTAACATAAAATCAATATTAACACTAACCTAAGTACTTTGAGGAATGTGTACCCGATATCAAGGTGTATTGTATCTGTTTCCCTAAATGAGGTTCACGCGTAAGACAAGTGAGAGACTTTATTTTTGGCTTAGTCATATTCTTCATATTTTTTTAAATTCTAGTATATTCTTCTTTCTTAACCCAAAATTTCGTATGAAGTAATGGTATGTGGTCAAGAGTCAAAAAGAAAAACATGCTAGACTTGGAAAAAAACTGATTTGGAGAATGTGGGCTATCAAAAATAAAGGCCCCATATGACTTAGGCGTCTATCGCATTGCGGGAGATGAATAAAAAATAACTTGACTTAGGGGACATAATGACATATCCTGAAAATCATTCATTTAGGTAGACAAACTCAAGATCTGTCGGCACTGATACAAGTTAAAGCAGTGCTTTGTATATGTTGGAGACCAGTTATTTACAAGGGAACACAAGCTAACTTGTGTACAACGAGTTTATATATCACTTGGTTTTCTTGACCTTTTCTCAGATATAGTTCGTTTATGATATCAGTTTTATCTTGTCAAATTAAATCTCCCTTTGACCTACCTTCTTCATGATGACATTATATGTTCCAAATTACTTCTCGATAATTGTGAAACGAATAAACTATAATGCTTGTTTCATAGATATAGATCTGATTTTTTTTTTTTTTTTTTTTTTTTATTATTATTTTTTTTATTTACATCATGTGCATTCCTGATTTCCTTCTATGCCCTATATATGCATCACAGTTCCTGATGAATTTGCTTAATTTACAGAACATGATCACTGGCGCTGCTCAAATGGATGGAGGAATCCTCGTTGTTTCTGCACCTGATGGACCTATGCCACAAACAAAGGAGCATATTCTGCTTGCGCGACAGGTGTATATCCTTTTCAGCTTGTACTGGCAATTTATGTGTCAAACTGATTAAGATGGTACGGTAATGCTCTACTCTGCAGGTGGGCGTGCCTTCACTTGTTTGCTTTCTGAATAAAGTTGACGCAGTTGATGATCCTGAGTTACTAGAACTTGTGGAACTTGAGCTACGAGGTAAACTTAATCTTTAATGCTTGTATACGTGTTGCTATTCATATGTATAGTTTGGTTATCAACTATATAATTTTCTCATAAGCTTGTGAACTGTGTGGCAGAACTTCTTAGCTTCTACAAGTTTCCAGGTGATGAAATTCCAATTGTACGAGGTTCTGCCTTGTCAGCACTACAAGGAAATAATTATGAAATTGGAAAGAAAGCCATTTTAAAGTTAATGGAAGCTGTAGACACTTACATTCCTACTCCCGAGCGCCAAAAGGCGAAACCATTTTTAATGCCAATTGAAGATGTCTTCTCAATTGCGGTATCTAAAATTAAATTTGGTTCTTTTTTTCTTCCTGTGTTGACTTCTTTCTTCCTTATTGCTTGTAAAATGTGCTTCCAGATGTTCTTAGTAATTTAAGCTTTTTACCAGCGTTATTAGGTTGGGTGTTGATAAAATACTTATTATGCTGGAACTTTATGATTGAAGGGACGTGGAACTGTTGCAACTGGCCGTGTTGAACAAGGAATAATCAAAGCTGGGGAGGAAGTTGAGATCTTGGGGCTGGGACAGGTGACATCTGTGGCATTCTTTATCTACTCTTTGTGTGAATACTAAGCTTTCTTGGGGCGACCTTTACTAAATTATTAATATTTCTGCTGCAGACCAAAAAAACTACTGTGACTGGTGTTGAGATGTTCAAGAAAAGCTTAGATCATGGAGAAGTAAGTGATTTGACTATTACAAATTTTGGCCACCTTATATTCTGTATGACTCGGTCACTTTTTTTCCTACGTGTTTTTTGCTAGGCTGGTGATAATGTAGGTCTTCTTTTACGTGGCATAAGTCGTACTGATATACAGAGAGGACAGGTACTGATATGGACTCTTATGCCACATTAATATTTACTTGTTTGATATGAGTGCTGATGAATGACTTTATATTTTGCTGCTATCTTGCACAGGTGATTGCAAAGCCTGGGAGTGTTAAAACATATACCAAGTTTGAGGCTGAGATATATGTTCTTACAAAGGATGAAGGTGGACGTCATACAGCCTTTTTCTCAAATTACCGACCCCAGTTTTACTTGAGGACAGCAGACGTCACTGGGAAGGTGGAATTGCCAGAAAGTGTTAAGATGGTAATGCCTGGGGACAATGTGACTGCAGCTTTTGAACTTATAACACCAGTAGTTCTTGAACAAGGTGTGTGTACATGCACACTGATCTTTTCTTTTTTCACATTATTTTATTTTATATTGATGGTAATGCTTGAAGAATCAATTATTAAAATGGTTTTATTTTGTTACACAGGACAACGGTTTGCCCTGAGGGAGGGAGGTCGTACAGTAGGTGCAGGAGTTGTTTCAAAAGTGATAAGTTGAAATATCGGCACTACTAGGCTCTGGTAATTAATTTTTGTCCACTTCTTAGAAAGAGGTGAGAAATTAGATATATGACATAATTTTGCGAGATATCTTCTTGTCTTTGCTAAAGAACATTGCTAGTCTTGCAAACCTGAAAGCCCTGTGACACATTTGTCCTGGTTTTGCACCTGAACACTATGTATTTATTGAGATAAAGATGCTAGCAACCACTTATGTAACTATTGAATGCTGCCAGTGCAGGGATGATCCCTTCATGGTTTTAACCGTCAATAAAGTTTCATTCTTTTCATAATGTGCTCATCATAGGTAGGTGTCAATTAACAAACGTGTAACTAGGAAGCAAATTAGATGGGCGTTTGAAAGGTCCATTTAGGAGTACGGTCAAGGCCCGCCTTAAATATGACAAGGGTACAGAAACATACAAGGTCAGCATTTCTCATTTACGACATTAGATGTATAGTTACTATTTAATGATTATAAAAATTGTGTTATACAAATATTTGCCAAGTAAATTGAAGTGTTATGGAGCTTTTGCTTCCGTCATCAATGTGTTTTACTTCTATTTAAGATTTCTGTAACTCCTGTTGAACTTTTGAGTTTTGATCGGTGGAAGCAAGCCTAGGATCTGATTCTACTTTCTAATTACTGGCTCCTTTATCTCAGTTTATGGTCCAGTAACGGGAGGAACAGTGAAAAGTAAAACACTGTTATTAACAAATATAAACATATGAAATATGCGTTGACATAATACTGAATGGGAACATGTTCCCTCTGTCTGATAGAATTTTGCTTACAAATAGGAACGTTGAATACGTTGTGATATCTAGTGACTAGAAATATGAACGTAATTTCTCTTAGATTCTGGAACATTAGGCAGGAGTCTGATGATACCTTTCTCTTAATATTCTTCCTCGTGCTACGTTTGCAATACTAAAATTTACTGTTGCATATTCACTAAATCTGGATATCAAGTGGCTATAATTTCTTCCGATATCCTCATGCATCACTCTAGTACCCTTCCATCACTAGCTCTGAACTCAATGGTCAAATAACAATTATTTGAATGCCCTGCTAGGAGTTACTGTGAGAAGATTGCACCTTCGGTAGATTTTGCACCCTAGGTCACGATATTTAACGAAAAATGATGTTCCCAATCCTTTACCGTGTCAACTACTGGGTACCCTTAGAGCTAATGGGGTACATTATGTTCTTCTTGAGGTCAAACCGTTCATAAAGTTTGGGCATATTTCTTCAAATAACGTTGAGAACGATGGAGATGGTGGCCAGCAGTCCTTTTGTGAGGAGAAGTACTAGTACTCTAATTTTGTTGATGGCACAAAGATGAAAATGTGAGCTCCTTCTGATGTTGGTCGGTGGACCACTAGCTGTAGGTGTGATAGCCTCAAAAACAGGGTTTCTAGTTTTATTCGTCAATCAAAGCAATAAGCTGATGGATACACCAAGTATGGGTACTGGCTGAAAGACCCTAGAGTCGTGGAAATAAGCGTAGGGAGCTTGATGGTCCTTACAAGGACGTTGTATGTGTTCGATTGAAACTAATTTGTCCGTGTCTGTCACCAGCTTGTAATCGGAAGCCCGTTTGGTGTGCATATTTGTAGGAGTTTACACGATGTTTTTATGGTCTGTGTGATTTTGAGACTTTTTATGCATTGTTCGTCCAATAAAATACTACCAATACCAGATTGCTGCAAAAATAAAAATAAAATAAAGATTGCACGACTCAAATGAGCTTCAGCAATACCTTCGTAACTCCAAATACCATTAGGAAAGAAACAAGGTACATGTGAGAATTGATATCATGAATTTAGATATACAAAATGTTGTACTTACTCTAGCCTTAGTCGTCAATTGCGATTACTAATTAACCTAGTTTCTGAAAAGTTTGATTTAAAAAGTCGCTGGATGACTTATGACTTTTAGCATAACTAAACAGTATTGTATTCGTTATGTTCCTCCCTTCAAACATAATCGTCAATTCAATAAGAAATCCTTAAAATGTGTTTAAAACAAAGTGTACTTATAAATTTTACTATTTAGAGGAATAACTTTTAAGGTTTTTTTTTGCAGTGATCCGTTCCCACTTTGTCTGGTACAGTTGCAAAGTATAGTTTAAAACTTGTACTATAAGATTTCTGTTGAAGAAAAGAAATATGAGTGATTATTAGGAACAAACCTTCGATTACCTTTTTACAGTGTTGCAGTCAATCAAAAGATTCTGCTTTAAACCTTAAAATGACCCTGTAGCCACCCCAGTTCCTTGAGCTATTAGGGCCCTTTGCATATTTGTTGGGTTTTATTGGCAACATGGAACATGTGTCGGATAATTCATAAACCAAGTTCCCTTCAGATTAGGATATAACCTAAAAGGAAAAAGTTGAATATAATCTCAAAACAGAAGTAAAGATACATTGATAAGACAGCCCTTGTCCACCTGCTGTACTGAATCTGCTTTCTCTACGTCTATTTGATAAGAATTTTTTTCAAGTTTACACATTTAGAAATGTGAAAAGAATCTCGTTTAGATTTCTCGTGCTTTCGTTTAAGCACCTTTAATTTTGCATATTTGTGCCAACCTTCTTTCTTTATTTTGTTTGGCAATGTTTCTCTGTCTCTTTAAATAGCCATACACTCTAGATATATTTCTCATTTCATACTAGTACCTCAATTCACTAGTTCTTGATTCTTAAACTCAATGGCAAAAGATCAGTCGGTCAATCGCCCTGCTAGGAGTTTCTGTGAGAAGATACACAAAGCTATTTTTGGTAGATCGGTGAATCGTAGTTCACGCTCGTTAGGAAAAGATGATGGTACGAGTTTGTCACTATCAACCAGTGGTTACCCCACAGCCACTGGAGTACATTATGGTCCTCTCGAGATAAAACCCTTTACCAAAATTGTGCCTTTTACATCAAATAATGCAGGCAACAATGGAGATGGTGGTCACAAGTCTTTTAGTGAGAAACAGTGCTCTAGTTATATTGATGGCGTGAAGATGAAGATGAGAACTCCTTCTGATGTTGGTGGTGGCGGGACGATCGTCTCTAGATGTGATAGCTTTAATGACAAGGTTTCTAGTTTTATTGATGATACAAAGCTTAAGTTTGTGAATACACAAAACGAGGGCCATTAAAGCGTGAGCATGATGGTTTATATGAGTACACACTTATGGTTGTGTGTGTTTGAAAGTTTGAAACTAGTTTAACTGTTTTGAGGTTTGGTTTCATGTATCACCATTTTGTATCATCTAAAATAGTAAATTCAATAAAGGTTTTATTGTGGGTAAAGATGTTACATGAAGTTAATTTATGGTCGACCCGAGACTTGGCATGTATTGTACGTTCATCACAAGATATTCCTGGAATACAACAGACCCAGCCAAACTCCCCATACCTTTTTGAAACTGCATATACCATTGGAAACACCTAAGATGAGTGCAAGGAGAAACAGCATGGTGGAGAACAGATAACATACTGTTCGTGTTCCTAATTTTTTGACAATCCACCATCTTATAACTGCTTCATCTGCGCTAATTGTTGGCGTGTTGTAGGTGTGAATCTACATCATACCTCCTCCATAACCAGCTCCCCAGGATTGGTATAGTTAGTTGTAGGTAATGAATCTTCATTGTATGAGAATTGAGATCATGAATTTTGATATACAAAATGTTGTACTTACCCTAGCCTTAGTTGACAATTGCGATTACTTAATTGACCGAGTTTCTGAAAAGTTTGATCTAAAAAGTCGCTGGATGACTTATTACTTGTAGTATAACTAAACACTATCGTATCCGTTATGTCCTCCCTTCAAACATAATCGTCAATTCAATAAGAAATCCTTAAAAATGTGTTTTAAAACACAAGTGTACTTAAAAATTTCACTATTTAGAGGTATAAGTTAGACTATAAATTTTCTGTTGAAGAAAAAAAACCTAAGTGATTATTAGGAACAAACCTTCGCTTACTTTTTTGCAATGTTATAGTCGATCAAAATATTCTGCTTTAAACCTTAAAACGTCCCTGTGGCACCCCACTTCCTTGAGCTATTAGGGCCACTCTTGTTGGGTTTTATTGGCAACATGAAACATGTGTCGGATAATTTATAAACCAATTTCCCATTACGTTAGGATATAACGTAAAAGGAAAAAGTTGAATATAATCTCCTTTTTTGAGCAAAAGGTGAATATAATCTCAAACCAGAAGTAAACACACATTGATAAGACAGTCCTTGTCCACCTGCTGAACTGAATCTGCTTGCTCTTAGTCTTTTTAATTTTTTTTTCAAGTTTCCACATTTACAAATGTGAAAAGAATTTCGTTTAGATTTCTCGTGCTTAATTAGCAGTTAATATACCGATTAAGAACCTTTATTTTGCATGTTTGTGCCTACCTTCTTCCTCAATCTAGTTTGGCAACGTTTCTATGTCCCTTTAAATAGCCATACACTCTCGATATACTTTTCATGCATAATACTAGCACCTCAATTCACTAGTTCTTGATTCTTAAACTCAATGGCAAAAGATCAGTCGATCAATCGCCCTGCTAGGAGTTTCTGTGAGAAGATACACGAAGCTATTTTTGGTAGATCCGCAAATCGTAGTTCACACTCTTTAAGGAAAGATGATGGTACAAGTTTGTCACTATCAACCAATGGTTACCCCACAGCCACTGGAGTACATTATGGTCCTCTCGAGATAAAACCCTTTACCAAAATTGTGCCTTTTACATCAAACAATGCAGGCAACAATGAAGATGGTGGTCACAAGTCTTTTAGTGAGAGACAGTGCTCTAGTTATATTAATGGCTTGAAGATGAAGATGAGAGCTCCTTCTGATGTTGGTGGCGGTAGGACGATCATCTCTAGCTGTGATAGCTTTAATGACAAGGTTTCTAGTTTTATTGATGATAAAAAGCTTAAGTTTGTGAATACACAAAGCGAGGACAGTGACTGAAAGACTATATAACCATTAAAGCGTGAGCATGATGGTTTATATGAATACACACTTATGGTTGTGTGTGTGTGTGTTTGAAACTAGTTTAACTGTTTTGAAGTTTGGTTTCATGTATCACCATTTTGTATCATCTAAAATATTAAATTCAATAAAGGTTTTATTGTGGGTAAAATTGTTGCATGAAGTTAGTTTTATGGTCGACCTCGAGACTTGGCATGTATTGCATATTTTTTTTTGGGTAACCATGGTTTTGACCTTTTGGCCGACTAATCATGGAATCCAATAGACCCAGCCAAACTCCCCCACACCTTTGCAACTGCATATACCATTTGAAACACTAAGATGAGTGCAAGGAGAAACAGCATGGTGGAGAACAGATAGCAGATTGTTCATGTCCTTAAATAACTGCTTCATATGTGTTAATTGTTGACTTGTTGTAGGTGTGAGTGTCTCTCGGGTAGGGGTGTGACTGTCTACAACTCTTCATCCTACCTCCCCCATACCCCGCTCCAGTTGGATTAGGTATAGTTGTAGGTAATGAATCTTCATTGTATGAATGAGAATATATCCATCAGGTACGTTATCGCTTCTATCAAAACCTCCCCATGATGGTCATCCATGGCCTCGGACGACCAAGTCAGATAGTAATATGTTATTACAGCCAAGAATGACGAGAAGCTATTGGTATATTAAAACGATAAGATGGTACATTGTCATAGGCAGATAGATATAATAAAACACTCCAAGGTGTGTATAGGTAGGCATCCCAGTTGTAGCTATCAGGTCTCTTTGCATATCTGTTGCGGGAATGTTCTGTTTAATTTCATCATTTCATTGGTATTGTGAAGTCTGAGTTGTATTTAACAAATTATACATATGGTTTAGTGGGGAGTAATCTAATTGGTTCTCTTTTATTTTTTAGATAAGATTATAGGCCCAAAAAGCAGAGCACAAATGAATAAGAAAAACATATAAAACAATACTTGTATACCATAGTTACTTTCTTTTGTCCGATTTTATATTAAGTTTGGCACATGCATAATTTTGTGAGACTTCTTGTCTTTGTTAGATTACATTGTTAGTCTTCCAAACACGAAAGCCCTGCGAGATATTTGTCCTGGTGGACATCTGCAAATTGCATTTAACACTGTATGTATTTTTATGATAAGGATTTTAGCTGCAACTTGTGCAATTAGCGAATGCTGCTAGTTCAGGGATGTTCACTTTATGAATTCGCTTTCAGGAAACTTCATCGATTAAAAAAGTACCATCTTCTTTCATTTGTGCATCATTGGTAGAAGCAATACCAGAATCTGATTCTACCTAAGGCTTGCTAATGACGGTCCTTTTTTTTTTCTCATAAATTATGGCACGATAAAGGGAAGCACAAGAAAAAGCAAAACATAATCATTAACAAATAAATGTACGGGTTAAAACCCCTGGCTCGTGTTTTTTTATATTTTTATAGAGCTGTACTCACAAACAGGACCGTTGATTACGCTTGGATTACTTTCTTTTGACAACATTGAAACAGTAAACATCTAGAAACGTGAATACAACTCCTCTTAGATGCGGATTTAGGCAGGAACTTCATGGGAACGTCCTCGAAACACACTTCCTCGTGCTTAATTAGTGTAGTATAAAATAATGATTAAGCTCCTGTTGCATATATACCCACTTTTTTGTTTCCTTTTTAATGTCCCTTTAAATAGATGTAGTTTCACTCGATATATTTCATCCATCAGATTAATACACCCCCCATCATTAGATCTTGAACCTAATGGTGAAAGATCTGTTAAATGAGCGGCCCCGTAAGAGCTTTTGTGAGGAGATTCACAAAGCTACATTCGGTAGATTTCATCGTAGTTCACGCTATTTAAAGAAAAAAGATGCTTCAGGTCCTTCACTTGCAACCACTAATTACCCCGCAGCCCATGGATATAAACAAGTAATAAAAACTAATAAGATTGTGCAATTTTCTTCAAATATTGTTGAGAACAATGAAGTTGATGATCAGGGGTCTTTAAGTGACGAGTACACTAGTTATATTGATGGCGTAAAGACGAAAATGAGAGCTCCTTCTGATGTTGATGGTGGTACAGCTGTAGCTAACCATGCATAGCTTCGGTGACAGGATTTCTAGTTTTATTAACCATGCAAAACTTAAGTTGATTAATACGTCGAGCATGACTCAGAATGCTAAGACTTCAGACCAATAAAAATAAGCGTAGGGAGTATGGTTTCTGTTTGAGCAAGTACTTTGCTACTTATGATTGTAT
Organism: Chrysanthemum lavandulifolium; assembly: GCA_022545495.1. Classification (NCBI taxonomy): domain Eukaryota; kingdom Viridiplantae; phylum Streptophyta; class Magnoliopsida; order Asterales; family Asteraceae; genus Chrysanthemum; species Chrysanthemum lavandulifolium. Next base: position 88,329,861 of record CM040243.1, on the reverse strand, counting down.
ATTTGTATGTGTGTTCAAAACTAAACTGTTCATGTTGCTTAGTTTCATCATCTAGCGTTGTCTAATACGTATAAGAAATCTAAGCTTTTATGTGTGAGTTTGTGTATCTATTTCCAGCATTTATGGGTTGTCCGATAGAGTGATAGCACTTGGTCTCAGGGATTTTATGCTATCAGTACTAGGAGAATCAACACAGTTCAATAGATCATAGATTGCTACTGTATAGAGGTAGCATTCGACGTGCTGGTGCGCCATAAGTAACGGGTCAATCATGTTGGGCTGGGTTGACCCGGAATCTCTCTTGTCATTATTAAAAACTATGGAGGTATTAAACATGATCACAAGAATCAATCACTTAAAGTTAGGGAAATGCTAACCGTAGCCCTTAAGAAACAAACCTTTCATAACCTATCATTAAGGTGGTCGGTATTGGTGGTTAATGAACCAACCATAGATGATAAATAAATGCATATTAGCGTTTGGGGGCTAATAAAACCATCTATCAAGTGTTCTATGGTTTTGGTTAAAAAAGCTTTTTAACTAGTTCAGTCTGTTCCATTTTGGGTAATTTTATTTTTTTACCTATTTAACCAATTGACGAAGAAATATAATTTAAACCATGTCAGCTGTAGATAAACGGTTAAAACACTCGCCTATCATCCACTTATATACTTAGCTGGTTTGGCATGCGCTGTAGGTTGCGAATCTTAATTGTTTGAGACTTTCAGTAGAGAAGTAATGTGATTTGAGTTTTTCTTGCAAGGTTCGAAACAGGACTTACAAAATTAGAATTGTTTGACTGAGTTTAGATTGAACTTAAGAAAGTGGAAAATTGATCTAATCAGTGCAGATGGTGTTTTGGATGTCAGATTAGTTATATTCAAATCATTAGATACTAACATTAATTAAAGAAACATGATTTGCATGGATTCTTTTAAAAAAAATATCCCCTAGTAAAATATTGGTTGTGATTAACTTATGATTGCATCCAACAAGGTTCCTGAGTTTTGATAAGTGTCGTAGTTGGGCTAGCGGAGGCTCTGTGCAAAAATTTATATGATAATTAAACATGCGATAAAAATATATTGTAACGATCTCGTTTGATTTTTATGAGTTCTTCTGACTCTCGTTGACTTGAAGTAGAGTTTAACAAATTTTCAGAATATTATTTCAATAATCGTTAACATTTCAATGTTTGAAGTAAATTTTGAGGCCCGAAATATAAAAGAATATATATTCTGAAGCCTCTAAAATTTGGTCTGGTTTTGATAAGAACATAGTAGTACACCCTTAGCCATCTGTTGTGATAAGAATCAATCCAATACTTTTGCAAGTTTGATCTTTAAAAGTTCAAATTCAAAATCACTAAATTCGAATTGGGCTTATGTGTTCATTTCTTTCTCTTATAGCCTTATACACAATTAGATGATTTTGTCTCTATATATTATTATTATTATTATATATACTATAAGGCGAGACGTTGGCCTTTCGCTCGACACGTGTCCATGCGATTAATCGCTAACTTTCGCGAGTTAAGCAAAACCACCGGGGTTTAAGTGTCGTCGTAGTAAGTCTTCCACAGTTGGCAAAATAGTCCCTAAGGTTTAAGTGTCATTGCAGTAAGTCCTTTATAAATTTGGCAAAAATAATCCCTATCCAAATTCATCGCCTACAAAGAATCCACGATCGCGGCGGGTTTCATCACTCGTTATATATACTATTGAGCTGGGCAAATGCTTTCTTCATGACAGTGTCAAAATCCCATTTTCCCAACATTAATTGCTAACTTTCCTAACTTGAAAATAATCGCGAGGTTCAGTGGTACGCAAAATAAGTCTGCATCATTAATTGCTATCTATAGCAATTTGGCAAAAATAGTCCTAAAGTTTAGCCGACGTTGCGAGGTAAGTCCTGTAGAATTAATTGCTAACTATAGAACTGGCAAAATTAGTCCATAAGGTTTAAGTTGTCGTTACTAAGAATCGCTTTAAAAGCCGTCCATTGCGTCGCGGGTTTCATATTCGTTTGAACTTTGCTCAAGTCTATCTTAATCAATAGTCATTTGTCTTCATTACCCCCTACCCACTATAACATAGTGTTGTCTCTAAAGGCAATTTTTGACACATGCATATATCGTATTATCTCACAAATGTTTTTTAACAAGATTTTGAATAGGCCAAAGCCTTTGGTGGCTACTATAGTATATTGTAAAAAATCTGCGGATGTCATATGTTTCAGCCAATGTTTTAAAACCCGGTTTTTTAATCGACCCGGCTAAATCACCGGTTCACCGGGTCACCGGTTCAACCGGTTCAACCGCCGGGTCGAACCGGTTCTATGAAAAAGAAGAAAATAGTTATATAGCCATTGCACAAACAAAGCTTTCAAAGGGTAAATTGCCAAAAGAATAGCATATACCAAAACAATGAGACAAACATCAAAATTAAAACTCATACCCTCATTCCTAAACCACGAAACATGATTCTATGTCCAAGAAAAGTTCGAAACAATGGAGGAAACGAATTTGATAGCTTTATAAAGGAACAGTCCATAAATTTACAAGGAACAAAATTTGTATACAAACTTTTACTCACAAAATTCACACCATTTTAGTTGATGACCTCTTTATCCTTGTAAATCATTGATTCGGATCCCATTTCACGTATCTCATTTTTATCATCTTTGTACAAATATTCTTTTCCGATACAAAATTTACCTTTGACTCGCTACCCTCACCCTCTTCAACAAATGGTGGATACATGCACAAGATGACAATGGAAAAGGGTTGGTAGTGATAGGGTGGATGAGGGTGGCGCGTGGGGTGGTAGAAATGGGTGAGGTGGTGTGTTTGGGCGCGTGTGGTAGTAGATCGGAAAGAGGAGATGTGGAGGAGTGTTTTGGTGTAGGCGGTGTGGTGTGGTAAACGGCGGTGAGGTGGTGGTGAGGGGTTTTCCGGTGGTCGGCTTGGGTTGGGGGGATGAGCAGATGTGTATAAGTGTATTATATTTCGGGAAGAAATGGTGTCCACTATTATTATAGATCGAAAATAATAACAACCTTCCACCCAGCCGGGTTTTAGAAACAAGGTCGACCGGGTCGTCCAAAACCCGCGGTTTAATCCGGTTCAAACTATAAAACCGTTCACATCCGGCCGGTTCTCGACCGGTTCGGTTCAACCGGTTGAACCGTACCGGCTCAACCGGGTTTTAAAACATTGGTTTCAAAAACTTGTTATCCTCATATAATTAGTTTTAAGTATATTGTTAACATACTCTATGATAACAAATTTTCTTTGGTAACTATGGTTTCTGCTCTTTTGGCAAACTAAATCAGGGAGTTTGCACACATGGTTACACACACAAACAAGGTAAAACCCTTCTTTATTAGGAAGTTGGTGTGGCCAGTTTAAATTTTTTCACATAACGGTACCAACGTGTGAGATAAGTTGTGTGTCTCCTCATCGTCCATTTCAAAGAAAGCAGACGAAGCGAGGAGAAGGCGAGGGTTCGCGGTGTCCGGAACCTCATGGATTTTTTCGATGTAGTGTTAATTTTTGAAAAAACACCGATTTTCTAAATACATTTTAAATGGAGCCGGTTTTTCGAAATATGTTTCAAGTATTACGGTTTAAAAAATTTTGTGCACCTGGTCATATTTGGTCCTGACTCCGTTCTTCGACAGGAGGTTGAAATCTCTATTGACACATGTATGTAGGGTTTAAAAGGTGTGTAAATTTGTCTCTTTTATAAAACACAACACTGTATATGGTATATAGTTTACTATTTCATCAATTGTTTAATTTCAGAGATAGCTTATTAAAATCATTAACTATTAGACATGTGCTTAATACAATTCGTTTAAATTTCTATAAGAGAATATTACACGCATTACACTGCATAATCTGTTGTATTTACGTTAAGTGTTGGTCAATATTATATTGTAAGCACAAATCATGTTTTGTTTGAAAGAAGAGTCAAGTCAAAGTTGGTGGGTTATTTGAATTGTGTCTTTTTCAAAGTCATGGGAATTTCGCGACTAAAAGCGCCGCCAGCTCATTGTTCTCCCGTGGCAGCCACCTTTTCACAATAGTCCCGTTTATACTCGGACATGGCGCAGTCGGTTTCAACCGATATAACGGAAAGGTGCACGAGTCGTGTGCTTATCACGTCCCGAGAGACTGTAGCTTGGATACTTTCATAACACTTCTTTAAAGCCGAAAGCAGTAGACTCTTATGTCAGAAATTATTGGCAAGTATCATTCCTATGAGAATATGAGATCAAATGTATATAAAAAACCATCCTTACTAAGGATGATTTTTGCAAAAATGCTTAGCAAAAATCATCCCTCTAGAGATGTATAGTGCTGGACATTTGACTTTTTAGAGATGATACTTGACGATAGTTTTTGATAGTGATGATTAGTATCACTTTTTCAAATCACAAATATGGTTTTCGCAATTTACTCAAAATTAATTAAATAAAGGAGATGAGTACAAAATATGACAATAACATGTTGTGAGAGTATAAACTTTTTTTGTCAAAAAAATTAATATGACAAAAGCATCATACTAGTATAAACTTTTTTTATATGGTTAATTTAATGTATACCATGTTTGTTTTTATGTTTAACTTAAATTTGGTTTTCATTCAGTCGTATGATGAAATTACTCGTTCAAATTTGATATCAAGTTTCTTTTTTCTTTCAGCTTTAGTACTTAAACATAAATCTAACTGTTACATCAAATGACATAAAATGGTTGGTATTCGTTGAATCAGTGACAGATAGAGAAAAATAAAATGCGGAGCGAATTTTTTTCTACAATAAAGATAAAATCGCGAAAGAAAAAAGCTAAGATCGTAATGATAAATCGTGTATTTTTATTTAGAGATGAAGGATTTATAAGGCAGAGTGTTGAATATTGGATTTTAGTATGTGGGTGGAGGCGATTTGAGTTTTGGTGGGGTCGACTTTCGAAAAAAGGTCGAAATTAAAAAATTCTGTTATAATCTCAACTTTTTCAATTTGAATGAGGAGGAATGACGCATCTCCTACTGGGGCGGAGCCACCTGCAGTAGTGTGGAAACGCCCTCAACAAAGCTTCACCGGAATGGCTTAATTAGTAGGACAAATGGTTAATTTTTTTTTGCAAAAATCAGTGGTGCCCTCAACTCATAAATTGGAGTGCCCTCTTCAAAAAGAAAAATCGTCACTTGAATGTTCGTTTTTCTTCCTGGACACTGGACAGTAACGATAAAAGGAAAAGAAGGTTGAAGATGGGAAATGGAAAGGTGAAGACAAAAGGTTAGAATATTGAGAAATGTGTAATATTGAATATAATGAAACATACACAAAGAACGAGGAAAGGAAAGCATCTACCAATACATATTGTACTTTATTTATGTTATTTTAGCTGTTTTTCTTTTGTGATGGAATGCTATTTTTGTTTTGATATAGATATAAAAGCTTTATTTTTTTAATTGAGAATCTTAATCTTTGTTATGACCATGCTAACGATGCTTTGTTGTTTTAGTTTCAAATTTCAAGCTTACGTCCCGTTCTATAAAAAGAAATGGTTTTACGTTAGCATCTTAAATAAAAAACACTCGTGTTAAAATTTACGAGCATGTATGAGTGATTTAAAATTATATAATTACTCGATACAAGTTTAGACACTCTTAGCTCTTCTGTTTTCTATTTTTGGTTGCATGTTTATATTTTATAAGTGATAGATTACAATTCCGTTAAAAAAATAATATAGATTACAAGTCAAGCTGATCTTATTTAAAATAAGCTCGATGAAATTGCTTTATCATGTGATACGCATCACTCATTTAGTTAGTGTTAAAAGAAGTGTTTTTTGCATTTAATGTAACTTAACTCACCTGAACCGACCCGACCCGGCCCATTGTGAACTTTACTATAAAAAGTCCAGCCCGTTATCGAAACATTCTTGTCGATCGTTGCCCCCTTTGATTCAATTTTCTAGCTCCGCCACTGCTTCCTACATAGGTCCGTCCCTGCGTTGAATAAGAGTTTAGAAACATCAAACTCAAGAGTCTTGACCATAGTAGGTCTCGTGACTTTGGGACAATTCAAAATTTCCATTCCATTATTCCAATATTTTGGGACTTATTTATTTGTCGTAAAAAAAACTCTTTGACATACCAGAATTTTGTGAAATTTTAAAGAAAGTAGTTAACATTCGGATTTCTAAATCATGCATATTTTTTCGTCCAAATTTGGATTTACGCCAACAAGATCATTATTATAAACCATAAACTCACTATGGTTGAAATAAAAGATAAAATTTTCAAATGTTTTAAACCTTTTCATAAACATCTTAAAGTGGATGGCCTTATTTTCAAATCGACCAATATGCATTTTTGTGATTACATGTATATATATATATAATTTTTTTTTGAACTTGATTACATGTATATTCTACTAAAGTACATTTAGGAATGTCACTATTGACAGTTGGGTTTGTCTTCTTGCACACCCAATAGTGAACATGATGAAACGATGAAACGCACAAGAATTAAACGGTCGTCGATTAACGGTACATTATCTGCTAACGATCGTTACTTTTTTTTTTTTTTTAAGAAATGAAATTGAGACAAGAGTCCCCGAGGTTTAACTTGCGTTGCAAAATAGGTCCTCAAGGGACTAACGATGTAAAAGTAACTAACGGTCGTTACTTTTTTTTTTCTTTTTAAATAGTTTTTAAAAAACCGAAAATGCGACAAGAGTCCCTGAGGTTTAACTTGCGTTGCAAAATAGGTCCTGTAGGGACTAACGATGTAAAAATATTTACATGATTGGTCCTTTATGTTAGACGTTTATTACACAAACAGTCCTACTAACCGTCGTTACTTAACGGTTGTTAAATAACGACTTTCTATCATTTTATTAAGAAGCTCAGTATAAACGCATAACCGACCAACGCTTGATAACATACTTTTTGGTAAATTCAACCGCTTAATTATATTGCTTACGCTTAATATACTAAACATATCTAATAAAACACACTTATTTCGAGCGTTAAATAATACTTACATGTCTGAACACCACGCGCGAGCTGACGCCTAAAACTTGTAAATCAACAAATATAAAGACTTAATCATCATTTTGCAATAAATGTAAACAGAGACCAAATTATTATTATTAATAGAGTAAATTACAGATTCGTCGTCTGTGGTTTTGCGTTGACCGAGGTTTAGTCCTTGACCAAAAAAATTGCACCGTATGTCCTTAAGTGTGAAACGTTATGCGCCATTAGTCCTTTGACCAAGCGACGTTAAGTTTGACCGTTAAAACCCATCATGTGACTTGCGGCATGAGGTAAATCGTCATTTCAAGACCATAAGGACGAGCGGTGCAAGGACTAACGGTGTACTTTATGTGGATAAGACCACACACAAACACACATACAAACACAACCATTCATCATCCTCACCACTTTCTCTCTCTCTATCCAACTCCGGCCACCACGGGTTGTACACCACCACCAAACCACCACGACATCACCACCAACCCACTACCACCGACTAACCAAACCACCAACCCATCACCACAAACTTATAAAATTTTAACAATAACATCAAGACATAACCGGACCAAGCAAGAAGGATCCAACACCATTTTCGATTATTTTAACCACACGATTCGTTTTCAATCCATTTCAATCGGTTTATATTCATTTTCATTCACGAAAAAATCAAAACACACCACATACACAAAAACATCATCATCTTCAACAAAGAAATGATTCACGTCATCAAGACCACATGACCAAGACCGTTTTTTCACAACACGACGGGCGGATCTTGAAATCCTTTATACAAATTACCTTACCAACACAAATGCACCTCCGTACAAGATCTTCGTGTATTGCTCCTTATTAACTAAGAAATGATTCACGTCTTCAAGACCACATGACCAAGACCACCCAAGTTAATATCCTTGTGTGAATCGGTGTGGCTCGAAGCAAATGAGAAACGATTTAAAACTTGTTAAAACACCCACCTGATAAAACCACCCACCTTCCACCATCAAAACCACCCACCTGATAAAAACCATCATCAAAAATTAGCACAACAAACACATATATCAAGATGTTTCAACTACTACCATTAGAACTTAGAAGCAAAATTAACACAACAAACACCACCCTTTTGGGTTGGTCTTTGAATCGATAGCAATCAACACCCTCGTGGGTTGTTGTTCTTCAGTAAAACCAACAAGACACCCTCTCGGGTTCACTATCAAATCAACACCCTCGTAAGTTGACTTCGGTTTATAACATCAAAAACACCACTGAAACCAATCTTAACCACACGAAACGATTTACAATCGTTTTACCCATCTTAAACACCACTTGAAACCAATCTTAAACACCGCTTGAAACCAATCTTAACCACACAAATCGTTTATAAAACCCACGATCAAAACTCAAAGATAAAACCCACTCGTGACCCGATCTTCCCGATCTAAACTCGATCTCCTTCAAACACTTGAAATCTTGCGTCAATAATGGCGAGGTGGTGCGGCTTGAGTGGCGGCGGCGGGCGGCCAAAAAATCTTGGTCGGAGGTGTGGTGATGGCGGATAAGAGAGGTGGCCGGAATCTTGTGTTTTGTGTGTGTGTTTTGAAGGTGTTTTGGTGTGTGTGAATTTTATTTATCCTCGATTGTTGTGTGTGTGTGTTTGAAGGTGTTTAAGATGGTGATATAAGGGTGGGGTAAAATGACGAAATACCCTTTTAAAAGCTCGCTTAACCGACGTTAGTGGGAATTGGTGAGCCCAGATGGACGGAGGACGAACGGTGCATAACGTTTCACACTTAAGGACGTCTGGTCAATTTTTTGTCGAAAGGACTAAACCTCAAGCGGTCAACGCAAACCACAAGACGAGCAGTGTAATTTACTCTTATTATTAATATAACTATAGAGCGAGACATTAAACTTCACACGCCATTTGTCAAAAGTCGATTCGCGAACATTAATTGATAACTTTCGCAGTTGGCAAAAATAGTCCTAAGGTTCAGTGGTGACGCAAAATAAGTCCCGCATCATTAATTGCAATCTATAGCAATCGGCAAAATAGTCCCTAAGGTTTAGCGGCGTTGCAAGGTAAGTCCTGTAGCATTAATTGCTAACTATAGAAACACGCAAAATTAGTCCCTGGTTTAAGTGTCATACAAAGTAAGTCCTTTTAAGCCAATCCTACGTCGCGCGGGTTTCCACACTCGTTATATATACTAAAAGGCGGGGAGGTTACTGTAGCAAAGCAAGCATTTAATGCAAAGTTTCCTAACTTGGCAAAAACAGTCCCTGATGTTTAAGTGTCGTTACGAAGTTAGTCCTGCGGCATTAATTGCTATCTATAGCAATTTGGCAAAAATAGTCCCTAAGGTTTAAGGGGCGTTGCAAGGTAAGTCCTGTAGCAAACATCAATTGCACACTTTCCCAAGTTGGCGAAATAGTCCCCGATGTTTAAGTGGTACCGCAAAATAAGTCCTACAACATTAATTGCTATCTATAGCAATCGGCAAAATAGTCCCTAGGTTTAAGCGACATTGCAAAGTAAGTCCTGTAGAATTAATTGCTAACTATAGCAACTTGGCAAAATTAGTCCCTGGGTTTAAGTGTCGCCACAAAGTAAGTCGTTTAAGCCAATCCATTGCGTCATCGCGGCCTCACACTTCGTTTTATCTAGAACACTAATCTTATTGAAATTCTTATATACATGTCACATTATTAAGATGCAAAATTCGTTTTGAAGAGCTTCTCTTTAGTCTACATTGTCACATGCAACCTTCACAAATACAAAGTAAAACCTTTTTTCAAATATCTATCAGCTGTCCTTTTACCTTGATACATCACAAAACTATAATATAATTATTCCCAAAATTTAATTTCCATATAATATAATTATTCCCAACAAATTTTTCTTTTTCTTTTTTGCACTTAATAAAATGTTACAACTTACAAATTGGATATAAACCTTGATCGATTCATTAGAAAATCTATTGACAATACAATTTCTATGTAATTAAATGCAATTGCTTTGCCACCAAATACAACTATGATCCAGCTACGATGCTTCATAAAAGTTGCATGTTGAATTTTGTCAAGCTTATGAGTATGTTCAGCAAAAGTAATTATTGTTAGAATTGGAGATAAAGCTACAAATATATAGTGGTGATGCAACAAAAATAAATATTTTATAGCTCTGTCTGAATACATTAACTTCAAGCTTTTATTTCAAACAAATAGCTTTTAAATGAAAAGCTGATTCACAAAGTTTTTTAAAATTTTAAAATTGGATATACCCTCCAAACACTTATTTACAATTATAGATATGTCCATTTATGTCATTTTACATATTGTAATTATATTTAGCAACTAATTTACCAAACACTTTTATTAAAACATAGATACATCTTGTAATTTATTTTAACAATTTCATGAGTTCTGATTTACAATTTACAATACCATTGTATACAACTAGTTTTGCCAAACATACCCCTTATATTTCAAGTATGTTATCTTTTAAAAAAAATAAACATAATTTTTAAAGACGGATGACTTTTCTTGAAACTTGAAACTTGAAAAACTTAAAAATGGTAACAAAGACAAATCCTCAAACTTTTAAATATTATTTAATCCATTAATCCTCAAACTTCTATCGTTTTTCGTTTATAACTCACAGAATTTTTCTCAATAACTACGAATTAAACCCATAAGTGTTGCATTAAGGGTAACATCAAAACCACAAGTTCGCATGTATAATTATATGTCGCTATATACCGTCACTTTGAACCGAGAATTGTCTAGTATTCTCTCATATCCTTAATCTATTACCTTAAATCCATTACCAAAATGACGATATTGGTTTCTCCCCTTCTCATTCTCTTCTTTTGGGGAACTTGAGAAAGACGCAGTGACCTTACTAAAGCGGTTCCGAAAGTTCTCTGTTACTCAAGAAATTGGGCACGTGTTGCTACCCATATTTTTAGTAGGGTTTGCTTTGCTATAGCTAGAGGAGTGGGAGCCTAAATAATATCTCGGCTTCCCACTAATTTTTTTGTAAATCTTATAAATTTCTAATAAAGTGATGTTTATAATAATAATAACAATGATAATAATAATAAGGATTTTTAACATGTCTGGGGAACACGTTACTTACATAAAGACAATGGACCCACGAAAAGGACGTCGGGACCCACATATTTTATTTGAAAAGTGTATTTTTGTAGATCCGGACGTCCTTTTTATGTAGTCGCACGTCCTTTTGTGTCTTAGCATGTGCCACGGGCACGTTAGAAAACCTAATAATAATAATAATAATAATAATAATAATAATAATAATAATAATAATAATAATAATAATAACTAACTCGATTAGTCTAACATTCTAATCCATTTATTTTAACTTTGTTTGCAAATTGTCTTCCCAAAATTGAGCAATAACACCATTCCTCGTAAGCAAATCCAATATCGGCGAATCTTTCAAAGACTTCATTCAAAAGACTTGTTTCTAGCTTGATCTAGTAGCGATTCTTGTTTGATGAGTTGCGAAAGTCAAGCTAAGAAACAAGTTTACTCAAGTCACTATCTAAAGGTCTTTTGAGGGCTACGTTCGATATTGGGTAAGTTTACCCTATCAAATCTAATCACGGCACGCACTTAGTTGAATGGGGAACACATGCGCATGGGCATTGATATGATCATTTAGACTGCTCGCACGAGCATAAACTTTTAGAATCCTTGTCGAGGTTCGGACCATAGTATCATTAATCGAATCACGAGGACGTGATTCACCGACATGGGAAGAATGTCACAATTCTCAATTTCCGGTCATTTCTCAAACTCAATATTCATCATATTAGTTCATGCATGGTTTTGCATTTCACGTTAAACGATAACTTTTATTAAATAAACGTTATCGCGTAATTTATTTATTTTGAACAATTGATCCATTACTTCCGAAAATTATTTCAATATATTTTTATACTCATATTAAGTTTATAAAAATAATATTATGAGTTTACCCTGTGTTTTAAATTTATTTTGTATATAAATGGTTATATTTATATAATTACGACGATTTTATTAAATACTACACGATTATTATTATATCACTCAAATTTTGCAAGAAATGTATTTTTATAAAATTTTATGACCTAAATATATTTTATCTTGACCCGTGAAAATTTATTTTTATCCGACGCTACCCTAAATATTTACAAATGACTACAACTTACCACAAGTCTTCACTTTACTTACATACATCTACACTTATACAATTTAAAAAAAAAAAAAAAAAAACATAAACAAAGATGACTAACACCCTCGTCGACACAAGGGTGAGTCACAATGATATTTGCAAAATATCTCAAGTCAAGTATTATACAAAACTCTTTCACTTCATTTCTTTCATTTGTAAACCAAAGATCAAATATTGCCTTTTCTTTCTCTCTAAATATTCGGCAGCCAAGGACCAAAAGGAAGGATCATCTTCAAGTTTTCAAGACAAGTTTTAATATACACTAGTATCATTTGTTGAAAAGGTTTTGTAATACAAACCTCAAGTGATTAGGAAAACCTTTTGTCCTTAAACCTCATCATATCACTAGTAAGCATCCATATTCATATTTTTATTTCATATTCATTTTATGGTCATATCATTTTATTGGAGAAACATGCAAGTCTCATGATGTTTATACCATTTTAAGGTTTTAATGTTTTTAAGTGTTATATATATATAATCCATCCTATAATTACTCCTTGTTATATATTATTTTGGTGATGCCTAGGAACCCATGACACCCTAAGAAGGTGTATGGTAGGATTAGAATATCTTGAGTTGTTTTGAATGGGTTAGAATAGGTTTGGCGCGAGAAAACTCATTTCGACACGCTTTAAATAGGGTCTGTCCATATTTTTAATTCGGAAAATCCGACGGTGGGTATAATATTTTGGGCTAGATATTTAGAAAATACACTTTAAAACCAAAACGTGGCCGCTTGAGCGGATTAAAGCGGAGCTATAACGAAGAAGATATGAATTTTGAAGTTTGACGATGAAAACTATTAATTTGAAATTTCAAGATGAAAATGTCACTCTTCTGAGTCAAAATGAGTCTTAAGCTTTATAAATTGTGTCGACTTATCAAAAATATATTAGTATACTTTGACACGAATCTAAGGATGTAGAAAACGTGAAAACGGACTTGTAACGAGTAAATTACACGCGATAAACAAAGTTGCGTAACTTTATTCTATTAGCAACATTAATATATTTTCTATTAAACATATACTACGGCAACTAGGGGCCATGTTGAGGGTCGTTTTAACATTGATAGGATACTCTTTATAAAAAGATGTCTTCTAGTAAAATCAAGTTCGCCAACCATATTTTCCAAAATATCCAACCGTTCGTCAAGCGGAGTTGTAATGAATAAAATATAGTCGCTCAAAGTTTACCGAAAACCACTCTTAAGCACACAAGTACCATACTTAACCTATACTTTTCTCTAAGATCGAGACCTCTAGGATGAAAAATTAAATGCTAAAACTTTGAGATAATGATACAAGCTTCCCAAAACCGTTGAGTTGGTTTCCTAACGCTCGACGTGCGCCAATTTACGACTAGCTTTTAGAGGCCGTTTAGTCACTTTCATGGAAATTTCAATGACATTATTTTACTTACGAAAAGTTATAATTTCACAATTAATCACTAAATGATTATCGTCGGATATCATTTCAATGTAAATACATGTGAAGTAATTTAAAATGGTCAAGACGTTAAAAGATTATATTTTCGACGAGAAGTATTGTTTTCAAAAATACATAAGTGGTATAAATATCATCCGAATTGCGTGCATAACTTTACATCATGACTTATTGCATATCATATCATTCATAATAGGTCAGTTTCGAGATTCACGCTACATTTCGGTGTAACCACTTTTGTCATCGCATCTATTCATCAAGTGAGTAATCACATCCCTTTTTTTACCGTTTTACTATATTTTGGGGCGAAATGCATGAACCGTTCTCGAGCTAAATTGTTTACTACTTTTATTAACTAGTTTGACTAGAACTTGTGAACTTGAATCAAATACTTGAACTTAATTATGAAATTATGCCTTACTTGAACTTATTGAACCATACATGTTATGACCTTGACCTAAAGTCTCCTATGTTCGGAGCATCACTATAAAGTCTCCTATGTTCGGAGCATCACTATAAAGACTCCTATGTTCGGAGTATATCTTTGGGAAGAGGCACCCAATATATCTTTGGGAAGAGGCACCCAATATATCTTTGGGAAGAGGCACCCAACATAACTTTGGGTAGTGGCACCCGAAGATAATTTGGTTTCATCAGAGCATCCCTGAATTATTATATACGTGGTACTATATTGTGAACTATTATGACCGCTTATACTTGACTACTTCATACGCTATATTTTGTGCAATGGGTTGTGAACACACATGTTGCAAGTTTTGTATGGGCGGAACTTGGAACTGAGTGGATTTACAATGCCTTTGCTTTGTGGACTATTTCCGATAACCAAAACCTTGGACTCTTTCATACGAGTTTTCTTATTTTACTAAACATGTTTACTCACCAACTATTTTCATAGTTGACCTGTTTTCTCTCATGCATTTGTGTGATCGTTAGTAAGCTTTTCTACCGTGTCTTGCATAATGAAGTTTTCACTTGTCACTACAAATCGTTATGTAATAGAACGAAATATTTTGGAATCTAAACTTTGTAATATATTTGCCGATGACGGCTAAACCGGTATTGTAATGGTGTACTCTTTCTTTAAATATTAACGTTGGTATGTTCTATTATCTTGTGCTTATGTTCCTCCGTTACACCTCGTGTTTCCGCCCCGGTGGGTGTGACATCACTTGTACACTTAGGGTGTGTTTGTTTGATTAAGATGTTTCAGATCCGAATCGACTACCACATCTTACTGTAAAAGAGGGTATAATGTCTCGAATCGAATGAAAAGTGTTGTTTGTTTTTTATAATCGTCTCGAATGGTTTTAATTTTCTTTTTAAGTATATATTAAACTATTGCAAATACGATTAATAAGTAGATAGTGTAAACTTGAAACAAAACATTTTTTCATGATTTAACACAATTATAAATCATTAAATAAATTATCTTAATACATATCCAAAATTTAACATAATAAAAACTATTACATAAATCGCCTTAAAATAAAAACATGTTTAACGCTATTTGAAACAACAATTAAGAACTTAACTAATATCAAATAATTTAAAATCTAGTTTTGCATAATTTGAAGATGAATGGGTTGAAGGGTTTGATGATGAATGAGTTGAAGGGTAAGAGTAAGAAGACCTTTAAGCCACCTCTACCTAGCTAGACATATTAAATTTCTTCTACGTATCGACCCATGATGAAAACAAACAACTAAAATCAAGTCTGCTCACCTCTTACTTGGTAAGAGTAAGAGTATTAGAAGATTTTTTTTTAAAAACAAACACCCTTTGGCTAATTTATATCTAAATCTGATTAGAGACTATATGACACTCTATTAGCTCAATAACATGTTTTAATTGAAGTTTCTTCTTTACACTTATTTTGCCGCAACAATGCGAGTATCCAACAGTGTATAGCTTTCTGAGTGGGCGAGTTATGATGGTCCATATTTGCACTTGCCCATATTGTGTTGCATGCCAAATTGCCAACCATTCAATATGTTCCATTTACATTTTTACATGTATGGGAATAATTCTCTATCTATAACCTTTTGGACCACCTAAAAGGCTAAAGTTTACTTATATAGTTATGTGGCAGTAATTGATAACAAATTTATTGTGTTTCATGTTGATTTTATATATATATTATAACCACTAAATGTCTTTATAGAAAATGACATTTCTTCATACTTTACACCGTTAACAAAAATGGTGACACGTTACATGCAAGGATGGATTTAAAATTTTCGAGAGGGTGTTGCGCAAATTGTTTTCTATCATAATACTAAAATTTGCGCGATAAATTTTTTTTTAGCCAAGTTATAGTTGCACTACAAAAAAAATAGCACAAATATTGTGGATTGTACATACCAAAAACGACACATTTAAAAAAAAATTAGATTGCGTGACTCAAAATTAAGTGTGACCCGTGTCACACCCGACATCCATGTAAGTCCATCCCTGATTACATGAAACACAATGACCATTACACAGTTGACGCATATGTGTTAATATGATATCGGGGCCACGATACAACATGGCAGCCATGGTTGAGTATCACTTTTATGAGATATAAAAAGAAGTCAATGATGCACATGATAGAGCCCCTTTGTTAAAGGGCTGCCCCTTAAAGTGCACAAAAGTATAGGGTGTCCCTTCAGATATACTCAACTTCTAAATTCTATAATATTGTACCTTTTCAAATAGAAAAAAGAACATTTGATGATCAATATTATATGCCTTTGGGTGCTCTCCATGTTACCATACATCTAATGTTTCAAATACAAGCTTCCATCTTTTTAAGTTTATTAATTTCTGAATCATTCTAGCTTAGTCATACATGATTTGTTATTTTGTTATAAGGTTATTTGTTCATGCTAAACATGTAAGTGTTGCTATAACTTAAAGTTGTTATACTGTTGTCATCATAGGCGGAGACAGGAGGATGCAGGGTGGGCACGTACTCTCTAGCAGAAAAAATTCTAGTGTGAAAATTTTAATATATCTGACTATTTTTGTAATTTGCATCTTTAACAAACGATTTGTATTGTAGATTTTAAATTATCAAAGTTTGCTTCATAATCATAACATTCCGACTCCACTCATATTTATCATGGTCAATATAATGGATTTGTGGTACTTGTGAGTTGTGAAGTACTCACATTAAGATTTCACTTTCTTGCATTTTTTTGGATATAAAGATTATGTAAAATTCGAATAATGAGTAGAAGGGTAAATAAAATGAGTTACATATAATAATGTTTTTGTTCCTCTCATGGTGGAATATATTGCATAAAGATAGTAGTGGCTTCACCTACACAAGTTCATTCCAAAATTCCAGGCACAAAAAGATGACTTCTGTAGCCTTTATATTCTACTCCGTATTGTATCCTTTTTCTTTGTACTTTTCAAATAGTAAAAAGTTCATAATTACACTTTACTTATCTTTAACAAGTTTTAAATTAGAGTCAATTAATCCAACATTGTTGTTTGTTGATTTTTCACCTACTAATTACTGTATCTTTCTAGACCTTTATTATGGCTATGTTTGGGGAGGGCTTAAATAGGGTTTATCGCATTGAAATTTTTAAAATAAACCAAATAATAAAATAAAGATTGTCATTACGCCTATGGAAAGACTTATAAAATAAGTTAAATTAAAAACTTTAAATTTTATAAAAGAGGTTAAAAACATTAAATTTGAACTTTTAAAAATAAATTACTTATTTATCCACAAATATATCTAACATATACAAAAACTTATTTAATTATGTTCTTTTTAGTAATTTTGCAATAATAAGCCTAACCACAACTCATTTGCCAAACAAGTTTACAAAAATACAAATTTTAATTTCGGCTTATAATATATGCCCCAGCCCATTTCGCCAAACATATAGGTCATCACATATCTAATCCGGCGTTGTGGTTTATAGATGGGAGATGATTTGTACACTCACAAAAGTGATTGTCACACTCAAATTAATTGTATTTGGACATTTATACCCTTATAATTACACTTATATTTTCACCCCTGTGAGTGTATAAATGTCCAAACACAATTATTTTGAGTGTCCCAATCATTTTTGGGAGTGTACAAATCACCTCCCTTTATAGATAGTGCAATAATAGAACAGTATTTATTTTACTCTTTCATGGGCAATTAATTTTTTTTCACTGTACGTACATCACAATCTATCTCGTAATTTGAACCTGGCATCATTTGGTTAGAGTTTTTTCTAGACACAAACTTTTTGATTATGGATGATTTTTTAAAACTGTATTAACAATATGTATTTGTGATATCGTTGTAAAGTAGTATATAACTTTTGCCGAAGCCGAAGTTGGACTTGTGATATGTTTTCGCACTTGGGGACATCGTCTTCTATATACTTTTGTAAAAGTAATTGACTTGTCGACAGATGGTCATAATGCTCTCTAGCAATAATAAAAATTAACAAGCTTTACAACTCAAATTTAATAAGAACAACAACTAAATCACGAGATCATTAAAGTAAATAATATATCATAATCTAGATACATGCCAAAAAAGTTGAAATTGTATGGCTCCCACAAAGAAAAAAAATACTACATATATAGCTTTGAATTTATATGTATAAAAATACTTCCACGTTGAATTGTAAACCTCAAACGGTCAATTTAGATTCAGGTCAAGTTTGAATTGTCTTGGTTGTATTAAATATTGTATATGTAGTTGATGTGATACGTAACCAATGCCATACGTGACACAATATAATCTTCAACACAGGAACGGACCGCATGGAGTAAATGTGTGTTACAGGGACAGATTTTAGGTCACTTAAATATAAATTATTTATAAAAAAATCAAAACAAGCAATCTTCAATTTTACCTAATAAAATTTTTATAGCTAGACCAACTTTAGTATTTATAATTATAAAAAAAAAAAAAAAAATTGTTTAATAACTTTTCAAAAATCCTGTATCCGTTTCTGTTTCAACATGAACATGTTTTGTTAATAAATCAAATGTTTTTTTACTTTGTTTTACAAATATTTTTTATTTGTTTTAACTTAAAAATAGATATTTATTTTGAAACAAAACTAATAAGGTTAACATTTATTTTGAGACAAAAATACTACGTATATGTTATACCTAAATAACATTACATGTGATGCTTTTTTCAAGCACGTATGTATCGTATTTGTTACAAAAAGTTATATAGAGTAATTATTTTGTTGATGGTGAAGATTTAAAAATTCAAAATACACTAGAATTTTCGAGTCTTATGGATTATTTATACAATTAATGGCACACGTTGCTGAACGTGGAATTAGTTTATTTAACACTAATTTGCTACTTGTTAATTCAAGTATTTACAAACAAGATACTTGATTGTATTGCAACAAAAAACAAACGCAATAATAATAAATTAATGGTAAATAGTTTAATTAACTATTAAATATATATTGTTGGTGGTTATTCGTCCCAAAGAAAGGTGAAGATAATCAATTCAAAGCAGAATGCAGAACCTTCAAATAGAAACAAACAAACCGTTAGTAGTAATGATACCACTTTGTGGTTACGGATATCACTTGGAATCGTGTGATCACTTTCCAAAGAAACTATTCGACCCTTCTAACGCCTGGTATCACGAATATCTACTGGGATAAGACTAAATGCGCTTAGAGAATTAGGCACATTCTATAACCCTTTCGCTATAAGTATTTAGTGTTTTCGTGTGTCTTTTCATGCGTGTTCGGATCTCCTATTTATAGGAGGTTACTCTTGACCGCTCCAATGGAATTATGAGTATTAATCGCCCATTAATAGCCTTCATAATTATCCCCATTATAGCGGTTAGTGGTTACATGACCAATTAAACGTGGTCATAATGATGCGATTAATCGTCATTTATCAAGACTTATATCAAGATTTTCATAGTACTTTCAAAGGTTACACCGCTTAAGTGGAAACGCGACTACTTCAAGATAAACACAACTTCAGATACCACTCGGTGGAAACACCACTCGCGGAACATCGATCCCGTTGAAGATCTTTGCTTGGAAACACCGATAATCGCAGTTAACCACAACAAGACTTTCACCAAGCACTACCAATACATACCACTATTAAGTCGGGTGTTCATGGACCTTATGGTGTACACCGTACCTCCTAACCCATTAGGTGTGAACCATCCCACAAGTGCACTAAATTTTCCAACAATCCTCCCAAATTTAGTTCACTCCCTTTGCATGTAAAATAAACATCAAGCAAAACATGCGCATAAACGAAAATGTCCCGAGGATTGAATTTCCATCTTAGTAATTACACGTTCAAATATTCGAGAATCGTGGTGTTCTAAGAATTGAACCCTTCAACCCATTTGAATACCAAGATAACTACACACAAGTTTTCAAACACTTAAAAGCTCCCGACACTATACAAGCCATGTGTCCATATCCAAAGTCATAAATGTTGTAAAAGCTAAAAGTCCAAAAGCTTCCTCAAGCGGCAAAATTTCAACATTTACATAGGTGGTTCTCTTTATTCATGCTCACCTTGAGCACTTTTTCAAAGATAAGTTAACCATTAAAAGTAAAGACTTCATCCTCCTTTCAAAGAAGTTCCGAGCACAACCTTGGGATGTAAAATAAACATGTGCTCCAATCCATCGAATGTTCGACTTTCCACATTGAACTCGGCTCCTAAGTTTCCTCGGGAGGAGTCAGGTGTCCTAGCATTCGATGACTAAGTTGGACTTAAACCCATCCCTTAGCGTAATTTATAACCAAGTCTCTAGCCCGCCCTTCACAAGTGATCGACTAAGTTACATGAGATCTAACAAACTCTATAGATACCACCCCATTCATGATAAGCTCACGAATCATGCTACGCTCGACACCTAAGTGTCTAGACTTACCATTGTACATCGGCTATAAGCCCTGGCCAATGTAGTCGCACTATCACACCGGATAGAAATGGGTGCTATAGGTTTAGGCCACAATGGAATCTCAAGAAGCAAGTTTTCAACCATTCGACTTCTTTACCAGCAGTGCTAAAGCCACAAATTCAGATTCCATTGTTGAACTGGTGATGCAAGTTTGCTTCGATGCCCAAGAAATTGCACCTCCACCAAGTAGGAATACCCGACCATCGGTAGACGAATTGTCTTGATTATTATCGATCCAACTTGCATCGGTGTAACCTTCCAACATCGATAGGTAACCAAAGATATGAGACTATAATCCATAGTTCTCTTCAAATACTCAGATGCCCTTTGAACGCTTGCCGGTGATGAGCACTAGGATTACTAGTATACCGCTCAATTTTCCCACCGCAGCCAATATCGCCTTGTACAAGTCATGGCATACATTAGCACCAATTACCCTAGAATACTCGAGTTGAGATCATGCCTTGCCATGATTAGCATCGACTTCTTACAAGTATCCATAGGTGTACTCACGTAGTACAATCAAAGTAATTGAATTTCCTTAGCACCTTCTCAATATAATGAGACCGAGATATAGAAATTCTATTACTTTCATGTTTAATCCTTATACCAAGGATAACATCGACCTCCCCATGTCTTTCATGGAGAACCTTGATGACAAAATTCTTTTGTCGGTCAACTCGATTTTGGTCGCTAAAGATCAACATGTCATCAACATATAGACGAATGATGACTCCTTTACCATATTCATCAAATTTGCTATATACACATTTGTCGACTTGGTTAAGAACATAACCATTAGACAAAACCACTTCATCAAATTTTGATGCCATTGTTAGGTGCCCGCTTAAGTCCATAAAGAGACTTAATCGGTTTACACCTTGTTTTCATTACCGGGCATGATGAAGCCACGAGGTTGGTTCATATAAACCTCCTCTTCCAATTCACCATTCAAGAAAGTCGTTTTCACATCCATCCGATGAATAATCGATTGTGAATAGATGCCATAGCAATCGCTAGCCTTATGGTAATCGATACGAGCCACGTGGCATAAGTATCAAAATAGTCTATCCCCGACTTTTGTTTAAAGCCCCGAATAACTAATCTAGCCTTGAACTTTTCAATAGTTCCATCTACCTTCATTTTCCTTTTGAAAATCCATTTGCAACCCAAAGGTTTGCAACTGGAGGTAGATCAACCAACACCCAAGTGTTGTTGCCCATGATGGAATCCATCTCATCATTGATTGCTTCTTTCCGAAAAACAATATCACGGGACTTCATTGCTTCTTCAAATGTTTTGGGGTCATCCTCAACAATGAAGCAATAGGAGTATTGGTCTAAGACCTCATCCCTAGTTCCTTCAACTAGGTATAGTTGAAACTCGTGTCCAAATGACTTTGGAGTCCCGACCCTTTTGCTCTTCCCGAGCACGGGTTCAAAGTTGAACCACAACCTCATCGATGACCACCGATGGTTCACCATCGTGGATCTCCATACACCAAAGGTCATGAGTTCCATTAGGAATCCTCGACTTGGTCTTGGGACCGATGAGAATCTATTCTCATCAAAGTCCGCATCCCTTGATTCAATTATTGAGTTAATCAAACATATTCATTAGGTTCAATAACATAGAATCTAAAAGCCTTGGAATGCTCAAGATATCCAACAAAGATGCGATCGATGCCTCTTTCACCCAAAGTCTTTAGCTTTGGATCGAAGTCTTACAACCCTACAACCCCAAACCTTGAGATAATTCAGGTTGGGTTTCCTTTTGTCCGAGTTCATAAGGGGTAACCTTGTTCCTTTGTTGGGAACCTATTTAACAAATAGCAAGTCGTTAACATAGCTTCACCCCGAACCATGACTCATTCCTAAATAGGACAACATGGAATTAACCATCTCCTTCAAAGACCGCTTTTTCCTTTCGTAAATGCCATTTCTTTGAGGAGTATAAGGGCGCTCGTTTCATGGATTATTCCAACAGATCGAAAGTCTTGAGTATCCATGTACTCACCTCCCTATCGCCCCTTAATCTTTGATCAAAGACCCAAGTTGTAATTCAACTTCGCTTTTAAACACTTTGAATTTATCTAATACTTCATCCTTGGTATGTAATGATAGACATAACAAAATCTAGAAGCATCATCAATAAATGTCACAGTACTTCTTATTCCCCAAAGAAGGAGTGGCATGCAAA
The DNA here is from genome assembly GCA_022545495.1 of Chrysanthemum lavandulifolium. Lineage (NCBI taxonomy): Eukaryota > Viridiplantae > Streptophyta > Magnoliopsida > Asterales > Asteraceae > Chrysanthemum > Chrysanthemum lavandulifolium. The sequence continues at coordinate 88,306,984 of CM040243.1, read as the reverse complement.
TCACACAGTCATCGTGAATAAGCTCCAAGATCTTAGTCTCACGACTAACACCACGAAAGGGTTTCTTGGTTATCTTGGTCAACATGCAAGTTTTACACTTTTCGGTGTTCATGTCAAAAGCGGGATTAAACCATCCCTAGACATATCTTGCATTCTCTTATAATGTACATGACCAAGTCTAGCATGCCAAAGGGTAGAGTCGGTCTGGTCATATGAGGTCACAAAAGTCAAATAATACTGTCGTGGTAATATTAAGCCCGAACATTTGATTACATAAATAACCAAAACCAATAAAACACCATGCTTAGAAAGCACAAATATATCGACTCAATAACTTGTTTATATCCATGATTATTCAAAACACTACTTGAAACCAAGTTTTTCCTTATATCCGAACATGAATAACATTAAACAAAGTTACAATCTTTCTAGAACTAAACCTAAGATCTACACAACCACCTATGCACCAAGGTTGTTGACTCATTTCCATGTGAAGAATAGAACCATCATTCGGTGACTCATAAGTCTTGAACCGACTTCTATCTTTACACACATGAACTGTTGCACCGATTCAACCCACCACGCAACATCATCATCCTGCGCATAAAAGATTCGAGATACATATGTAACATAATAAATGAAAAGACTTATTAAACATATTATGACCTTTCGGTGAGTTGGTGAACCACCACCCCGAACCATTAGTGCTCGATCCATTGGCTTTACCACCAATTTTAACACCTTTAGCCCCTTTTAATGCGACCAGCCTTGCCACATTTCCAACAAGTAGGTGTTGCCTTCTTGTTAGGATCCGCCTTGTGTTGTCATGATATTTGCGTTTGCCTTTGTTATCATTGTACCGTGGAGTTGTTATGCTCCACCATATTGACAATGATGGTCCAAGAGCATTGCTACTCTTGGCTTGTCATTATCCCACACCTTGAGAGATTCCTCAATGTGCGATGATCGCCTAACTCAACAAGAGTTAACTCCTCCTTCATATGTTTCAAAGTATGCTTGAAATCTTTCCATGAAGGAGGAGCTTGTCAATGACACAAGAGACTTTGATAGCCTCATCCATGTTCATTTGGTGTTGTGTAAACCTTCCAAGTATTCCAAGAAGTTCATTGTATTGTTCCATAACCGGTCTTGAATCACCATTTTGTAATTTGTGAAATTACTAACAAGGAACTTCTTACTTGATGCATCCTCGACCATATATTTGGCATCCAAGGAATCCTATAGTTCTTTGGAAGATTCAAAGTTTTGATAAATATCAAACAGAGAATCGGACATACCATCGAGAATAAGACCTCTGCATATGTAGTCATCATTCTCCCATTTGCTCCTCCTTCCGATCCGCTCACAAGAGCATCATCCCCATCATCGTGAATAGGTGTAGTAGCACATACACCACACTCATGCTCGATGCCAGAAAGTGCATCTTCTTCGCCACCTCCTAAAGTCCACCCCTTCAAACTTGTCCGGCTTTGCAAAGTTTGAAGCCATATGTTTCATAGCAGCAGCTGCCATTGATTATCACTAGATAGTTTACTTTGATTGTTGGTGGTTATTCGTCCCAAAGGTGGTGAAGATAATCAATTCGGTGAAATGTGCAACTCTTCAACAGAAACAAACAAACTGTTAGTAGTAACAGATACCACTGGCGGTTCTGGGATATCACTGAATCGTGTGATCACTTTCCAAAGTAAACTATTCGACCCTAATGCCCGGTATCACGAATATCTACTGGGATAAGACCAAATGCGCTAGAGAATTAGGCACAATTCTATAACCCTTTCGCTTATAAGTATTTAGTGTTTTCTGTGTCTTTCATGCATGTTCGGATCTCCTATTTATAGGAGGTTACTCTTGACCGCTCCAATGGAATTATGAGTATTAATCGCCCATTAATAGCCTCGTAATTATCCCCATTATAGTCAAGTAGTGGTTACATGACCAATTAAACGTGGTCATAATGATGCGCTTAATCGCTATTTATCGAGACTTATATCAAGATTTCATAGTACTTTCGCTGGTTACACCGCAAGTGGAAACGCCTATCGCTCAAGATAAACACAACTTCAAGGAGATACCACTTCGGGAAACACCACTTCGGTGGAACATCGATCCTCGCAAAATCATCGCTTGGTGGAAACACCGATAATCGCAGTTAACCACAACAAGACTTTCACCAAGACTACCAATACATACCACTATTAGAGTCAGGGTGTTCATGGACCTTATGGGTGTACACTCCGTACCTCCTAACCCATTACAAGGTGTGAACCATCCTACAAGTGCACTAAATTTTCCAACATATATGTATTTGATGTGAAATGTAACCAACGGGATATATGACACAATATAATCTTCAACATGAACGTGATATGTTTTATTAAAAGGTAAATTGTATAAAAAAATACGCATCTTTGGCCCAATTTTAATTAAAAGTATTTATCATATTTTTTCTCAATTTAAAGTATCTAATTTATATTGACTTCAATTCTAGTCAATTAGTAGATTCCCGATGAAATGGAAAAATGTTAGCAGGTAATTCCATCTATCTTTGCAACATGAATAAGTTTTGTGATTTGGCTTTTGACATGTACAAACTAATACAGTAGTAAACAACTAAACCAAGGTCAAAAATAGTAATGGTGGTTCAAGTTATTGCAAATGATGATGGTTGCAGATGTTAAGAAGCAAAGGATGAAGGTGTTAGTCATGTTGTTGACTTTTGGTTGCTAAAATTGACGAATAAATAATCCACGTCACTAGCATGCTATGCAATCTAAATATGACCGGCAACTTATTGTCTAGGTAAAATCATCCCGCAATTGTAAGAAAAAAAAGATAGGTACCTTAAGTTGAGAAAAAAATAAGATAAATACCTTTAATTGAAATTGAACCTAAAATGAATACATTTTTATGCGATTTGACTTTTATTAAAAGGTTTTACAAACAACAACGTGTTGTTTAACCGTACCTTAAATAACAATATTTCCAAATACTAACTAATAATTTCTATAAATACATGATTTCAACACATATAATTAAGGTAACTAAGTTTTAATAAGGTATGTATTAATATCAAGTAAGTATTTAAAAACATTGTTAGTTAAGGAAAGTTTAAACAACACCTATTGGGTTTAGGGGTGAGCATGGTTCGGTTTGGCTCGGTTTTTGTATAAAACCGAAACCGAATCGAAAAATTTTGGTTTTTGATTTTTAGAAACCATTCGGTTTCGGTTGTGTCGGTTTGGTTTTTCGGTTGTCGGTTTTTTCGGTTTGGTTTTTCGGTTTTTCGGTTTCTATACGATTTATCGATCTTTGCTTTTCAAAGTAGATTTGACATATATCATAAAATAGAACCATATCTTAAACCTGACCGCCAAGACTAACGGTACTAAACGGGTAAAGAACCGTCTTAAATCAAGTGCCAACATTCTCAAAGTTGCCTCCAAGTTCCAAGGATTTTTAGAGCTTGAAAGGTACATCAAACAATTGAAAGGTGTGCAACGATAAAAGAATGATGTTGGAACAAGATCTTCAATCTTTTGATGTAATTACACCATCTTCAACAGAACAACCATTAACATTCAAATTTAATGTGTTCTTGTGACATTTATGTACCCATTTTTTTACCTTAAAGAACATTTGTGTTATGTATATTGTTATAAAATAAAATATTAGCGAGTTATCACACATTTGAAATGTATCATCGATAACCAGAATGTAAAGGAAGATATCAAGATAAAATACTTATATTATTTATGAACAACAAGCAAAGATATATTATTTTGACTTTAAATGTCGGTTCGGTTTCTATTGGTCGGTTTTAAAGGTAAAACCAAACCGAACCAAAACTCGGTTTTTTTCAATGTAAAACCGAACCGGTCGGTTTTTCAATCGGTTTCGGTTTTTGGTTTGGTTCTTCGGTTTTTTTCGGTTTCTTGCACACCCCTAATTGGGTTATTGTTAGCGAACCCTTAATTTATTGACTAAGATTATACTCCAGTTTAGGAAATTACATTATTTTTCTGTTAACGAACTTTATTTTTTCATATATTTTTGATTTGTTTCAATTTAAAAATAAATATTTATTTTGAAACAAAACTAATAAGGTTAACATTTATTTTGAGACAATAGTTGTTATTTTGAAACAATAGCTGTTATTTTGAAACAAAAATAATAGTCACTCTGTTTTAAATTAATAGTCTATATTTTCTTTTTGGTACGTTTTAATTTAATTGTCAACCATCAAAATAGATATTTGAGTTTGATTGAGTTTATCATGTTATCTTTGATTAAAATTAATGTTACAAACTTTAATGAATACATTACTTAATTAATTAAGGTTAAAATTGTCATTATGCAAAAAGTAATAGAAAGAAAACAATAATAATTATGAGTTGAGATCCATCTGAACTCAATTTGTTATAAACCAATTAACCAATCACGTTCATCCATTTTTATTTTCACTTTTTTAAAACAACATATCTTTGACCAGAATCTTGCCTACAAAAAAATACACAATCGTGACGAAATTAAATTATTTTTATAGATATCGTTGTTATATACTTTCGAACTTTTTTTTTAAAGTTAGTCTGAAAGGCATCACGTGATTTTAAAATCACACGTGATTTTTAAAAATCACATGTGATTCAGAAAAATCAAATCACATATGATTTTAAGAAATCACACGCGATTCTTACAAATCACACGTGATTCTTACAAATCACGTGTGATTTTTCCTGACGAAATTTAAAAAAAAAAAAAAAATCGTCGAAAGATATAACAACGATATCTATAGAAAGATAATTTAATTATCGTCGAGATATATAATTTTTTCGACGTAACGATTAACGGTTTGTGAGATATTTAATTTTCAAAAAAGGTGAATATATTTTAATAAAAGAAATGAGTGGGCATGATTGGTTGATTGGTTCTATAAAATATTGGCTTATAAACGAACTTTCTAATAATTATATTTTTTTAAGTTGTGTTTTTTGTCGTGAGACAATTATTCTGGAACTGAAGGAGTATATGTTATACCTAAATAATATTACACGTAATTACTTTTCATGCATGTATGTATCATATTTGTTACAAAAATTTATATGGAGTTACAATTTTGTTAATGGTGAAGATTTAAAAATTCACAATGCACTAAAATTGTCGAGTCTTGTGGATTATTTATACAATTAATGACACACGTTGTTGAACGTGGTATTAGTTTATTTCACACTAATTTGCTACCAGTTAATCCAAGTATTTATAAACAAGATTCTTGATTTTCTTGCAACAAAAAACAAACGCAATAATTATAAATTAATGGTAAATAGTTTAATTAACTAGTTAACAATTTACATTATTGCTCAATGCTTTTTTAGAATCATTTTGATAATACAATTTGGAAAAGAAAACGACAAGCCTTTCATGTTGCATGAGTTGGTCTCCCAATTATTGGCACATGAACTTGGCAAGAATTTCCTCTAACTTAATTCTTTCATTATTCATCGCCACGTAAATGATAATATATGAATATTTTCGCGTAAAACAACTACAGACAGCCGATAAATAATTATACTCAGAAAATTATCTTTGGTTTGACATTTGATACAAAATTTACAGGTTTAATTTATACAAAAAAAAGTCTATGAGTTAAAATCAAAACTGATAAAACTTTAAAGATTAAACAATATTTAAAATATTAATTTATTGATAAATGTTGTTACAAGTTTTAATCAAATGTATAATAATCCACTAACATTATTCAATTTTAAGTTTCACTAATGAACATACACTTTTTATAAGTAAGTAAAGTTATGATACGTGTAGGATCATTACGGGGAAGAGGATCCTCTCGAGTTGGTGCAAGACTCGACTCGAGTTAAGGATTTTCCACTATCGATTCTGATCAGCGCCAGATTAAAAGTGTCATTTTTAATCTTGGCCTTTGATTGTAATCCAATGGTTGAGAATCCTCTAACTTAAGTCAAATTACTTGAGAAGATCCCCTTCCATACATTACTACATTTTCGTTACAAGATTTGGTCACATGATCGAATTTGCACAGTAATGTTAAACAAAAATGGTGTTTGTGTTTATATTTTATACGGAGAAAATATTTGGCTTCCAGAATAAATGTTGACCAGAGAGTTGTGGGAATTTTTTTAAATAAATACTTTACTTTCACTTTTATCAAAATGAACCATCTAAATCTATTTTATCAAAATCGATACTTTGGGAAAGAACATGAGGCGAAACAAGCATTTATTCTTTACGTTTTATCTTTAATGGCGGCAGAGTAATCGAAGAGAGCGAGCATTTGCTCTCCATATTCTTCTTTATCTGCAGACGGAGAGAAATTGGGAAAGAGAGCAAAACATTTGCTTTTTATGTTCTTTGTCTTGTAGCGATGATATGTGGGTGAATGAATTGGATAGCAAATGCTTTGTTCGGTCAAAATGTCGATTTTGATAAACTCCTTTGAAAATGTTTATTTCTGTAATTGAGTGTGAGAAATGTTTGTTGTGGTAATTACTTTTAACCAATAAATATGCGAGACACGCGTCTACTAATCGCACAAACTTAAACTGCCTAAAATTCTTTCACTGTTTTTGTCGAAGTTGTTTCACTTGTAACCACTAAGGCATTGCCTTCGTGTGGCTGTGATATCACCCAACCGCAAGCGCAGAGTTGATCGGTAGTCAAAGTTCTTAGAAAAGTAAGTCATGTGTTCAACCCAACTCCTGAATAAAATAAACAAATGCTCATTACATGAGATTTTGTAAGTGAAAACACATATGTCGACATTCAAAAAAGATGTACAGAGTGAGAGCTCTCAGTCTAAACCTTAGAGCACACAGTGAGGGAGGTTTTTAACACGCCAAACGCAATAACAAACACACAATATAAAACCCACTTAATTCACGCAATGTACACAGTGAGTGGGTTTTATATTGTGTGTTGTGCTTGCGTGAATTTTGTGTTTGTGTGTTGTGTTTCTGTGTTGTGTTTGTGTTTGGGTTTTTAAGATTTTGCAGATATTTGATGGAGAAGTGAGGCAGGTATCTGAGATGGAGGAAGAAGATAAGGTAGGGTGGTTTTTTTTTTAGGAATTTTTATATTTTAAGTTCATTTGTCACTTGTTTTACATAGAAGGTTTTTTTGTTGGGTGGGTGGGTATATTTAGTGGATTTTTGTAGGGCCATGCAGGTGTTGTTATTGGTGTGTTATGAAGTGCGTGTTTTAGTTAGATTTTATTATTAAGAGGTGTATGATGTGACATACTAATAACGCTTTATTAAGATTCTTCATACCTTATGCTCTTTCATAAGAATAGCGGCTGACAATTTTTCTTATATCAAACATAGTCTAAAATCTCATAGCGTTTATTTATTAAAATAAAAAAATATATGCAAGTTAGAGATATTAATATGCATAGAAAGAAAGAATAGTGTAGCTATGTGGGGGAGTGGCGGCGTGGTGCGTCTAATGGTCCAAAACTCCAAATAGCATCGCAGCCGTGGCCCGATAGTGCCATGTTCTGTTTTGTTAATTCAATTATTTTCATTGTCTATTACCTATAGAGTATAGTTAACATCATATAAAATTATTGAAAACCAATTGGTCACTTAATTTGTTTATAGAAATGTGAATTTAGATGCAAATTAATTATTTATCAAGTATGAGCGTGTATGGCTATGACTTTGAGTTTAACTCGTCTATAAGCTAAATAAGATTCATTACCTACATGAGTCTTAGTTATGATCAAGCTTATTAAGTATATGTACCGTTAACTAAGGAAGTAAGCGAGCCGAACTGGTCGTGAGCAACTCAAGATCGGCTTGGTAAAAGTATGTAATGAGTCAAACATTAACGACCTCAAGCCTAATTTCGAGCTTATATATTAAACGCAATGAAACTTTATATATGAAGTTCGTTAAACTCATGAGTTTAAACGAGTATAAATATTTATACACATATAGGTATAATAGAAAATGTAAACAAGCCCGAGCTTCATTGCTAAACGAGCTCACTATTAACATATTTTTTATATTTTGTTTAATAAATAAATAAATATATATAAAAATTATTAACCAGTCGAGCCCAACTGTTGAAGATAATCTGGCGATGATTTGGATTCAACGACCTCCTCTACTGCTACTGCCTTCTCGGTTCCCAGTAGACTGGCCAACAAAGAGAACCGTTAGAGTGGACCCGAGTCGTGGCCCGGTCCACCTCCGACAATCAAGATAAGATGCTACCGCAAGGCATAAAGAAAGATGTTAGGGTTAGAAGATTGTGTCAGTTAATGAGGAGATCCACCATGTATTTATAGGCATGGATTAGGGTTTAGGCGTGAGTGGGTCACTGACGCCGGCTGACCCATTCTGGCCCGGCCCGGACCATACGTCAACAAGCCCCCAGTCTAGTATGAGATAAGACATGGCTATGTTATGCTTAGACTTAAGTTCGATGGTCACGTGGGTGAAAGTGGAACCGTATCTTGCGTCCCGGGTAGGCGCACCTTTTATACCAAAGAACGACACAACATGGTGCGACGAAGACGTGCTTCAGCATGTAGTCTTGGCTACGTTGCGCGACAAAGAGTGCGACGTAAGACGATCACAAGATAAGGCGCGTTGTCGCGCGATAAAGAGGTGCGATGAAGACGTTAGCACAAGATAAGGCAAGGCTGCTTGCGATAAAGAGGTGCGACGAAGACGCGTCACAAGATAAAGTGCGCGTTGCGTCGCGATAAAGAGGTACGACGTAAGACGCGCCAACATAGTATGGCGCGGGCCGCGCTGAAGTCTTACAACCGACGGAGGACGCCTCCCTGCGGCATGTTAGTGCGGCAAGTTGATGTGAATATTTAAATTGCCTTCGATCCGCTCAATATACCGCGCATGGAAACAAGTAGTAGTATGCACCGGTAGCCCCCAAGTTTGATGATGCTACTCGTGTAGGAGCATTAAACTTATTTAATCTACAAAAACACCGAATGCAAAGATTAAAAGTATATGCCGCGAATCGCAAAGATATAAAACCTAATAAAATTAAGCAATATATAGCATATAGATAAATAATATACTCGCACATAGCATAAAAAATATAAAACCTATCGCGAGGTTGTATAAACTACATAAACAATTGTTTTGTTTCAAAAGAAAACCTATCGTGAGATTTTTTTTAATGTATAAAAGAAAACTCGGATGGATGTATCGCGATCGCGACTAATAAACACGTATGGATATATCTTAACCGCATAGACTCGAACGCTTCGGATGATCGCAGATGTTTATACCACGGCCTTTGGTCCAAGTCGCATCGTGGCGATCGACTAGCATCGTGGTATTCGCGTCGCGCCTCTGCGAAGATCTCTCGAACGCAAGGTCTTACGCGGTAGATTTATCGCGATCGCGTTGTTTGAGCCGAACAGCGCGTAATCGTAAAATAGTATCTGCCGAATGTATCGCGGCTAAAAGATAAAATAGCTCCGATCGTGCGGCTTTGCTTAGATCCGATCGTGCGGATTAAAAGATAAAATAGATCCGATCGTGCGGATGTTTTCCTTTTCTCGTATCTTATGTAAAGATTTATCATAATATAATCTTATGTAAAGAATAAAATATGCAATTAACATGATATTTTATTGCACGTGAAGATGCTTGACCATAAATAGATTTGACCACGTGATAATTGACCAGGCAAGGCTCATGATAAGCACGTGTAGAATAAAGAAAATCATTAGTTTTCAAACTATCATGGTAGGACCTTATTTGCATATTTGTAGGACTGCATAAGTGAATTGGACCATGCGCAGGTACCAAGATGTACTTAAACATAAAAAGAAAGGTACCAAAGTGGATTGGACGTGGTCCCAAAGAACTTTGAATAAAGCAAGGATGTACGCAGTGCTTTTAATATGAGAACACGAACTTGTTTATTCGCTATCCCACGAATACGCCCAACTTGTTGACGATAATCCCACATGGACTGGATTCAACGACTCTCCTACTGCTAGTGTCTTCTCGAGCCCCAAGTAGGCCAACAAAGAAAACTCATTAGAGTGGACCCAGGCCATGTGCCCCTGGTCCACCTCCGACAATCGAGTTAAGATCTTGTTGCAGATAAAGAAAAGATGTTAGGTTAGAAGATTGTGCATCATTAATGAGGAGATCCAAGTACGTATTTATAGGCGTGGATTAGGGTTTAGGCAGAAATGGGTGGTGACACGGCTGACCCATTCCCTACCAGTCCCACCATACGTCAACACAATCCAAGCTCGAACCATGTGAATAACTATCGAGCCAAACTCGACTTTTTATTTTTGTAGCTTGAAACGAACCGAGATCGAGCTCGAGATTTTCTAAACCTAAATGAATCAAGCTCGAGCTTGATCGAGTCAGGGCTCGGCTCGTCTCGTACATAGTCCTACCGATAGTTAAACACAATAATAAGTACGGCTGCCCTAATAACTATCACAAAAAGAGTAGCTTCTAACAAAAAACACAAATAGTTTGGCATCAATATTAATATGTCTTTGTTCAAAAAAAAAATATTAATATGTCTTCGTCATTATTTGTGTTCATAAAAAGTTACTATATCATCTAAGAACTTGAACTATTGTGTCTTGTAGCTTTAATGCACATACACATGTCATAATGTCGGATTTCATTTTCTCCCTTCTAGATAACTATTTATTTGCTGTCATATATACGTTCCACTAAAGTCTACCATATTGATTGAAGACGTTGTGATGTTACAAATCACAATTAATTTAGGAGCCTCTTACTTGCTAAACTTCTAACTTCAAGTTAGCTAAACCTACGTGTAATAAACTGAACCGAATCAAAACTGAACCTAAATACTAGTTCGACCTAAATAGTTAATACCCTTTCGTTCGCAACCAAAATCACAAACTAGACATTTATGATATGCAGGGAAGGAACCAGGGGGTTTTCGCGAGGCATCAGGGTTCTATGAATTTTTTGATGTAATGTTAATTTTTATAAAAAAACATTAATTTTTTTTAATTCATCGTAAACGCATACAGTCAATCAAAATGCATTTTTCTATATTACAGTTCAAAAAGTTTATGCATCCGATTATATTTAATCTTAGTTACGTCCCTGATGATATGCTCTAATAAATTTGGAAAACTTGTTAAAAAGGAAATGAATAATTAGTCTGCTAATCCTTGTTCTAATCTACAAGACAATTTCGCCAACAAAAATGCCACATAACCAAAATACACAAATCACAATTTGCCACGTCAGCAACTTGCCCAACACGTACGGACACAAAAAAGTTACACTTTGAACCCTACACTTTACCTACTTGTCAAAATTCACATTCACTCAATCACTATATATATACACACATACATGAACATGACACATGTACATGTATACATTTTCTCCTCTCTAAAAATTCTCCAAACTCACCACCATAAAAAAAACATAAAAATTTTCATATTTTGTCTATACAAAATGGCCCCATCAATGGCCGCGTCAGATCGCGTCCCAGCAATGATGCCGGTACAACAACCAGATATGTTGCTACCGGCATCATATGCTAAGGACGCGGTTATTTCATGGTTTAGAGGCGAATTTGCTGCAGCAAATGCTATTATTGACGCATTATGTAGTCATTTGTCCGAGCTAGAAAATGGTAGATGTGAATATGAGTCGGTTTTCGGGGCGATTCATCGTAGGAGGCTGAATTGGATACCGATTCTTCAGATGCAAAAGTATTTCTCCATTGCTGATGTTACTCTAGAGCTTAAAAAAGTGGCTGATGAGAAAACGAGAGTACGAGATATTGACGAGGTTAAAGATGTTGTTGATGATGTTTTGGTACATGTGAATGAGGAAAAGGTCGAAGAAGATGTTGTTTTTGAATCGAATGATGTTGTTGAAAATGATGATGTTGAGGTTAAGAGAAATGATTTACCCGATACTGAAATAATTACTGATACAGGTACGTTACTTTTACAGTATTTAGTAAGTAATATACGATTCAGTAGTTTTGATTAGGGGCGGACCCAAGAGGGTTCTTGGAGGTTCATGGAACCCGCTTTATATTTGGGTCCGCCTCGGGTTAAGATTCTGGTTTTGATCTATATTTGCATTCTAACAATTGTGTTTGATCTGTATATTAGATCTTGTTGTCCTGTTTTTGATGTCCTGTTTTTGATGTTATATGTAATTTTCTTTGTAGTTTATTACTCGTACTTGGTATAATTATAAGTTTGTATATATATGAAAATAAATACTTATACATATATGTTTTATGTTTAATATAATAAATAAATATTTGCACAGAAAGTGAAGTGGCAGGGCATCTAACAGGGGAGCTTGTAACTTTATCGATGTCTATATTTTTTTTAATATTTGTGTTTTCAGAAGCAGTTAAGTTTCAATCAGTGTATTGATTGTAAGTTGATTGGTTTGTAAATTTAATATTCATCTGCATCATTTTTTATTTTTTATTTAACAAAAAAAAGAAAAAATCATGGTTTTCGATCTTTTGACCGACTGTTTAACAAGTTTTCAACTTACTGTTACACATTTTTTAAAGAGGTTAATGTGATGACTTCAGAGTTATTTGCATCGAAAAGAAATTTTTTTTCACGAAGCTTTCAATACTAAGCCACCCTAAATGGTTAATAGTTATTTCTGTTAAGGAATTATATAAATACACATGTAACAAAATGAAAATTAATATTTTTTTTTTCTTCTAATTTATGCTGACATTCATGCCCTTCTAATTTAACTTAAAAGGGGTAGTTGGTAGCAACAACCTTGGGTCAAGTGAATAAAAAAACTCTTTGACCAATATTTTCGCAAAATTTAGTAACATTTTTATAACTTGAACTTAGAAGATATATAATCATGTTACCCAAAGCGAGCAAGCGCTCTCATGAGCGTGTGGCTAAATCAATCAGAACTTTTCATTCTACATAACCGATCAACATTTTCGTAAATCAACGTTTTTACGCGAAGGTTAATGAATTGACCACAAGTGACAAGAATGTAAAAAATGTTAACAGTAGTGTGAATTGATAGGAGTGAGCATTTCAATGTCATTCTGCGATTGACAGTTAGTTTCGGGAATAGCGAAACAATTCTAACAAAATTACTGGGCCGAATACATGGGGGGACCTGGCCACTTTCTATATTTATAAAAAGAGCAAACCTTTATTAGAAGTTTTTCTTTAGCCGGGGTTTTTAACTTTTGTTTTAAGACTAATTCATGAGGTTTGAATCCAATAAGGTAAAGCTAAGTTGGCGTTACTAGTTCAATGTTGTTTGCACATTTTAATGATGTTAGTCACAAGCATTTTGCGTTAGCTTATACTTTTATTAGAATTTCAACTAAACAAAAATAGTCTATCTAATTAGTGCACGCTCTCATCATGACATAATTTAAAACAAATTTTCTTTTAATAGTTAACACATTATTTTTGTGGTGTAGAAATAGTCAACTGAAGGTTACTATACTACGTAGTATTTCATCGTGTTCACATAGCTAACATTTTTTAATCAAAATATTCTCCCAGATTTGCTGGTATAAACTGAATTCATTAACTCTAAAAACAAATCCACATGGTATAATAAAAAATTATACTAGTTAAAAAAGTTAATAACATATATTGTACCTATTTTGTGGTGATTTGGGACATGGGAGATTGGACTATCATGTTTTCGATCCGTTATAACGGATGTCACCACATGCCAAATGGTATTTCTTTAGTCATTGGATCCGATTCCTTTGAAAACTCCTTGAATGGTCTAAAATGTTCCTTAAAAAAGAATATAGTTTGTACCTCTATGGTGTTAAAAAAAATTGGTTTTGCTAAATATAGCCCTAAGAGCTATATTTAAGAATCAAAAATATGCATAATTGGTTTTACAAAAATATATCCCTAAGAGCTATATTTAAAAAAGTTGGTTAAATGCACGGGGTCTTGTCTGAAAATCTTAAACGTAGTCCTTTCGCTACATTTAACATTTTTTTTTTAATAAAATACACTTTATACTATGATTACTATGACAAAATTATGTAACCAATTCTTGTGAAATTGCCATGTTTAACTTCATAAACAATGATCTAGTACTAACTGAATAAAACTTGATTTATCAGAATATAATTCTGCTGTCTACTTGGGACTTAACTTGCCTACTGTATTCTTGTCAACACAATAGTTTTACGTGACCAAATAGTAAGAATCATTTCTATCTAGTTAAACAGTTCGCCTCGAGTATATTTCTAGTCACTACAAGGGTTGAGGCTCTTCACGTGCAATTAGTTTCTAAGTAAAGTGTGAAAATCTGTAAGTTTGAATACATGATTAGCCTAGCACGGAGTATGATTAAACATATGAGACTATAAAAATGTCTAGCTACTGTCATTTTAAAAGTTTTGATAAGGGATGCATCATCCATTTTATGTGATATATGTTGCCTTGTTTCTTGATGGATTGTATGAACTGATTCATTCATGCGTATTTGACTGCAGGATCTCAAGAAGTTCAATTGGTAGCAGAAAACAATGAGGTATGCTCAAACCAAGTTGAATTGGTAGCAGAAAGCAATGAGATATGCTCAGCCCAAGAAGAAGACTGGGAGGCTCGGCGTGCTCAGATCAAGATGACAAAAGGGTTCGTAGCCAAGGAGTCTGTAAAAGGACATATGGCGAGTTCCTTTTATCAAAAGTCATTAAGACCAATCATAATATGCTCAAAGTTTGTACTTGAACTAATTGATACTGAACTTTAATTAACAGGTTAATGTTGTAAGAGGTTTGAAGATGTACGAAGACATACTTAATCATACCGAGCTATCTAAGTTGACTGACTATGTGAATGAACTACGAGTTGCTGGTCAGAATGGTGAACTCTCAGGTGGATCCTGTGATTCGTGATGCTTTTATAGTTAAACTAGTTCTTTCCCTGTTGGGAGGAAGTTTTGAGATAGTAAGGGATTGAACAGGTTTGATAATTAATTTCCTTTACAATATTATCTTATAGCTTCACTTTGCTCCAAAAAGTTTTTCTAAACAGCAAGATGAATATCTATAACTTTTTCGGCCTAAAAGTAAATTTTTTACCTAGTTATCGTTACTCTTTGTCAAGAAACTCTAAAGACACTTCTTATAACACTGAGACACTGTCTACGACCACATCGATCTGAAACTTGATTACATTAGATACACTGATCTGAATAGTCTTGCAATATCTCATTTGTTTTGCTTTCTAAAAAACAGAGGACATTTTCGGGAACAAAAGTATTGATTCTTGATTTTGTATGACTGTGATTAGGTGAGACGTTTATCAAGTACAACCAGCAGTCGAAAACAATCAAGAGAGAACTCATTCAGTTTGGAGCTCCTATTTTTGGCCATGTAAAAGATGATGCTTCAAGTAACTCCCAAGATGGTAAGTATCCTCTATAAGTAACGGCTTAAATTTCCTGAACATACAGTACTGTTAACATTATACCCGATATATGCAACGTAACTTTAACGATTTATTAAAGCATACTCGCAATTTATTACCAGAATGTGCAGTTTGTAACTATTTTCTGCAACACATTCACCATTTATTACAAAATATTGCATAAACTTATGACTAACATTGATATGTCTATAGGCCACATCGAGCCAATTCCAGCTCCTCTTGAAGACGTCATTGAGCATCTGATTCAGTATCATTTGATTTCTGAAAACAGACGACCAAACAGCTGCATCATAAGCTTTTTTGATGAGGTAAATGCCTTAACTTGTACCATTTACAATCACACACGTTGTCTAGCATAATACATAAACTGAACCAAACGTTACTTTTGTTACACAGGGAGAATTTTCACAACCGTTCTTAAAACCACCTCATCTAGAACAACCGATCTCCACTCTGCTTCTTTCTGAATCAACAATGGCCTTTGGCCGTACTTTAGTATGCGACAATGATGGAAACTACAAAGGACCACTCATGCTTTCATTAAACCAAGGGTAAGCTGATATTCCTCTCAAAATGTACAATTTCAAATTCAGTAAATAATAATGGTTATTTGACATAATGTAATTGTACAGATCACTTTTAGTGATGAGGGGAAACAGCGCTGACATGGCACGCCACGTCATGTGCCAATCTCCAACTAAAAGAATCAGTGTCACATTCTTCAAAGTCCGGATAGAAAACATCGAGAACATTTCATCACCAACAGCCCCCATGGCACAAAGCATGACAGTTTGGCAACCGAATGTTCCAACTCTTAAGACCTCTGATACAACGGGTGCAATCCCCAAATGGGGTGTCCTTCGTGCACCACAGCTGCTTATGTTAGCCCCAGTTCGTCCAATGGTAATGAGCCCACGAAGGTTACCACGTGGTGGCACTGGAGTTTTCTTACCTTGGAGTGGAGGGTCAAGAAAGCCCGCAAAGCATCTACCTCCACGTGCGCAACGAGGCCGTCTCCTTGTTGCAGAATCACATAGAGTCGAACCCACCTCTGATTTGGGCATCAGTGTTGCTTGAGAAGATATACAAGTATAAACTATAAATCCATTCATGTTTTATTTCTTATTTCGAATTCAGTTAGTTGCTTCATTGCAGCCGAAGCGAGAGATTAGAGTTCACGTTCGTGATTAATAGGCTTTCTTTGTTTAGATGTCAATGTTGATCACGGTAGCATTTTATAGGTAGTTAAGTTAAAAAAAAAAAAAAAGTGTGAATCTATATTAGCTTTAAACATTTTTCACTACGTAAAGTTTCCTACATTATACTCTACATTTGCAATATCTTAAATCACTAACTTAACTACAAGATGAGAGGTTAAAACATGATTGAGGTTGAGGAATAAACATGATGTTTTTTCACTTGCAGATACATTCCCACACATGATTCTTTTCTGTTTCTGTTTCTGTTTTTATTTTTGTTGGAAAGATCGATAAACTTGATTAGATAGACATAGACGAGACCGCCCTCCATGTCATTTCTCGCTAACAGTGTGCACACCGATAGTGAGATAACCAAATTAACCAAAACTCTTTTTTTCATTTAGCTTCGGTTCTTGCCTTTTTGGATCGAACGATGTATACTTGTCATTCTTCCAATTTATGTTTTGATGAGCGGTAAAGATCATAAGGGGCCCACAAGTGATCAACCACGCAAGGTTTCCTTGAGTCTAATCTCAACCATGGTTTACCTTTTCCACTCCAATGAAGCAGGCTAATCGGACCAGGGTGCAAACTCCTACATCTTCCTTCAATGTTGTCACCACCTAAACCATGTTGGTTCCATCTATGATCAATTCCTTTGATATGCCCAGCGAAAACAAGCAAAAAAGGCGGCAATGAACCCAAGTGATATATCCTCCTTTGCTTTTGCACTGCCATCCATTCTTCTACTTTATATGAATATCCACCTATTCTCCATCTATGAACATCTACAACCATCACCCCCGTGTTAAAATAACACGGATTCCGGTCCTTGAATGTTTTAGGCATTTCAGGGTCCATCCAGAAATTATTCGTGAAGTAGCGTGTGAAGTTTGCTTGACAATACTCTGGTGCAGCAAGTACCTTGTCTTCTAAGTTAACTTTCCATAACTTTTCAATGTCATCAACCATCACAATATCTGAATCCAAATATATCACACGGTTAACGGTCATTGGCAATATATCCGCAAGGTAGACTCTTGCGTAGTTCAACGGTTGATCAAGTGCTTGACGGATGGATTTTGATATCTTCCCACGAACTTTACTTGATTCAAATATATATACCTTAAACTTGAGGTATGGAAATGTAGTTTTAATGGTAGTGTAGATTTCTTCATCGTAACGTGACCATAAGAAATGAAAAAACACATTTTCAGGACAAAATGAATGTTGTAAAATGGATAAGACAGCCGCCATTGTCCCACGAAGGTAGTTTGAGTCAAGAGTCATGGCTACATGGACAAGGTCATTGGTGCACTCATCACCATTGCGAAATGCAGGTGCTTCACGGAAAATGGGACGTGTTTTGGATGACTTGCGTATGAAGCTAAGACGGACATTGGTGGTGGCAGACGTCGTGGTGGCAAAGGTTGTAAGGTGGATTAAACTTATGATAAAAAATAGAGACAGGAGGCCAATAGGGAGTGAGAGAGAATAAAATCTCCGAAAGGCCATCCTGTCTTTGATATTACGAGAAAATCAAAGACAGGATGGTGTACAGAATTATTAGGGGAGATGTGTTGAAGCAGCCCTTGGAGGCTGGTTAAGAGAAAGTTTAGGAGATATGATTTGATTTATTGATAGAAAAGATATGATCAATTGATTTATATGGATGACCAGATTCTTAGGACAACAATAGTTGTGGTTCCAATCTTTCAAAAGTTTTGACTCTTTAGTCAAACTTTAATGTTTACCTCTAAATTTGGATAGTCAAAGTTAGCAAAAAAGGGTCATACTTTAAAGTTTTCACATTGAAAAATGAAAAGTAATGCAGTCTAAAACATTTGATGAAAATTTATTAACTTCCCAAAAAACTGAAAAAGTGAGTTATCTATATCATGTGATTTGGGCCAAGCCAATAAGTAAGAACCACTAGGACTCGATGTTGGGCTAATATTTTCTTTGGATTCTTATTTGATCCATATTAGTATTACTTTAGTTGCTCGAGTTTGAGACTTTGATCTAAAGATTTTCTGGTTGAGGTCTAAATGTTAGACATGGAATTCACAACTTCATGGATCAAACTCAAGCTACTGGAAGGCGAGGTAGGGGGAACTGGGAAGTTAGGCGTTGGCCCAAAGTTTTCTAAGAAAATGGTCAAGATGCAAGACATAAGTACTTCTATATGAATCACTAAGTTTGAACTTTGAAGAGACGTAAACTAGTATAAATGAAGCTACATAGCGACACGACATTGCTAGTTTTAGTAGATTCAAAACGACATTGCTAATTTCAATAGATTAAAAAAAAGTTTACAATCTTCTACAATATGATGCTAAATTCTTGTATGGTCGACGAACTTCGAATAATATACAACTTCAAAAATAGAAAAGTCTCACCAAATGTCTCCTTTTATTGTGTGAGAAGTTCTTCAGCCAAATGAATGTGAGTTCAACTCCTGCTTACAACGTGTGAGCTAGTTTTTGTTGTAAATATTGTTATACAGTTAATTGCCGATAAAGAAAAGTCTCTAGTATTGGATGGTTAAATGTAGATGTGGCAATTTGGGGGAAAAAAACAAAAAACAAAAACAACAACCTAATTTGGGCTAATTTGTAAAAAAGATCGGCACATTTAGCACTCATTTTTTGAAATGGGCATATATTGGGCATTTAAAAGTTAAACGGGCACTAACGGACATAAATTTTCTTTCAATTAAAGAACATTACAATTGTTTTTAAAGAAAAACTTATAGATATAATATGTGAAAAACTAGAAGGGGGTGGTTGAATTGTTTTACCGATTAAAACTTTGTTTTAAAATATTTAGATCGACTTATGTCAATCTATTTAGATGTGTATGTTGGATGTTGATAGATATATTTGCAAATATGTAATGCAAAGGTAAAGAGTAAGAAACACAAAACCACGAAACGAGTGTTTATAGTGGTTCGGCTACAAGAACACCTTCCTTGCCCTACTCCACTTCCCGAGTCACCTACTGAGAGTTCATTATCACTACACGACACAACTCCTTATGGCGGAGAAGCCTTCACAACGTTGCCTACTCTTTTTCCTAAGACAAGGCTAGACACCGGGTTCTTCCACGGTAGAACCACACCTATCACAACGCCGCTACACTTTATCCGGACAAGGCTAGATATCGCGTTCCATTACAAAGGAGGAACTACTACCCAACACTACACAACACCTATCCCAAAGGAGACCCACCTTATTAAAACATCATCAAGGATATCAATATCCTTGGACACAACCTATCTCTATTTGTACATCGATGCACCATATCGATTGTACACCCTTGCATTTTCACTAATGCCTTTGACATGATCTTTTGGCACCTTTCACTAATGCATTTGACTTGGCCCTTTGGCATCCTTCACTAATGCCTTTGACACCGACGCTTGACATCTTTCACTAATGTCTTCGTCAGACCCTTTGGCATCCTTCACTAATGCCTTTGACACGGACGTTTGGCACCTTTCACTAATGCCTTCGTGCTTGACCCTTTGACATTCTTCACTAATGCCTTATACACAACACTTCTAGAGAGGAAGAAAGAACTATCAACAAGAGAACTTCAAGAGTCTTGATGATGACGAAGCATGGCAACTCATGGACTTGAGCTTGCTCGACTTCAAGATGTGGTGATCTCGCCTTTAAGAGGAACCTAGAGAATCACACAAAAACAAACACAAACTACATAGAAAGATCATTTGGATCTGAGGTTAGAGAGTTTACAATGTTAGGTGAAAGTATGTGTAGGAATGGCCACCAACAATGAAGAAATGGCTCACTATTTATAGACAAAAACATGCTACTATTCCACGGATCCCTTGTTGGAGGGATCCGTCTAGTGTACTCAGATGGATCCGTGAGACGCTCCTCTTTACCCATGGGTTTTAGGTCATGGGTTATGGGTCATGGGTCCTAAAATTTGGACCATTGGTATCCAAGTAGATACAATGTATCTAGAAGGTGCAATGCATCTAGTCCATGGGTTATGGGTTAGCTCCATGGGTCATGGATAATACCCATTATGACTTATGCATGATG
This sequence comes from Chrysanthemum lavandulifolium, assembly GCA_022545495.1. Taxonomy (NCBI): domain Eukaryota; kingdom Viridiplantae; phylum Streptophyta; class Magnoliopsida; order Asterales; family Asteraceae; genus Chrysanthemum; species Chrysanthemum lavandulifolium. The sequence continues at coordinate 88,286,234 of CM040243.1, read as the reverse complement.
TCATGCAATGGGTCATGGGTTATGGATTATGCTCCATGGGTATGGGTCATGGAATTTGGGTTTTACCCAACTACATTTAATGTATTTAGTCAATGGGTTAAATACTTAAACTTCTACCCATTCTATTACCCATTATAATACATACCAAGTATGTATATATCTACCCAATATGTAAACACTAGTTGTTATACATATGCATTATTATAACATGAAAAGCACTATTACTTGTTTAGTGATTTATATGAAAACTAGCTTCATAGCCCGCTCGGATGGGCGGGCTAGCTTCATGAGTTTAATTGATAAAAATAAGATATCATGTAAACATTCATAAACGGACCAACATATGACAATGAAATAAGAAATCGATATGGTATATGATATATGAAAGTTTGTAGCAAAACCAAATAAAATAAACTGGTACATTTAAAGCATATATAAAACTTCTTTGTAAACAATGTTGGTAGTGTAGCTTATATAGTTTCCGTCTTTGTTGCAAAGACATAACCTTCAATTCTATCTTGCTCTTCGCTTTTAAAGTGGCCACAATCATATGAATGTATGTGGAGAAAACCGGAACCTAAAACATGTATCATAAGGAATCACAAACACCCTTAAAAGTACTTACTCTAATAGAAAATCGAAGCGACCCTATATGTAGTGTAGTAAGAAATCCCAAACATACCGAAATAAGTTAATCTAATAAGCAATCCCAAATAAATTTCTATAAGCACTAATGTTGTGTTTAACCTAACCATTAGTTCATTCTTTAAAATTGTTGAACATTCACTATTTTGATTCATGCACTTTTTTTTTTTTTTGAACGAACATGCACTTATCAAAATACCAAATGGGTCAATTAAAACTTTAGCACGGGTTCTTGTAATATATACCGAATGAGCCACAAGATGGTTTGACCCATGAGGAGACGGTCATGGGATCATGAATCAAATGGATATGCTTATGACGACTATGCAACCAAAGGTGCCGAAAAGTGATACGGAAAAAGCACAACATTTGGGATAGGAAAATTCAAAAAGCCATTGTTAATCGTGTCTTCTAAAGATTAATGAAAAAATTAAGATACTATATCAATGGAGATAACAATAGAGCTAAAACTATACAAGAAAAATTAGGACTTGAAAATCAAAGAATCATTAATAGTCTATAGAATAAATGTCACTATTCTTTCTATAATCGGTAGTTTATAAATGCGGTAAATTATGAAGAGTAACGAACCGCTTGCTTTTTACCTTATTTAGAGTACTTATGAGCTTATGTAAAATTTGAAATGCTCATAAGCAAGCTGTTTTTGGCTTATTATCAAATTGGGCTTATGGAAAATGATTTTTGCTTAGATGGACATAAAGAGTCGATGGAAAAGAAGATTATCTTGGTTGTATATCGAATGGGTACATTTACGAAGGCACCATCTTTACTTATTATGAACATATAGATTATCGATGTTAGATAAGCAATGATACCTTTTAAAATTCTAACATAGTTGTGACGTCCTCTTTGACATCTTGTGGTGCACCTATAAGTACACAAAGATACACTAATTAGTAAAACACGGATGTAATATACTCTTATAAGTCCCATTAAAATGGGTTAAACGAATAAACAATTTAGAAATCCACAAAAATTCTTACAACCTTCTACAATTGTCGTGTTCAAAGAATTTGATTTGTACTTGCTACTTATAATCGCATATGTTATCATAATTAGCAAGTTACTTATTTATCAAAGACAGGAAATTTCAACCTATTTACTCGTTTAGAACTACTAGGCGAGTACCCGCGCCAAGTGGCAGCGGTTTCTAGCGGCAAACAATTAACGATATGCGATATTGTGGTAAGTGATTTGTATAACATTCAAAATAAAACGTGAAAAAATCAAAATGTAACTGCAAACGGTTGTAACATGCGATAATTCAACTGTAACAAAATTTCTTAACATGTATCGAACGACATATAAAGAAAACATTACATCAATAATGAAATACTAACTAACAACACACGTAAAACTTCTTGAAATACTAACTAAGAGCACACGGTATGCATGACATTTAACATGCCATTCGTCTCATTTTCGTGCCATTGGTGAGCCAAATGGTACCGCCACTTTGCCATTGGTGAGCCAAACACATATGAGCTAGTGAAATGGCTCGAGCCATTTGTTTATTTTGTGTTTTTCGTTTTTGATTGTGAGTGAGTGAGTGTTTTAGTGGGGTATTTTGTAGGACCCAATAACATGTTAGTGGTGTGTTATGAGGAATGAGTGTTTTAGTTACTGGTGTGTTATTGGGAGGTGAATGATGTGGCGCTGAAGTGGCATACCAATAACGTGTTATCCATCATTGTGATACCTTGTGCTCTAACAACACAACCTAATCGTCGCGTAAATCTAGCAACACACGTTAATCGCAAAACTTCCTGAAACACAACATTACATCAATAATGAAACACGCACATTTGGAATTGTTTGTCACTGAGCTATTAATAGTCATCAAAAAGCTAAGTCGCACAAGAAATGTGTTCTCTTTAGTTTGAAAGGGAACATGTCTTCTTCAGATGGAGCAAGAGGAATTCTTGGCAAGAGCACTCTAACTCTAGCGTCTGTCGACAGCAATCTCAATATTGATGACATTAGGATCAAAACGTTTGCATATCAACCTCTTGCCATTAAATAATCCATTTGCCGGATCGACATTCATTAAAAGAATAATCAAGCATCCAATTTTCAAATGCAAATAATGAGGAGGCAATTTGCTCACGTTAAATCCCATTGTTGATCATTATATGCTATTCTGAATTGAGTTATGGAGGATAATTAGTATATTGAATTTCCCACTTAAACCATTGATTATATATTGTAATATATTGAATTTCCACAACTGGTTCATCATATTAGGTAGCAAAATTTCACAACTAATCACATATGCTATACTTTTAAGACTTATTTTACTCTTAAAAATGAATTAGTATCAAGTGGAGGTGCATACATACATATACCTAGTTGTCTCCAATTCAAAATGCAAAGAAACAAAAAAAAAAAAAAAATTGTCCGGAAACTTATAATATATAAAAAATGTTTTCATCAAAACCAATGTCATAATATGTATTACAGAGTATTTAAATGGATGCTTTAATCTTGTAATATTTTACTTCTCTAACCAAATTTGTTCTTGCATAAATTGATGAGGCAGCGACTTAACGGACTATTCGCCATGTTAAATCACCAAGTATTAGAATTTATTTTTTAATAAAGTTGAATTGCAAATAAACACTCATTATATTGTTTAGTGTTAAATAGAGGTTGTTTAAAAGATGAGTGGCAAGTTTACATTTTTTATATACTTTGAGTGGCAAATATGCTCTTTTAACCTTATTATTGGATTGCCTCCTCGACGATACCTTTAGGGGTGTTCATCGGTTCGGTTATCGGTTTGTTCGGTTAATTTTTTTTCTGGTTATAACCGAGTCCTCAACCGAACCGAATTCAAATTTGACTAAATTGAACCGAAAACCGAAAACCGAACCCCCAATAACCGAACCGAATAACCCGAATTACATAAATTTAATAATTTATTCATTTATTTATTTATATTCTTTGAAAAATAAATAATTTTCAAGCTTAAAAATATTATAAATATATTATAAAGGAGTTTTAATATATTTATATATATATATATATATATATATATATATATATATATATATACATTATATATAAGAGGAGGCGTCTGCATAAAACTGCCACTTAAGATCCCATAATGCCAAGTCATATTTCCATGTCATCACAATTTGTCCACCTAAGCAATTGTCTTTTTGAATTTCGGTTGGGTTGAATATTTTTTTATAAAAAATACAGCTGCATGGATTCGAACTCAAGACCATGTAGATATTATGTGGTGTTTTAACCGCTGAACCATCAAATTTTTTGTTGAGATTCTGTAATTCGAAACCTATATAGGATACCAAGTTTTGTGATAAGTTTTGCGCACCAAAATATATAATCTAAAATAACATAAAGCAATAAACGATTCATTCAAAAGACCAAAACACAAAACATTCCAAAACCCTAGCGGCCATTATCGATCATTGTCAAAACCCTAAGCGGCCATCATCGATCATAATCTGTACCTAACTCTTGAAAATTAGTGGAAACATTTGTGGGATCCGACTTGGTTTTTATGGATATCTAATTTTTATTATATACTTCATCTACTGAATTGAAACCACCTTCAGGTTCTTTGTCACGTTTTTTGTTTGATCAGGTTATGAAGATTGATCGAATTGTCATCCACCATAGAAGTTGGATCAGAAATATACATTACTTACATAGGCTGTAGTACTCCCTTTAAGCAAGAAAAGCTCTTCGTTCTTGGCTTTCAGGTTTATCGCTTTCTTTTTCACTACCAATAAAATGATATCTATGCATGTTTTTACTTCATACATTAGAATTTCTTTGAAGTTTTTTGGTCTGACCACAAGGTGACGTTTTGGCTCAGGATTTATGTTTTAAATCAGCAGAAAGTTAGGTCTATTTTCTTTGAAGATGACCCAAAGGTTTATAAATATTCATAATTCTGAAATTAAAAATCAGATAAGTTAATGACCATTTGATTAAAAATCAAGAATTTGATAGCGCTTCTCCTTTATGTTGCAGATTTTTGACTCATCTTTGGTCTATGCTGATGGGAAAAGGATGTCAAGTTAATCAAGTACTTCTTTTTTAATCCAGAATCTATCTCACATAAACTCTATGAATTCGTGTTTCTCGCATTTTTCGTCGTTAGCAGATAACTATGAGTATACAATCCAAACATCACAGCATGTTAAAGGTAGGGGTCGGTGAGGCACAAAATTACCAATCATTTGTTGTTTATTGTCTTGCTTAAGTTTAATATGTACTCAAAAAAATGAGCGCACCTTTAGGAGTCACATTAAAGAAGTGCCTCATATATAAGTTAAACATATTTTTTTTACCATATCAATTCAGGTGGGAATTTGAACCCAAAGTAGCTTAGAGATGAGGGTGTCTGTCTAGGCTTATTTTTCAGCTTGTACTTGATTTTAGTAAGTAGCTTATGGCTTTATGATGGATAGGATTATAAACTCTTGCTAAGTGGTTAGGTTAGCTTTTGTATAATAAGCGGCAAACAAAGCTTTCAAGCCTTAATAAGCCATAAGGTAGGAATTTACCCAAACCCAAACTTGTGTTATTGATATTAACTAACAAAATAGACAAAAAAAACTTAAACAAGCACCCTTAATTGTGAAAGAATGTAATTATATAAAATATGTAGTAGCATGTGTAAATGTATTTAGATAAAATTGAGCGATGAGCCTAACGGTCTTCGAAACTGCTTTGTTATTGCTTGCATTCATCTGTTTACATGGAATCTTGTGTTTAGGATGATCACATTACATTCTTACTTACTGGTACTTCATGTTTGTCTATCTTGATACTGGACACTGCTCATGCATTCTCCTCCATTAGCAGAGATGCCAATTTCATCGATCATACCAGTGAGCTTGGATGGAAAGAGTGAGGATTTTACAATCCTCTCCATGGTTTTTAATATATTTTTTGATCCATCCGCCTAAACTAATCTAAAATTTATCTTTGTTTAGGGATCAAAGAATCCGGCCAATTGTAGTTGATCCAGGGCTTTACTTAGCAAGGCGAACCCAAATCTTAGTGTACATCGAAAAACGGCCAATGCCCAACGCTTTTAAAGTTTTTACAGGAAAAGTCTCCTTCCCTCTTTTGTGAGTAAGCTAGAGGTGCCACAATATGATCCATTTACTTGTGAATGGGTCGATTTCGGTTGTTTTTTAACAGTTAAAATAATAAATGGGTCAAATGGGTTAAAACTTGAAAGTCACCTAAAGAAAGCTAAAGATCAATCTAAAACTTCTAGATCAGTATGTTTGAAATGATATTTAGCTTCTGTAATTGTTTTAAGAAATTAAAACCCAGGCCTTTGAACCAGCTACATAAGCAACTGTACTACGAGTTGTTAGCCCAACGGTGGTACAGAAGGTCATGAGGCATCTGAACATATAATCTGAAAAGAAACTGAAGCTATATTCGTTTTTGTGTTTTGTTTTGCTTTATCAACGTAATGCTTGAGAATCTAATCCGATTTGCTTAAGGTACAATCTTTACACATAAGTATCAATATCTCCTCTTATATGATTCTATATATTTCGATGAAGGTTACTCGGATATGCTCATCTTCTTTGTTGGCTCTGTGCTTGGGTGAGTACCTCATATATCATTATTTTGAAAGTTGATACTATGATATAATCTCTTGATCTGTATGTTTTTTAGTTATTCATTTTATCATCTACGTAAATGCCTGTAAACGTTAATTGATGAATTGTTTAACAGGCCGCTCAGAAAGTTGCAAAAGGGGAGCTTAATTATGTCTTTGCAATTGTAAGGCCACCCGGACACATTGCAGAAAAAAGTAAACCCATGGGATTCTGCCTATATAACAATGTTGCTATTGCAGCAACCTTTCTACTTGACCAAAAGGTAAGAGCTATATATGTGTTTTAATACATCTATATAATCTGTGTACCATTGCATTAGGTTTGAAATGTCAACATTCGGCTATAATGTATCATTAACTAAGTTAGCCTTTAGTCATTTATAAATTAGGCATAAAAAAGATATCGATCATTGACTCGGATGTCCACATGGTAATTCTACTCAAAAGATGTTGGAAGGACTCCCGGTCTTTGTCCTCCTGCTCACATGGGTAAAACACATGATTTACGTGCGTAAAAATCACCGATTACCTCTTATGCTTATATTTAGTATCGTTATAAACATGCGAGACATGAGAATAGGAGTTTTATCCTGTGGTGATGATGGATCACACACAATGGTGGGTGAAGGGCCGAGCTTAGGGTATAATATAAAATGTTCCATGGGAGAATGCTCATTGTGACGAGGCAAATCATATTTAAACTGGCATAATTCTAATTTCGGCATTAGTTGATATAGGTCGACTCATGAAAATAATGTTCATAATTAACACACTTTTTCATGGTGTGATGCGAGTTTACTAATTTTTTAATTGAGCGACAATTGATGATCCACTTAGCGGGCGGCTGCGTGTCGCACCTCATGGTTTTTATAGTGTTGAAGAAGGTTAGCATCTAATGAATGTCATACTCTTAAATTTCAAATGCTACAAAAGTAAATATCAATTTGATGGTAATTTTGGCCACATTATTTGTATATTGTTGCAGCATAATTAATTTAACACTCTGGAACAGGTAGAAGTTTACCCAACCCACTATCGCCCATTTAGAATTTGAATGCAAAGACATCAATAAATTACCAAAGAAGCCACCTGACGTACAGAAAGGTATAAGTAACCGTGATGTTATTTTTGTTGACTGTATTTGAAGATTAAACTATAAAATTTCAGAAATTTACGTAGTGATGAGGTGATGTTCAGGTTTTGAAGGCGGTTAATGTGCCTGGTCTCGATCATTTGGTTTCCTTGAAAGGGAGACCGAACACACATATATGAAGTGATATCGATGGTGATCTTTATAGGTTCTATTCCCCAAAACGTCATGTAACAATCATTGATGATGATGAACCTCATATATGCATTCTCGAAAATTTGAGTGAACTTGCACCCGAAAACATTCTCCTTTAGATGCTCGATCATTGATTTTAGCATAAAGGTAGTCATTTGTTACTCCTCGGTTCCATCTCATATCAATTGTGAGTGCATTTATTGATGATCACAACAGTTGCTTTTAGAGGCTAATGTTTTGGTTTGATGAATTTAATGTTGTTCCATTGCAGGATCTTTCACAACCAAAGTCAGTGGCTTCTGCACCTGATAGCGCATTAGAAAAGACATGTATTCACATAACACATACAGACCCAAGGTTTACATCACTTGAGGTAAAGCCTCCAAACACATTAATATGTTACGGGATATCATATTTTGACGCCTTTGACCATTGCTAATTTCTAATGGCCATTTAATTGAATTAAATTATTATTTTTGCTTGAATTAGACTAAAACGAAATTAGTATGTACATGATCCTATATGATTTGACTAAAGAATGTTACTATTTTCGGTGTGAACAAGTAATTGCCATTAAAGAGTTTCACTACATGTGTTGGTGACAAAGCGTGGTGATGCCACACAAGGTAATATAAATACTTATTTGTGCTATGTTTTTGTAATAAACAACAAAGCAGGGGTTTGGGTTGAAACATGTGATGCGGTTGCAAGAACTCCAAGGTGCATACTCGGCTTCAAATTATGAAGTGGGCATGGAGCTTGGTTGACGAGCAAAACATTTAATGCCTACACGTAACTCACCATTCTCTCCCTACTTATTCGTAAAAATGGTATATCCGAAACCAAAGATATAGTCTACTCATCAATATCATCTCGAATGAAATAAAACAAAATGAATTCGGTTGGTAGTACCTTTATGTAGTGTCTACTCGGTTGGTAGTACTTATTCGTAAAGGCATTCTTGAAGGTGCATATTCGTAAAGGTACTACCAACTTATCTGAAACCGAAAATTGGACACTACAAATGCCTTTACTTGGAACTCACCATTCTTTGAAAATGAAGAGATCTTGAAAATGACTTCTGAATGCCTTTACTTGATGTCGTAATCTCTTGAAGAAATGAATTCTGAAGCAGTATCACACTACAAATGCCTTTACTTGAGAATTCTTGAAGAACATGAATAGATCTTGAAAATGATTACGATACTTTGAAAATGAAGAAAATGAAAATTTGAAGTAAATGAATTCTCAAGAAAATGAAGAATGATTATGAAGCGGTATCGTAATCTCTTGAAGAACTCACCATTCTTTGAAAATGCCTTCTGACTGATAAGAGATTACAATAAATGCCTTTACATGTGATGCGGTTGCAAGAACTCCGAGGTGCATACTCGGCTTCAAATTACCGAAGTGGGCATGGAGCTTGGTTGACGAGCAAAACGTTTAATGCCTACGTAACTCACCATTCTCCCCTACTTATTCGTAAAAATGGTATATCCGGTAATTCATTTTCACTACAAGAATTCATTTTTAGTTTGATGCATTTTCACTCATGAATTCATTTACTTAAAAATGGTATATCTGGTAATTCATTTTTAGTTTGATGCGGTTTAATGCCTACGTAATTCATTTTCGATATCTTGAAGAGATTACGATACTGCTTCAAATCATTCGGATATACCATTTCGTAACTCACCATTTTACGTAATTCGGATATACCATTTTATGTAACTCACCATTCTCTCCCTACTTATTCTCTTTACTACAACTCGCATCACACTAAAAAAATGGTATATCGTAATTTGAAGTAAATGAGATACTGAAAATGATCACGATACTTTGAAAAGAGAATTACTGAAGAGATTACGATACTTTGACACTTGAAAATTTGAAGTAAATGAATTATTGATGAAAATGAAGAGATCTTGAAAATGATTACGATACTTTGAAAATGAAGAATGGTGAGTTCTTGAAAATGAATCTCTTTTTAACATTGAGTTCTTACTACCATACTACGGCTTGAAAATGAATTCATTGGTAGTACTTATTCGTAAAGGCATTTATCGTAATCTCTTCTTTTTCCCACCATTCTTTGAAGTAATATACCATTTGTAGTGTCCAATTTTCAGTTTCCAGATAAGTTGGTAGTACCTTTATGTTTACAAAGTTGTCAACTGTCTTTATTTTCAGTCTAAATGCCTGCAAGATCAATGGAAGTATATTTAATAACAGATAAACTAAATTCAAACAAGTCTGAAAGAGATTACGATGATCAGATTTCTCATTTTTGCAATATGCTTAGGTTTGCTTTTCTTAAAGATGGGAATTCTTTAATTGCTATTGAGGCATGTGGAAACTATCGATGGCAATGATCCTTGATTGAAGTCAACTATGGTTAAGAGTTCATACGGTTGTAAGGTCTGCTTATGAATGATAAGTTCTAATCGCATAAATTGTCTTACCATCACTTATCGGATTGTTTACCATCACTAGCTCCGTGTCATTAGATATGGTGCCATATATCCATTGAAGAACGATGGCATCCAAGGTGGCCAAGTTTCGGGATCGACGTGAGGTTTGGTTTTGCTCTGTATGTAAGTTCATGCTTTTTTTTTTTTTTTTTTTTTTTTTTTAGGACTAGAATGTAAATTTTAGCAAAAATACATACCCCTTCGAATAGGTAAGTAATTTCTTTGAATCGGATTGTGCATACCTTTCTTTGTTGTTTATTAATTGGTTGCCCATAGATCCAGGTTGTGACAACCAAAGCAAGCAATTTCAAAGAATCCATAATTTCATACAAATGAGCATTTTAAAATGCTCAAATGAAACTGCTTATTTCAGTAATGGAGTGTTTGGAATTGCTTCTTTAAGTGTGTGTGAATTGCCTATTGCTTTATAAAGCTTTTCAAGCATGGAAGCAATCCTAAAACTATACTAAAAAATTTATCTTATAAATTTAGAATGATAAGTATTCGTTGATCAAATAAAATTGACATCATGTTTTGTTCTTACTTGCAGACATTTAGAGAGTCATTCAAAGAAAGAAAGTTTGCAAGGTAATAAAATTGTTTTTTCATTTGTTGTTATTTTAAACTCAAATTACTTAAACTCAATGACAATCAATAATTTGATGTTCACCACGAACTGGATTACCGCTCTATAATTTTTGTGTTCATTGTTGCAAACCGCACTATAGCCATTGCCAAAGTGATCCGATATCAACATCTAAGTTAGATGAATGCGTCTTTATTTTAGTTCTTACGTTCATGAAAATTTACAACTATGTCAATAAATGCAATACAAGTGTTGAGTTTTATATACGCATTAACTGTCTAATGAAATGCCTCATAGATATTATTTGATGAACTACCTCAGTTATATTATTATATCACAACCATTAGAGATTTAATATAACACTTTAAGCTGGTAGTGTGGATTGGCAAAGTAACTTTACCAATGTATAGGGTTTAGGTAAATTGGTGTCACCAAAACCCCAATATTCGATTAACTTGAAACCTGATGGTTAAGTAACTATGTTCATCTTTCATTATCTATGAAATTACAGGCAAGTAGGTTCTCGGAGAAGTAGACTTTGGCTAAATAAAGAATCGGAAGAATAATAGCATCAAACTATACAAGTAGAATTGAAGAGAAATTGACTACGAAAGGTGAAGGAGACGGTTGACAAGAGCTATTAACTCTTCAACCAGAACAAAACATAACAGAAGTATCTCTACGAGGTATAGCCATTCTTATTCATCAAATTCTGGGGAAGTTATCTCTATTTTCTTAACCCACAGAAGTATTTCGGAATACTTGATACGTGTGCAACTTTTGGGGGTTAATTTAGTTACAGTCGGTCCACCCGCGACTCCTCTTGGTTTTAACGAGGATGACGAGTAGGGGTTGCCTACTCATGACATCAATCTACATCCCCCACATCGTTAGGTTTTTATTTTTTAGTTTATTTTTATTTTATTTTTTTTTTTTATATTTTTATATATATTTTTTATTTTTTATTTTTATAACTTTTTACTGATGTGGAGCTCGGTAGTAATATATAAATTAAAAGAAATATATGCTTAGCTCGCATGTATGTTGTAAACACAAGAAGAAAATAATAAAGACCGTTGGCGTAGAAAATAATATTTTGCGTGATACGTTTCCTCATGCCCGAGGAGCAGGTAAAGTTATATATTTTTGTTTTTAGAGTCTCCTTATAGACGGCTCGATAATCTCTCTGTTGTTTAACTATATCTAACTTTCTCTCCTTCCCCTATAATGGCAGATTTAATGGCTCTTTGTGCTACTAATCATACGATTCATCATTCACATATATAAAGTCTGTATGCGCAACATGCATCTGGGAAGAAAGGGATCCAAATAAGTTATTTGGTACGGGTGGGTCAAGTTTCAATATCAGAAACATAATTTTCCTATCTTTTTAAAATCTTATAAATAATTAGTAAAATTTTAGAAACTACATTATTTATGTAATGATATAATAATAAGAAAACTACATTATTTATAAATGAGTGCATAAATATCATAAAAGTGTGATCTTTGACTTTTGTAGTTGCAATTGGAAGTGGCTTTATAGCAAAGCCAATGGGGTTCCGAAATACCCGAGGGCCTGAGGTAGCTCAAATAGTAGCCCTTCATTCCGCATTAGATACGTGTTTTTAGGGCGAGTATGCAAACATGGTTGGGGGTGTAGATATGGATATGAGGGTTAAGTGGAAAGGGTTTATGGTGATTAAAGATAGGAATGATGCTATGCAGGACTGGAGCATTTGTTAAAGGAAACGGATGGCTGAAAGGAACGGGTGCACCATTTTATCTTCGTTTTAAAGGTTGAAGAATAGTTTCAAGATCATAAATTTTGGAGAAAATTAGGAAAGATAGAATTAGATTATTTTTAGATTGAGAATTATGAAGCTAGAATCATATTACGTATAATAGAACATGTTATAACAATGTTTTGGTATGACATTTATATATTTTGAATATTTGTATTGAGTTATCTTTTAAATTCGATTTATATCAAGCTATGCAAGAATGCTTGAGTACATTATATGTGCATACACAAAGGATAACATTGCATCTGCCTCAACATTTGTGAATGTGGTTGGTGTGCAAGCTTTTATTTATTTTTACTATGTTAGTAAAAAATAGGATTTATTGCTATTTCTTTTTTTCTTTAAGTGTGTTGTACTTCTTTTAAATGTGTTATTCACATATACTAAACCTGATAACTCGACGTCCTACTATTTGGATGAATACTTTGTTATTACATACCACTTTGTAACCTTTTTTCCCTTATATTTTATAAACGTTTGTTTTTTTCTATAACAAAATAATGAAATAAAATTTAAACAATAAAATTTAAGAAGTCTGAACTAAAACACTAACACTGCTCTAACTTAGAAAATGGTAGTTGGAGCCTCCTTAAAGAAGCCGCCCTTTTGAAAACCACATCTGTAAGGATTCTACCATCATTATCAATAGCATATAACCACAACCTTTTTCCCCTATTCATGGTAAACACACAAACATCACCACTTAACAAACAAAGGGTATCAACAACAAAACTCCACTTGTCACCCGACAATACATACATATTCTCATCACAACGAACATCAAACCAAACCATAAATCCATTCACATATATTTCAAATTCGTCAACATCATCTAAATTTGGTAAAAAAATCAGCTGAAGCACATATATACAATAAGTAAATAACATAATTAACAAAAACAAAATAATAATAATAAATGTTAATAATATTATCAAATGTAAAAATGTTCATGATTAATATTGTTTAGAACAAAATGTTAGAAAGTAGTTACCTCCTTTTAGCGTTTATGGATTATGGTAACATCAATTATAGTTCTTAACCATTTACTTTAACTTTTAATAACTTTTTAGTATATATATTTGTTCTACTAAATCCTAAAAATAAAAACCACAAATCAAAGTACTTACATGCTTTTAGCCGTTTTATGGATTATGGTAACATCAATTATAGATCGTAACCATTTCATTTAAACTTTAATTACTTTTTAGTATATAATTGTTCTACTACATCCTAAAAATAAAAACCAAAAATCAAAATACTTACCTGCTTTTAGCCGTTTTATAGATTATGTTAACATCAATTATAGATCTTAACCGTTTCATTTAACTTTTAATTACTTTTTAGTATATATTTGTCCTACTAAATCCTAAAAATAAAAACCACAGTCATACCGTCCATTGGACGGTTTTGACACTAGTATATATATATATATATATATATATATATATATATATATATATATATATATATATATATATATATATATATATATATATAGCGATGATAAGTGCGGATTTTTTAATTCGTGCGGATGTGCGGATTTGATCCGGACCGCCATTTCGATCCGATCTTGACTTTTTGTAAAAAGTCAAGATCTGCTACTACATTCACGGTACCAATTGACCATGTAAACGATTTTTTGATTTTTTCCTTTGATCGATCCTTACTATTGCTATCTTCTTTCATTTTTTATTTTTTGATTTTTATGAACACTTTTGTTTTTTGATTATGAGTCCTACCGTGATATTAACGATATTATGAGTTCTCTCGTGATATTAACAATTTTACTTAATATCACCGTCTTTTATTACGATATTAAGAAAAGTTAAGGTGATATTAAAAAATTAACTTTGATATTAAGAAAACATGTAAAAAGTAAGCGTGATATTCACAATTTTACTTAAAAAGTTACTTTGATATTAGAAAAAACTTAATATCATGCTAGTTTACATACTCGCTAGCCTTAGTGAAACTACTCGCTAGCCTTACTTAGTAGTGATATTAAGAAAACGATAATTACGGTGATATTAACAAAATTCATAATATCATTATACCTTTTAACGATGAAAATGATTTTTTTTCGAATTTTTTTCAGTGATTCTTAATAAATTGTTGTCCTCTTTATTTTTTAATTTTTGATTTTTTGAATTATTTTTTTGAATGTTATTGTGATATTATCCGCACCATCCCTACTTAAAATCTAATCCGCACCGATCCCTTCCTATATCTATACATTATATATAAGAGGAGGATGCTACATAAAATGCCACTTGGCATCCCATAACTTAAAGTCATATTTCCATGTCATCATTGAATTTATGTGGCATTTTTTTTTTTTTTAAATGACACGTGGCATTTTTTAAATCTATGTACAATTTTAAATATTTTAATTTTAAAATTCGGTTAGAGGCATTAAAAACTCGAATATATTTTATTTAAAAATGACAATGTTGTGGATTGAACTTGGGTTGTTTGTAACATTAACACACTTGATTACCACTAAACCAACACAGTTTTTTGATTATATCTTACAAATCCAAATCTATAAACCTATGTAACCAATTATTAACCATTTTAATTTAATGAGATAACTATAAAATCCCTACAACTTAGGAAACTCATTATCTTTTCTTTAAATTATTGCCCGATTCATTATATCATTTTTTCTTGGTTCAATTAATTTTCACTTTTTTTTCTTGAAACCCTAATATGCTCCATATTCATTCTTCTATTGTTTTGAGAATCATTATTTGTTTTTATATGCATGTTAAACCGAGAATCCAACATGGTCAAAAAGTGTCAATGTGTAATACATGTTTTATGATGTCGATGATGTTTGTGTTTAATATTTTTAGGTAATACATGAACATGCCGCATTCATAGAAAAAAGGTAAAATTTCGTTCTAACATATATGTTTTAAAGATATATTGAACGGCCTCAGCAACAAGTAATACATGTTATCTGATTTCAATGATATTTGTGTTTAAATCTTGGCTATTTATTTTGAATATACATTTGACAGCAGCGCAACAGGTAATGAATGTTCTTTGATTTCAATGATGTTTGTGTTTAATATTGATTCATTATATCATTTTTTTCTCGGTTCAATTAATATTCACTTTTTTTTCTCGAAACCCTAATATGCTCCATATTCATTCTTCGGTTGTTTTGAGTATCATTATTCGTTTTTATATGCATGTTAAACCGTGAATCCAACATGGTCAAAAGGTCAACAAGTAATACATGTTTTATGATTTCAATGATGTTTCGTTTCATATTGTTTAGGTAATACATGAACATGCTGCGATCAGAAAAAAGGTAAACATTCGTTCTAACATATATGTTTTAAAGTTACATTCACGGCATCGACCAATGTGTAATACATGTTATTTGATTTCAATGATATTTGTGTTTAAATCTTGGCTTTTTATTTTGAATATACATTTGACTGCAATAAGATCGTGTAATCTATGTTCTTTGATTTCAATGATGTTTGTGTTTAATATTGTTTAAGTAATACATGTCCATGCAACACGTGTTCGTTCTTGAAATAGATTATCGATGCATTTGTTTTGATTGAACTTGGTACCCTAGATTATATAACAACCAAGATTGTAGCAGGACCTACAACAACAAAAGGTGTATTCAACAACTTGTGAAACAAAAGATATATGCTCTTAGGTTATCAATCCTTCTATTATATTTTGTTTTTATGCTAAATTGCATTAATTTTTTTCGAAGTTCAGGTGTGTCACATGTTCTTTCTTTTTGCTCATCTCGTGGTTTTTCTGCTAAGCTTCAGTTGCCTGTTTCTTGGTTTTTTTATGGCTACTGATGTTATCATGAACCTCATGCCTTATTATTATTACTGTATTTTTTTTGTTATCTGGCAGATTTGTAAAAAGTGTGGCTTACTTGGATACATAAATTATCAAACTAAGACTAGGGTCTGTTCCACATGCAAGAACGGGGATAATATCTCATCCATGAAATTTCCATATGCCTGCAAGCTTTTATTCTAGGTAAATTTTAAAAACTTTTAAGGTGATGTTTGTCACAAAACTACGTCTACTTGTGTTAAAGCATCATCTTTCATTATTCGTTGCTTTGTGCCCGAATGATATTTATTTGCATATATTTTTGAGCTGATGATGATTTTATCACTGAAAGGTTGGGACAACTGTTACCCAAGATATAATAAGTGCATCTATTACTTATTTGGCCTGAAAATCCTAAAGAAAGCCATGCTACACGATACCATATCATGTTGATATAAATTTGGTGGCGATTATGAAGTCATGGGCGACATACATTGGCATTATCAAGTAAGTCGCCAATGCTTTGATGATTAAATTTGACATTTTTCTTATTATTATTATTAATTATGCTCACGATTTGAAACACGTCTTTTGGTTTTCTATTTACATTTGTTTGTTTTGTCCAATTTTAGGAACGTTGCCAATAACAAATTTAGTGGTTGGATTAGTGCATCCATTTGCATGTTTAGAGCATCCGTTATGTTTTTTTGCCTCACACTTCTGAGTTCAGGTTCTCATCAGTTATGTTTTGTAGATAATATGTGATATTATAGATTATTATGTGAAAAACTATGAGAGTGTTTAAAATTGTTATTCTAAAGTGCTTTTCATAAAATTAAATAAATAGTTTTATCCAAACACTCACAACTGTTTATGTGCTTTAAAACTTAAAAGTAAGCAAATTTGCAGACAAGCACCTTAATAAGCAATCCAAATACCCTCTTAGCTGAATTTTTGGTTTCTTTTGATTTCGGAATTCGGTATTATAGTGTAAGAAGTTGAAAAAAATATGTGGTGTGTAAAAAGTTACGATATTAATCTCACATGTTAAAAGTTGTGCATCAGCTTCATTGATTAACTACTTTTGTGAATCTACGAAACAAAATAAATGTAGTCTTGTGACTCGATAAAGCTGATGCATAAATCAAGAGGATGGTTCTACTCTAATATTTAGAGCCTGCTCATTTTCTCCTAGATGGAACTTTGCAAAAAATAATATGATACATAGTAAATTTTTTATGTTGCTTTTTTATGCTATAATATTAACCTTTTTTGGTTTTACAAAATTAGACTTTGAGCATCTATTTTCCGACGATAAGATGGTAGAAGTGAAGAATCAACAAGATGTGCTAGGCGTGGCTTTTAGATGAAAGGTGTATGGTCAAATATATATTATGCATGACACATATGTAACTTTATTAATTGCCATAAACATTGTTTCGGTCTTTCTTAA
The DNA here is from genome assembly GCA_022545495.1 of Chrysanthemum lavandulifolium. Classification (NCBI taxonomy): domain Eukaryota; kingdom Viridiplantae; phylum Streptophyta; class Magnoliopsida; order Asterales; family Asteraceae; genus Chrysanthemum; species Chrysanthemum lavandulifolium. Next base: position 88,268,532 of record CM040243.1, on the reverse strand, counting down.
CTTCATGACAACAATGATTATTCATAGGAATATTAAGGCGGCTAATACTTTGATTTTAGAGGATCTTGAATCTAAGGTAATCACATAAGCTTATTCTTTTTTTTCTAATTTATTTATTTATTTTATTTCTTTTGTGTGTAGATTTCCTACTTTGGATTGTCAAAAATGGTTATCAAATCAATGGTGAAAACAGTTGAGTAATGAAAACTATATGAAAAATACTAATCTATGATTAGTTACATGGTTTATATTATTTGTAACTATATGATCAGATGACTCCAATTATATGTCGTGATTCAGTTGGTACAGGCTAATGAATCGCTTACGTTTGGGGAGTTCACAAAGAAGCTTCTTGACAAGTATTATCATCTCGAAAAGCAGCTGCAATGCATTTGGGTAGAGTTAACGTCTTACTGAAGGTTAGCAATCTCGGTTACATTGTTGTGCTTCGCATGTTGATTATGCAAATGTTGTAAATTTTCTTCATGGCTATTGTAGGAAAAATGAGAACTTTTAGTTTAGCTCGGTCTTTTCTTTGAAGTTATTTTAGTGTGTCGGTAGTAACATGTCGGGAACATAAAGTGCGTGATCGATGTTATATTGCTATATGAAACCCAATGTTTATTTGCTAAATGATTTATGTTTTGCTTAGGGTATGGTAAACATACATCAACGGGTTAAATATGAATGTTTTAGCGGTGATGTGCTTGGAATAGACCTCATGGAGCCAAAGAATGTGATGATTAGCGCGTGGCAAAATCGATCGATTTCTAACGGCAAAACAAGTTAGATATTCAAGTATTGATGTTTTATGATCTTCCGAGATGGAAAAGGCTTTCTTAACGATTCCTTCAGCTTGCAAGCATCGCAAAGCCGTAAGTATATGATGAACTATGTCCTCGCGTGAAAATTAATCAAGGTCCAAAGATATTGACTAAATATGTTTGATAAATGAATGTGCTAGATGAACCATCATATACATATGCAAGGTCTAGAGAACGCAAGCATGTCTCTTTTTTGTCAATCACCATCTGTTAAAACTATGCATTTTTTTTCTTATTATTGTTTGTTCAGGTGTACCAAGCTGAAATCAAATCTTTAGCTTTGAAATTAGAATAGGAGAGCCATACATTGATGAAAGCCGAGGCACACTCTTGCATTTGCCCCTTTAATTATATTTTTCTGTTTTTAGTATATGATTTATATTCAATGGTTATTCTCAATCTCTAGCTAACTACATACTAATTAATATTGGCTTAATAAGTATCGATCAATCTTAATTATTTATATGGTCTCAAATTAAGGACACATGAGTTCAATTTATTGTAGAAGCTTCATGTATAGATGCATAGCAAAGGCTACTTATATTTGACAAGTTGTCAACATATATTTGGGTTTTTTACAACAAATTATTTGAGAATAGTTTTTAATTGGCTGATCATTTTATTAAGTCTGCAAAGATTTTTTTCCAACCACGTATAATATTAATTATGTTATGTTAGATCTCAATCTTAATATTTTATGACACTAATTGCCATTTCTTAGTATTATTGTTTTTTGGTTTGATTGATTTTAGAGTACCATGTAAGAAACATGATGGAGTTAGATTTACAGTAAATGGAAGAGACTACTTTTAGTTTGTTTTGATCATCAATGTTGGAGGGTCGGAGCAGATTCAATCTATGAAGGTCAAGGGTCTAAAACCGGATGGTTGCCAATGTCCGTGAATTGTGGAGCTAAATGGTAATCAAATCCATATCTTGATGGTCAATCTTTGTCGTTCATGCTCACAACCACATATGGTGTCACCAAACCTTCCCGGATAGTGTACCTACAAATTGGGGTTTTGGTCAAACCTTCTCAGTCGTTTACAATTTTAAAATGAAATAAATATAACACATGCTTTAGGTTTCATATATGAAAGAACCATATATATAATTATTTAATGATAATGAACCAACGTAAAGACATTAGATGTGGTAACTAATCACGCGATCTTATCTTTCTTTTCTTTTTCCTTCGCCATGGTTTTGGCGCATGGCAATATATATTTGAATCATAACCAATCGAAAACTTTGTTGATAAGTATAAGGCTATAAACTCTCAGTTATCAAATGGTAGTTAAGCATTGAGGCCCTTGCTTAAATGTTATCGGACCTGCAGATGGACCAATTCATACAAAAAGTACAACACAATTTACATTAAACCTATACTTTCCAGAAACCCAAGTTCCTACCTTCCATTGGAGTAGTCCGTTAGCCTTGATATTCAACACCAGCCTTCCAGCCATCTGATCACGACCCAAATCATAGTTGAAAGAAGGAGCCACAAGTAAGGCATAGGCAACAAGAACTGTGGATAAAAGATTAGTATCCTTATGGTCTTGATAAAAGGAGGCGATGATGAATAAAGAGTTATCTGTTGGGACTTGTAGGAAACGTAAACTTTAATGTCATCATAGTAAAAGCCAACTTCTGTTTCGGGTTGCGTGAGGAGAGTTAATGTATGGATGAGTTTAGAAGGTGAGTTCCTGAGATGACAAGCTGGTAAATATCAGCTTCTTTAAGGGAGAATTGTGGCTTTGTATGATGGAGGATGAACCATACAATCAGTATGAGTAGTAGGATTGATGAGCAGGATGTGGTAAAAGTCAAGAATAGATTCTTCTGAAGATTTCTTATGTTTACAATCGTATTAGTAAATTACCTTGGCCATTCGGTTGGCGCTTACAACATGGTGGATATTCTTAGGCTATAATCGAACGACTAACTTACAACATGGTGAAATTTTGCTATCCGAGATGAAAACTAATCATAAAATGACGAGTTTAACATCAATGTGTACATGTATTTCTTTTCTCAAGCTATGTAGAACACCAAACCTTCTTTTGTGTAATAGTTTGGTGCTCAACGTTATTTGATACTTCGGACTTCCAGAGACATTGGTCATTTTCATGGAAGTACCAAGACATTATTGTCATGTATCTTATATTATTCTTATTACGTAATTTCTTTTGCGACTTCTTTCTCCACCAAAGACGAGATGATGAGTTTTTGCTACTACCGGTGTTTCACGTCGATGAAAGTTTTTAAGTTTGCTTATGTAAGTGTTTCACTAAGCTCGATTTGAACTTACTCGTTCTTGTTATCAAACCCTTATTATACTGATCTTGTGATGGAATGCAATGATATTTTGCATGTAATTTACAAAAGACAAAAAAAGGAGAATTTACAAATTTCAGAAAACTGAACTCAGGTCCCAATTACTTCATATGAAGCTTTGATAGTTGAGCCAAACCTCTAGAATTGCTTATTGGTCCAGCTATTCGCAAACTTTTTGTGGGCTGTTTGCAAGACTAGCTGTTTCTAAAATGCTTTGATAAATGTTGGTTTTGGTTATAATTTGTTTGTTCAGAAATTAAAGAGTAAAGACTAACTATTGCAACTTGAAATGGGAATGCGTAGATGGTCAGTTCCATCACACAAATTAATCTAAATATCACATAATAATTGATGCACGATTGGCTTGTGGAAAGGAAAAAAAAAGAAATTTGCTAAAATGTTAGAAGCTTATTGATTATATAGTGTTGGCTAAAATTTAATATTCCTAACAGCTAATGAAGAACAAGTTTGTGGAAATTCTTCCCATAAATGTAGGTTGTTTGGGTGCTTTCATGTAGTGCAAGACTAAGCATGCTCGAGGTCATCTTGGAAGCTATACAGTTGATAGCCTTGTAAGTATTTCTTTGGCTTAACTTTGTTTGCTACTTTACTAATTATGCAACTGGTAATATAATGTTCCCTAAAAATTCTTGAAATTGTAGGTGGGGCGTGTACAGTGTTGTAAATGACGGAATCAAAAAAATTTGGTTGAGTAGTGAAGATACTGGGTCATATGGTACTTTTTTTTTATTCTTCGAAACCTCTCTTGAGATCCAAGAAATTTGGTTGAGTAGCGCTAATACTTGGTAATAGCATTTTGAGAGTTTGTATGAGTATAATTGTTTCATGTATATTACCTTTCAAGGTATTTGTAATGCATCGGTTGTCGTTTGTTCAAAACACGAGCAAAACCAGTTTGTTCTTCGGTTACTTTATTAATTTTATTTTCTTATATCGGATGAACATTTATTTATTTTTCTTTGTTAATGCATATAATATATAATCGGTATGCGTATAATTGATTTACATTTACTTAATTTTTGTTTACGATATTCACAAAACAAGACCAAATGAATGAGTCACGAGGTGTAAGCCTAAACGACAAAAGAACCTAGGCGCGGAGCATTTTCGAGGGCTAGCCTCCTTCTTCCTTCTTACTTGACTTACAATTCAACTTTTTTTTTTCTTGAATTTAAATCATAGCGTCTGAACAAAAACACTAACACTGCTCAAACTAGCCTCCTTAAAGAAGCCGCCCCTTTGAAAACCACCTCTATAAGGATTCTACCTATCATTATCAAAAGCATATAACCACAACCTTTTTACCCTATTCCTGGTAAACAAACAAACATCACCACTTAACAAACAAAGGGTATCAACAACAAAACTCCACTTGTCACCCGACAATACATACATATTCTCATCACAACGAACATCAAACCTCACCATAAATCCATTCACAGAGATTTCAAATTCATCAACATCATCTAAATTTGGTAAAAAAATCAAGTGAAAGCACCTATATATAGTAAGTAAATAAACATAATTAAAAAAAACAAAATACTAATAATAAATGTTAATAATATTATCAAATGTAAAAGATGTTCATGATTAATATTGTTTAGAACAAAATGTTAGAAAGTAGTTACCTCCTTTTAGCCGTTTTATGGATTATGGTAACATCAATTATAGTTCTTAACCGTTTAATTTAACTTTTAATAACTTTTAAGTATATATTTATTCAACTAAATTCTAAAATAAAACCACAAATTAAAGTACTTACATGCTTTTAGCTTTTATGAATTATGGTAACATCAATTATACATCTTAACTGCTTTCATTTAACTTTTAATTACTTTTTAGTATATATTTGTTCTACTAAATCCTAAAATAAAAACCACAGTCATACCCGTCCATCGGACGGTTTTTATACTAGTATATATATATATATATATATATATATATATATATATATATATATATATATATATATATATATATATATATATATATATATAATTCGGTTTTCGGTTTGGATTGCTAAAACCATAATCGAACCGAAACCGAACTTTATTTCGGTTCGGTTTGGTTTTGGCAAATTCGGTTCGATTCTGAGTTCGGTTCGGTTATTTTCGGTTCGATTCGGTTTCGGTTTTCGGTTTATTCGGATATTACCAAACCCATGAACACCCCTAGATACCTTAATAGAAAACTTAAGTGAAAAAAGGCTACTTGGTTCATTTAATGTACTATCATTTTCTTTATAGAGAATGAATCCTTTAGCAAACAATACAGTTTACACATGTATAGCATATTGTATTCCAACTTATCAAATCATGATACAATCTCTACTAATATATACATGGATTCACGTGTTATATATATTTAATACAATAATGATATTTCCTTATAATGGTTGACTAAACTTGTAGTTGTACGTTTCTTCTGTATTCGAATTCATTTTTTTTGTATTGACCAAATTTTAAGTTTTCAAATTTATTTTTTGTGTATTGACCAAATTTTAAGTTTTCACTTTCAAGAGTTGACCCTTTTTCCTTTATATTAGTAGAGATTACCCGACCCGCCATACTTCCCATGGTTTACATCTCCGTTAATAAACATAAATCTATATCTGATATATATCTTGTACCTTACATAATTATGTACGGACTTTAAAAGTTCTTGGCTCAGCGGTGACCAAAGAATCGACATTTTCTCGTCAATAGGACAACTTGGAACTTGAGAGCCTACTGTTTGTCCTTGTAGCACACCTTTGGGAAGACCAAACAAAACACAATGAAAGCCAAAATAATTTACGATGGCACGAAAGAAAATTAAAAAATAAAATAAAAATATAGGCGAGAGAGGTATCAAGGTGCGGTGAGTCGTCGACCTTGTGTGAATTTTAGCCACTTATTTCATTACCCTTTAGCTAACGGCTAACCTTTTTCATTAAACATGTTTGAAATAACACCCTGCCAAACGACCCATTCAGAAATAAATGGGTTGCAACTGCAACCTCTAGCAACAAGAAAATAAAGATAAAACGCACACATGTGTGAAATAAATGGGTTGCAACTGCAACCTCTAGCAGATCCATTTACCCAAGAATATAATAATGTATTAATAGAAAACTGATTGAAATGAGCCTAAGCACATCGACTTCTTGAGAACGCGTGATTTCCAAATTGGATAAAACAATGCAGAAAAAAATCAAGATATTAAGTGGGAAAAAACAAAGAAATTGTAGATACTTACAATAGGAAAATCATCAATAGGCTCAATTTTGTTGCTTTCAAACACTGCAAGTGCCACCACTAAGACATACCAGAATCTTCAACATCTTCAATTCCAGTACAAAAAACAACACACAAAATTCAGATTCAAACTCTTATAATTGTGTGCTCGAAAATTGGAATATAGAAGTACAGTTTTGTTCATAAATGGTAGTGATAGGGGTTTTTTAGAACCTATCAAACAACCATATGCCCCATATCAGTTAATGGTTTCTACCTGGTGTTAACTGACTAACTAACCAGAGGAATATGTATTACAAAATTCGTACCAAGTGATATATGTATTCGGCAATTTATGTATCACGTTCGATCATCTTTCAGCTTTTGTATTCTCTTCTAGCGCTACTACTCATGTCCCTTCACCTACTATGTTAAATCAAAAAGAAATAATACAACCATAACGTAACAAAACCAAATTTAATGAAGACATAAAAAAACCAAATTGGATTGCACCTTTTATAGTGTACCCCTTTGAAAATTTTGGATCAAACTCTATGCACTTCTCTGCATCATTTAGATCCTCTGGCATGGCCCCAAGTTTTGTATAGGAAGCAGCTCTATTATTGTATGCCTACAAATAGAAAACCAACAACTGCCATCAAAGTGTGTTCATAACAGAATAGCAATGTAACAACAATCTTTCAGAAAATGTCGATTTTAAAGTTCTCCTTTGTTGGTCATAACTGAGTAAGTTACAGAGCACATAAACCTATCATATAATTCGAGTTAAGCACATACTGCATTTGGACCAACTTGATCGTATCTCGGGTCATCGTAAATAAAGGGTTATGCGAACATCATACAATATTTTAGTGTCTCAAAATCAACTCTAATCCAATTTTTCTCATACATTTCCCTCAACACTTACATCTTCTCATTCAAGTCCAATAACGATAACTTCTTATTAACCATCCTATTATCTGGTGTCCTCAAAGTCAACAAAATCTTCCCTTTTGTCCATAACAATATATATGTCTGAGAATAATTATCACATTCAATCTATATACACTTAATAATTGCTTGAAATTAAAAACGTACTATTGCAACTAATATGCAATTTGGGTTTGTATATATTTCATCAAACATGTCGTGTGCATAATTATGTCCTAGATGATACAAAAACCATATTAAAAATTAATTCAACAATTCTCACATATATTTGAGTTTTTACCTTGGGTTAACATAAAACAATCACTTTTTTTAATTCATAATCATATTCATGGTTCTGCAAAAAAGAAACAATCAAACCCACAAAATCCACTATGAATGAAATTAAGATCAATTGCAACACAAACATAAAATGAAAAGATATACCCGACTGATCAAAGTTTTGGGAGGATTAAGAAGATCGTGTGAAATGAACCGTTGATTATCTAGCGATATGATGATTTGGTGAAACCGTTGAAAAGCAAAAAAAAACCCAAAGTAAAAAATGAGAGTGATTTCTCACATCGAGGACCGAGGAGTTATTGATTATGTGTGAAAGCCGGTTGATGATGATAATTATTGAGAAGAGATTTTGTAGGGAGGCGTTTTGTTTTGACCTATAATTTCAACCCGCTTTTAAAATTATTTGATTGGAGCTATTGGAAATGCCGATTAGTAGGGATTTGCTTGGGAAGAATGGAAGATGATAAGTGCTTTTCCGAATATCGGTTTGGAATGGACTTAAATGTCACAACCGGTGACTTGCTTTTGGTTGACGGACATGTATGTGAAGGTTTAGACCTTAGTTTGAATCTTGCAATTGACATTTTTTTAATATGTAGTCGGATGTTGTGCTTTAGTCACCATTTCCACCTCATCAAATGATGCGCCACGTCAACATTAAAGTGTCAACAAGATTAATGATGTGTCAATGTAGTCTCATATATACGTAAAGATGGAAGTGTGTTAGAACTATCGACCAAACTAATTACGATTTTATTTGTTTCGTTAAAATGATCTTACGTTTGTTATCGACAAAACATTGAAGATCGTAAAATATAAATAAACGCTTTTACTGAACTTTGTATTCAGATTTACGCTTCCGCGCCAATGAATCATGACCTGTGGCCAGCGCCCGCTCGTTTTGCCCATCTAGTTAAATGTAGCCCAAAATGAAGGAATTTGGTCTCAATGCTGGACTAAAGCCGCATATGCATCATATAGGACCACATATGAATAGATCAATCCAGGTCATTTGAAAGATGTGAATCCAATAGTTTATGGATTTGAAAGATGTGATACCAATAGTTTATGGAGGACCTGTCAAGAAGTCAAGAACATACTACCTACCGACATTGAAATGCAAGCAAGCAAACAAACAAACAGTCGACATATTTTGTGACTCGAAAATAAAAAATAAAACCGTCAACTTCAATTGATATTTTAAATTCAAATATTGTAACATGTAACCCCATGACGTTTTCATTTTAATTCTGTTTCAACAGTTGTCAAAATCCTAAGCACAAATATTTTTTTAGTTTCTTTTTTCTCTCTAAACAAATACGGAGTACTAAATAATAGAGGACTAGAGGTTAAAAAAATAGGAAACTAATTGTTTGTTACAAAAATCTAACCTTGACATTTAAAAATTGCATGTTAAAAATATTTATCATTTAATCATTTTGTTAATAAATTCAATTTAAGAAAATCGTACATATCAAAGTAAGAAAATTTTAAATGACTTAAAAATATAAAACGAAGGTTAGAAAATCGCTTCTGCCAGTGAGATTTCGGTGCGCCTGCGATTAATCGGTAGGCGATTAATCGGGATTAATCGATTGAAATTTTAATGCACAAAGTTGTAAGTCTAGATATTATATTACGTTATATTTATGAGATAAGATATCAGATCAAAGTTCAAATATTTCAATTGTTCAAATATAAACATAATACATAATTTTTTTTAAGTTCAAAGTTAAATATAGATATTACTTGGTTTGTTGACCATTTTAAGTCTTTGACCGATTAATCGGTTTGTTGACCGATTTTAAGCGATTTTGTCCGATTATTAAGCGATCTTGTTGACCGATTTTAAGCGATTTTGTTCGATTAATCCGATTAGACCGATTTTTGTTCAATTTTTCGATTAATCGGTTTATTGACCGATTTTAAACGATTTTCACCAAACCGATTAAATAGCCGATTATAATAAATCAAGACGGTTAAGGAATGATCGGCGATAATGCAGGATTAATCTACGCCGAACCGATTTTTACAACGAGAGATAAAATATATAATTTTAAATACATGATTTATATTAATAAGCAATTTCATATACTCCGTATTAATTTACTAATCATATATTGTACAAACTACTATATATTACATTTATGTTTAAATATTATATAATATTATAATAAATATTACACAATGTCAACTGACTAGTAAGTGGTAGTATTTTTCATTGTCAATTATCACAACTTCATAATAGTGTTGAATACCGTTTTTGTATCACCGTTGCATCATGATGCGCGAGTTCTCAAGGTTTGTTTTTTTTTTTTTTTTTTTAATTATGTGTGGCAAAGTTGTTTCTTAAATTCTAGTCATGTCATATATCACGAAAAAAACCAGGGTTTTCACTTTGACTCCATCTCCGAAAACCATGAAGCCGGTTAGAGAGATTTGTAGATAAAAATTACGAGTTCGAGTCCAGTTAGTGTTTACTGGATTAAGAGAGTTGCTAGAGCACGGATAAATAGGTAACGCCAAAAGCACGCACACGAGGTTAAAAATCACAAAGGCAAACAAATCAAAGGCTCGGTCCTACTGAAAAAAGAGACACACACGTAAAGTTATAAGTACATGACCAATCTAACCAACACATACATACATACAGATGCGTATAAAAATAGATAGTATGATAAATAAATCCCCTTAACACACAAACGCACAAAATTGAATTGAAGTGAGTTGATATCGTTCGTAATCTGAGTTCCAAGATCCACTGTCACCTATTGACTTTCACTTTCTATTATTCCCCAAACCTTCAGTTTCTCAACTCACACCAATTTCATGTTCATTAATTACGGACTAGTATAAAGTATATATTTTCATGTGATTGGATTGGATTGGATTACTGAGGATATGAATCCATCATATTTCGATTTATAACTATGGGCAGATTTATTGGTGGCTTTCTCTTGCCGTTACTGCTCCTTACAGGTAATACCAGTAATCTTTTTACGTATCAAAATGTACTAGTATGTTAGTTGTTTACACCTCTATTTCACCTCTTGTAGTTACCAATTGTTGTTTCTTAGATTGAATTATAGCATATAACAATAGTGATTTTTAGTCGAAATCGTAGCTTATAGCCTATATATGTTTCACAATACTAGTTATATTAGGGTAAACTATTACTAGGAGCGTATTCAAAAGATAGACGCTTCTTGCTAAACAAGCATTATATTCTAAACGCTCGTTGCCAAATGCAACCTAGTATTTATATTAGGGTCTTAAAGTAATTTATATTTGTTGTAATTGGACTGTTAGCTAGTGCAGAAGCTATGGTTTATATCAAGTAATGTCCTAGCTTTATGTTTATAACCGATACACATATCTTGTTTTTTACATATTTGTATTGGTTTTGATTAATAAAAAAGACTTCATTCTAGTCAAATGTTTGTTTTCTGATGAAAGAGGGGGGAGGTTGCTACAACATTCTAGTCACGAGATTGGTTGTCAAAACAATGAGATTTGAGTAATTGGCAAAAGGTGATCGAGATTCTGGTGTTCAGCTTATTTTGGGTCAAAATAAATAGAGTAAGAAGTGGGCAAGGAGTATTGTCACCTGATTATTCACTTTTAGGTTTAGAATCAGAATCAGATTAGAGCTATTTATGATAGCCCTGCTTAGATTCACTTTTCGAGACTTAGAATGATAATTATGAGTTTATGACTGTTGGCATTAATATTGGCGTTGATTTACAGTTTCTGTCACACTTCATATGTTCGTTAGCATTGAGATATTATAATTAGTTTATTAAGCCTTTTATGGGCACTTGCGTATGCTATTAGTCAATGTGAATAGTTACTGCCTCATTATATCCTCACTCTTTCTGATTTTTTCAGCCGCCTTACTCAATTGGAGTTTGATCTCGCTAGGCAATTTGCTAGCTTCTCTTATTATACTATTCACTCCTCCAAAAAGAGGTAAAAAAAGTTTTTATGTAGTCATCTATACACGTTTTTGCAAGCTCATAACATGTGATGCTTACGTATATCATATACTTTTCCAGGTTTTCAAACCAGGGGCAGAACGCTGCTATGGCTGGTCATTCTTTTTTCATTTCTTGTCATCCTTTCACAAGTAACATTCCTTATCACATGGGCTATTGAGTGTGGAAGCTGCACTTCAAGTACCTTGGTGGGCAAAGCTGTTGGGATTCATGATGTAAGAATCGAATTAAACTTTTGGTCAAACCTGATTATTAGTAGGATCAGCGTGGTTTCATAATTATGCTATTACGCAGACTAATGAAGTATATTTTTCAGAGTCGAAACATGGAGATCACCCGTAGTGATTTATCTTTGGTCGTGCAACTATTAGTGGCGTTCACTGCTTTTGTTGAACTCCATGAAAGCAGATTGGGTTTATTTAGACAGGCGCTCACGCTTTTTGGGAGATTTTCATCTGCTTTTGAGGAGTTAGGTTAGTAACTAATCGATTTGATTCTTGGATTATAAAGTGATTATGGAAAAGTTCTCTAATTTTAAAGTCTTGAATTTTAAGGTTCACACTTGAAGGTTGCTTTCTGCTTGTTATTGCCGGCTGTTCAGTTGGCTGTGGGAATCAGTTATTCTTCTTGGGTTTCTTTGCCGTTTTTCATTTGTAGCTGTGTGGGTCTTGTGGATTGGTCCTTAACGAGCAACTTTCATGGCCTCTTCAGGTGAACTTGGATATTTTTTTGTCAATATCATTATGATGAATCTGATGGGGGTGTTTGGATGCGCGTTTATGATAAAGATGTCTTAAATCATTATCTTGGTTGTTACTTACATTTTGCTTTTTATTTATTTATGTTTGAATGAAGGTGGTGGAGACCTCTTTGGATGTATGCAGGATTCACTATTTTATTGCTTTACGTCCATCAGCTCCCCGTAGAGTTTCCAAAGTTCTTTAATACCATATGTGATTTCATTGGCCTCTACCAAGTCTCGACAGTCTCATCGTGGACACAAATTTGTTCGGGTCTTTCACTAATCATATTTTGCTTCATGGTAAGCGTTTTTAGGGGTTTTAGACTTAAAAGGTGGCAAGTTGGGCGGGTCTAACGGGTTGGGTAAACGTGGTTCTTTGGGTGAGTTGATCTAGAAAACTCACTTTACTTCTTTTTCATAACTAATTAGTAAACGTGTTAATTATGATTGCAAGCATACATAACTACGATGATAACTAATACGGAGTATTTTGGACGAAATAGTTTAGGAAATTGTAAACATTAATAATAGACTTTGGGCTTAGTAATCTAAATTTAACTAATCTTCTTTTTCTATTTGACACGTTTGAGATTAAAACAAAAAAAAGAAAAAGAAACACAACCCAGTTTCTATTAAGTAACTGGGTCAAAATTGCCACCAACTAAGTTTCGTGTTGTGTCTAACTTGTGGAACCTTGGTCCATCTCTTGTTGTTGTAGTTGTTCCGTAGACTATAACTTGATCGAAATTCTGTTTTAATTGTTGCATTCATATCAACTATTGGTTTATTTATAAACTAATAGCTATCAAAGTTCACATTTTATTTGGATGATTACACAGGTATCTTTTGTCAAATTTGATTTGGAAGAAATGGATTCCATCATGTCAATGCGGGAAGGCAACTTGACTGAACATCTTCTTCCCTTAAAAAAATCCTTTTTCGTTCGAGAATCAAGGTAAGGAACATGTACTGTGCAGTTAAAGTGTTCTGATATCTCTATAAAATAGAATTTGAATATACTGATATCCTTACAAGTTACACCTTCTTTTAGGATCTTTAATTGAAAGTGTTGTAATTTGCAGATCTGGTGTAAGACACACCAATGTTTTATTAAGAGGTGCAGTTTTACGGACATTCACCATTAACTTTTTACATATGGTGTCCCGTACATATCCTTAAACCACATCTACATATTACGTTTCAACTATAGCAAACTGCATTTCTGTCATTGTGTATTCCTTGTTTTTTGCTATATAGATGTCCCTTTACTTGATTAGGTAAAATATAAATGTGTAATGCTCCTATTATATACCCTTCAATTTTTTTTAAGGTCGATATATGCCTGATCTATTTAAGGGGAGCATAAATTCAAGGGGTGTTTATATGTGTGTTTAGATAGATTATTCCAATCTGAATTCACAATGATCTGTTCTAAGTGTTTTAGTATACATAAACGGTGATTTTGAATATAATTTATCTGTCTATTTACGCTCAAAATTAACTGATATGGAGAAGTAGGTAAGCAGTTGTAAGAAAATTAGTTATTGGTTTTAATGTAAATTTTCTAATGTCCCTGGCTTTTACTCAACTTTTTATCTGATTCAAGGTGCAATAATCACTTCCTAAACGCACATCCTAATACCCTTTCACTTCAAAAACTAATAAGCAAACCTCAAATTAAATATTATTTGACATGATTGTTGCTTACTTGACCTAAAACTACTGAATTATGGTTTCAGGTTAAGTTGAGTATCAATTATACTTGGGCTTATTTGTTAAATTTTCAGTGATGACATTGACAGGTCTCCTTGTTTGCCCTATCTTTATGGAGCTTCTATTTCGCAAGTGTAAGCGCATTTGGGTTACTTGTATATGTTGGTTACATTATATACGCGTTCCCGCCAGTGTTTCATTTGCATCGCTAAACGGACTGCTCCTTATGTTTATTCTCTTATGGGCTGTCATGACATATATCTTCAACGTGGCATTTTCTTTCCTCAACTGGGATCTTGGAGATGTAAATTTCTTTTTTTATTATTTTGTTTGCAATATTCTCATCTTTATGTTAGAGGTGGCAATTTTGACCCATTTGCTTATAAACGGGTCGATATGTCAGACGGGTTAAAAGTAGCCTAAAGTCTATTTTTAATGTACAGAACCTCCTAAAAGTTTTATATAAAATTTAGGATTGTAATCTAATTTTAATTTTGTTTTTATAGTTAGTTCCTTTGTTATTTTTTTTTAATATAAAAAAAGTACAAAAAAGTGTCAGCGGTTCAACCCAACCCGACCTGGCTCGTTTTGGCTCGTATTTAATGGACCCATTTCAGTGCAAACCCATTATTGAACTATTGCCAAATCATCTTTCCACCTCTTGTTACAATGGTGGGGTGACATTTGATGTCTTCCTTTTCTCTATATTGCATAAGCAGGGCATGGACATTTGGGAAATGGTGGGATTATGGCATTATCCTATTCCTGGATTCTTCCTACTAGCTCAGTTCTGTCTTGGAGTTTTAGTTGCACTCGGGAATCTTGTGAACAATTCTGTTTTCCTTTACATATCTGATGAGGAAGACCACCCAACTTCCAATGGAGATGCCCCAGAAGGTAATACAGTGCTAAATTACTCTTTTTGGGTTTAATGCTAATGTAGTAGGTATCACTTTCATTCTGCGGGTCCAGTTTATATGTTTTTGAATATACGAAGATGTCACTCTAGTTCTATTTAGTTGATAGTAGAAAATTGGACCCACAGAATGTAAGCCTCTTAGGGTGGTGGCAACCCTCATTCCCCATCCCTCACCATCCCTCACTATCCACCAATAACATTCTTCCAACTCATCTCATCCTCACACCACCCCTCACCATAGATTTTAGTGGCAACCATGTATCCCTACCCTCACCACTTTTTTTTTTTTTTTTTTTTTACCTTTTATATTTAAAATTATATCAAACAATATAATAAAACACATAATATTATTATTATTACTTAAAAGAAAATTACAAAATACTTAAAAGAAAATTACATCCTAAAAACGCTTTAATTAAAAACATACTAAAACACATTTCTAAAAATCACAAGGCCATCCGTATTTCTCGCGATCTCACGTTTTGGGCAAGAGTGACCGCTAGTATATTTGGATCGGTTATGTGATTGTCGGTGTTGATATACTTTCAACGCCCTATACTTAGCCTTTTCTTCCATGACACGGATTTTTGTCGCCATAACCTTTTCGCCAACTCATCCTTTGAAGTTTTTGCTCCGCCTCTTCTCCAATATTTGTGTTTTCTTTGTTGTGTAGTTGTCGAAGCTCATAGCAACACTACCCTTGACGACGATTCGCCGCCTTTTGCCCTTTCTTTTTGAACGCGAGGCATCGTGTCGTCATTGAGATCCGGAATCACGTGGTTGTCATTACTGGGTCTCGTAGTGGCCGGATTCAGACGACTTTCTCCGTTTGTCGGAATGAGACGAAGATCCTTGCGCTATATCTGGTTGTTCCAACCATTTGTCCTCGTACCTAACAATCTCCCATGCGTCAATATGACTAAACGACTTGCCATGTTTAGTTTTGTAATCGGCCAAGGCATTTTTCATGATGTCAACATCGCTACAACCACTCGCAAGACGATTCTACAATTACATAAGTAAAATTAATATGTAATTGATAAAAGTATATAACTACAAAATATTAATTCATATAAATGTAAAAGTATATAATTATAAAATTACTTGTTGGATCCACAACCCATTAAAGACACCCATTTCGCGCCAAAGTTTTCCACTTTGTGTTCAAGCCGTGATGTGTCGCTGTAGTGTTTCAATGTTTTGCTTGAAATGCTCATGAATTCTTCTCCAAAACTTTCTATTTTGTTCATTCCCGACTCCTCTACATGTCGAGATGTGAACCCAAGCTTTATGCCAACGCCTCCTCTTGGCGGTGTCCAAGATTTCTTTTCCACTCTATTTGGGTTTCTTTTTCGTATTTTGAACTTCTTCAATTTCTTCAACTTCTTCAACTTCTTCATTTTCTTAACAATATTTTAACAAATAAAAGTATAACATAATAAATTAGTAGAAATAAAAATTATTACAAACAATATTTTAACAAATAAAAGTATAACATAATAAATTAGTAGAAATAAAAATTATTACAAACAATATTTTAACAAATAAAAGTATAACATAATAAATTAGTAGAAATAAAAATTATTACAAACAATATTTTAACAAATAAAAGTATAACATAATAAATTAGTAGAAATAAAAATTATTACAAACAATATTTTAACAAAGAAAAATTATACCGATTGGAGGTTGCGTTTCGGGAATAACAATGTGATCTTCTTCATCATCCACATTATATAGCGGTAGTTGTTGTTCGACACTTGTTTCACGTCGCGAAGGACCGTCACGGTACTCGAACGGGTTGAATTCGCTTGTGAATTGAGTTGGATTGGTTGGTGGTTGCGGATAATATTGTGGTTGAAAGTACGGTGGAGAAGTCATTTGAGGTTGATAATATGGGGGTTGTGGACTCATTTGTGGAACGACGGAGCGGGTTGTGATTGAATTCGTGGACTAAATCGGGAACCGCGTCCACTTCCTTTGGATGATGAAGAACCAATTTTGATTTTCTTGGATCCATGATAAATTTTGTAGAAATTGGTATAAAAGTTGATTAAAAGATAAAGGATATAAAGTATTTTGTTGTGGTGAAAAATATGTTATAAAATGGGTTATATATAGGAAATGGATTTTTTTTTTTTAAATGTTGCCCAACGGTCGAAATTCTAGCCGTTCAACGGTTGTTTTTTGCTTAGCCCGATTCGGCCTTCTTCCCCGCTGCAAGGTGAGCCCGCTCGATCCCTCGATGGTGGCGGCGGTGTAGCCGCGCGGGCTAGGCCAACCCGCAGTTGAGCCCGAAGCCGTTGCCACCACCCTTATCGCATGCAAATTATGAACCAAAAAGTATTTCAGGTCGACCAAAAAGTATTTCAGGTCAACTAAAACCGCTCCATACCAAAAGAATTTACCTGTAAAGCTGTACCTAACCGCTCATGTACGCTCTTAAACCTACTCGTTTCTGTTATCTGGGTGGAAGTCATACAGGAACTTGTAGGTAGTTAAAATCATAGATAATATTATCATTCTCTAACCCGATATAACCTTTTTCTAGTTCTAATATTTACGAGGAAATTATGGTTACAATTGCAGTTGAAGAAGAAACAAAAGTGCTGATTGTGGCTACAATTGCTTGGATACTACGAAAATGTTCTCGCGCAATCATGCTAGTCCTAATATTTCTCATTGCAATGAAGCCTGGTTTCATCCATGCTATATACAGTACGTTATTTAGGATTGTATTACTCTATTTGCTTATCGTTCAATCCGTCCATGAGAAGCTTTAATAAACTCTAAATTGTATTGCAGTGGTATTTTTTTTCCTGTATCTTTTGAGCCATGATATCAGCAACAAAGTGAGGCAAACACTTCTTCTTCTGTGCGAGATTCATTTTGCTTTCTTGTATTCTCTTCAAATAACTCCTGTGTCTCAAGCTTTGGAGAAAAGTGGCTCCATAAGTCTGGAAATTTTATCTCAATTAGGTTTGTCTGTTGGACTAATTCTATTTTTGGTTACTTGTAGAGATGGTAATTCTGACCCATTTACTTATGAATGGGTCGATTTGGGTATGTTTTATCACAAATAGGTCAAAGTAAAATTTTTAGCTAAAATGGGAACATGTCTATCTTAATGTACAACCTACTAAATTGTTTTATTCAAATTGTAATCATAATCAACATATTTATCTTTTGTTGTAAAAGAAAAGTATTTATGGGTCAACCCACAGGCCTTTGGCCTAGTGGTATCAGTGTGAATGTGAGGTTTTCCCCAACCATGTGGTTGTAGGTTCAAGTCCCGATTGGGATTAGTGTGTGATTCAAAGGCTGTCTGAGTTTGCCTGTTTTGACCTGTAATAAACTGACTTGTAAATCAACCTCGATCTTACCATCTTTAGTTACATGGTTTTATCATCTACTTTGTGCTGTTTCTAATGTTAAGAATATTGAATGAAATTTGCAACAGGTTTCTATGAACATAATAGCCCTTGGGATTTTTTGGAAATAGCTTTGCTTGCATGCTTCTGTGCTATTCATAAACATGGCTATAAAATGCTGTTTTCGTTCTCGGCAATCGTGCAGCACACACCGTGTACTCCTGTTGGGTTCAGCATCTTGAAAGCTGGTATGAACAAGTCAGTTTTGCTTTCTGTTTACGCCTCGGGAACTTCCACAAGCAATCATGATAATCCATCCCAAGGTATTTACTTTTTTTTCTACATTAGATGTAATGGAGTTGTAGGTTGTGATTAGATGTGTGTTTAAACTGATTACTAAAATCTTGTACGCAAAATGACTAGTTTCAAGTATTTAGGTAAACTGATTATCAAGAGGTGGCAGAATGACAGGTTTGGTATGAGGTCAAACGTGTCTTAAGGTGAAATGGGTAGTTTCTGTGTTGATCTGTTATAGAATCTTGATGTTTTTATAAATTATTAGTTTAAAATCTCATTACTTATATTTATTTAAACAATTAATCTTATTCTTAAATAGAACAATTTAGGAGATTTCGTGCGTCTACTAAACACTGTGAGCAACTTTCAACCTAATTGACTCTTTTTTAAAGCAATTTGTTTATTTTACCAGTTTGACCCATTAGAGATATAATATAAAATTCGAACCGGGCCGTTCATAAGTAAATTAATTGAGATTCCCGCCTCTAGTATTATGGTTATGCTTTTTTGATTATTTATGGTCAAAAACTCAAAATATTTCGTTATTTATTATAGACAACCATTTATTGAGATGAATGTAAACTTAGGTAACTATCCCTAGCTTTAAGTAAATAATTTTCTGATTATTTGGCTAGCAATAGTCAATTTTGGGAACACACATCCAGTCTCCCTATTAGGACTGAAAATAGCATAACTAGAAGTATGTACTCACTAGTTTTATATCTTCTTTCAGAGAGAAAAGTGGCTTCATATCTGAGTTCAATGGGACAGAAGTTTCTGTCGTTGTATCGATCATTTGGCACCTATATTTCTTTTGCAACGATACTGGTCACTGTTTATATGACAAGACCGAATTTTGTATCATTTGGGTTCATCTTCCTTCTTCTATTCTGGATTACTGGTAGACAACTTGTTCAGAAGACAAAACGCCGCCTTTGGTATCCACTGAAGTTATATGCAATCATCATGTTTATTATCTGCTATATATTAAGCATCTTCCCCACTTTGGAGTCATGGGTATCCACAAAATTCGATCTTTATACAATTCTTGGATACAAGCCCGAAGGGTCATTATTAGAGAACGTTTATGAATCATTGGCAATAACAATCGTGATGCAGCTTTATAGCTACGAGAGGAGACAAAGTAGGTATAGAACACCGGAAGATCCAAACCGAATGCAATTCGGAATTATCGGGTTTATTAGAAGGCTTCTAATATGGCACAGTCAAAAGATCTTATTTGGTGCAATGTTCTTTGCTGCTATATCTCCAATAAGCGCGTTCGGGTTCTTGTATCTTCTTGGTATCGTGTTTTGTTCAGTTTTACCGAAAGCTTCTCGGGTCCCGTCAAAATTGTTTCTTGTTTACACAGGGATTCTTATCACGATCGAGTATCTGTTCCAGATGTTGGGCGGGAAACTGAATATGTTTCCGGAACAAAAGTATTACAGTTTGTCGGTTTTTCTTGGTTTGAAGGTGTATGAGACCGGGTTTTGGGGTGTGGAAGATGGGTTAAGGGCTAAAGTCCTGGTGGTTGCCGCCTGTACACTGCAGTATAACGTGTTTTATTGGCTTCAAATGATGCCTAGTTGGCTTTCGGGTGTTGGTCAATGGGAAGAACCATGCCCGTTATTCTTTTCTGAAGAAGATGTGTTACCAAATGCAGATAACGATGCATCGCCTAGTTCAAGTGTCGGGAAAAGTAAGATGAAAAGCAGTAATTCATGGCCGTCGGTTGGTGACGCGGGTAAAAAAACAGGAGTGACCGAGAGTAGCAGCAGAAGATATTTGCTTGGGTATTTCTGGGGGAGTGGTAATGAGAGCCATAAATGGAACAAGAAACGAGTTCTGTCATTGAGAAAAGAACGGTTCGACATGCAGAAAACTTCATTAAAAGTATACTTAAAATTTTGGATGGAAAACATGTTTATCCTTTTCGGGCTCGAAATAACCATGCTCGCATTACTGCTTACGAGTTTTGCACTTCTAAACGTCATATCGATATTGTTTATTGCATCACTTGCTGCCTGTGTGCTATTAGGTCGCCAGTTTATACGAAAGGCATGGCCTTTATTCGTCTTCTTGTTTGCTACTGTTCTTGTGCTCGAATACTTTGCTATTTGGAGGACCAAAATCCCTTCCGGTGACACCGAAACCGTCACACACTGTCACGATTGCTGGCGGATATCGGGTCAATATTTTGACTATTGTCGTGACTGCTGGCTGGGCCTCACCGTTGACGACCCGAGGGTGCTCAGTAGTTACTTTGTCGTCTTCATGTTTGCATGTTTCAAGCTGCGAGCAGATCGGTTCGGTAGTTTCTCAGGATCGTTCACGTATCGGCAAATGTTATCTCAACGTAAGAATTCTTTTGTGTGGCGAGATCTCTCCTTTGAAACTAAATCAATGTGGACTATTCTTGACTACTTGAGACTCTATTGTTACTGTCATTTACTAGATCTCGTGCTTGCATTGATTTTAATCACCGGAACCCTTGAGTATGATATCTTACATCTCGGGTATCTAGCTTTTGCTTTAGTTTTCTTTCGAATGAGGCTCACGATCCTTAAAAAGAAGAACCATATCTTCAAGTGGTTGCGGATGTACAATTTTGCTGTCATCGTTCTTTCACTCGCATATCAATCTCCGTTTGTGGGCTCTTTTAATGACGGAAAGTGTGAAACAGTGGATTATATTTACGAGGTTATAGGGTTTTATAAATACGATTATGGGTTTCGGATCACCTCACGGTCAGCTTTAGTTGAAATCATCATTTTTGTATTGGTATCTCTGCAGTCATATATGTTTGCTTCTGAAGAGTTTGATTACGTGTTTCGGTATCTCGAAGCTGAACAAATTGGCGCTATTGTACGAGAACAAGAAAAGAAAGCTGCATGGAAAACCGCACAGTTACAGTACATTCGTGAAGCAGATGAAATGAAACGGTTGCGGAATTTACAAGTTGAGAAGATGAAATCAGAAATGCTTAATTTACAAATTCAACTTCATAGCACGGACCCTGCACCGGGACCCACAGCGAGTACAGACTGTTCTCCTTTACGTGAGGGTTTAAGGAGACGAAAAAGTATTGATCCCACTGCTTTAAATCTCGATAACGATGATTTGACTCCCAAGAAACAAAAATCAGATGGTTTTATCGACTCCTTTAACCCTTTCGAGAGTTTATCGACAGTTGCTTCTCCAAAGAAAACATCGATGTCTGAAATCACCGAGTGTGAAGAGGATGATTTTGTATTCCAAAAGAAAAGCAAGGCCCCGAGGAGGGAAACTTCGTTGAAATCTGCCGTTCAGTTGATAGAGGACAGTGTTTCGCAGGTACAATCGATCGGGAATCAGGCGGTTACGAATTTAGCAAACTACTTTAACATTCCGCATGAAAATTCAGATGCGGATTCAGATTCAGATGTTCCTTCATCTTTAAATATCGATAAAGGTGATGCCGGAAACCAAGAAGGCCACATGGCTTTCAATCGTTCAATATCGGTTGAATCTGATACAAGTGATTCACCGAGAATACATGTTGCTCAAATCTTCCGACATATTTGGGCTCAGATGCGATCAAACAACGATGTTGTATGCTATTGTTGCTTTCTTATCGTCTTTTTGTGGAACTTTAGCCTACTTTCCATGGTGTATCTTGCAGCTCTGTTCTTGTATGCACTTTGTGTCAATACGGGGCCGAGTTATACATTTTGGGTTATAATGCTGATATACACAGAGTTCTATATCTTGATTCAGTACATGTATCAGATCATTATCCAACATTGCGGTTTCACCATCCAGTCGGATTTTCTTTCCGAATGGGGTTTCCCTACAAAGAAAATATCAGCATCATTCGTTATCAGTTTATTGCCTTTGTTTCTGGTGTACTTGTTTACACTTATTCAAAGCTCGATAACAGCAAAAGACAGTGAATTGGCTTCATCTACAGAGTTCAGTAGTCTTACGGGTGGATCCGTGAATCAAAACGAGCTTCCTGCGACTTCAAATTGGAAAGAACACATGCAAAAAATCATTCGAATTGCAAAGTATTTTGCGACTTTGATCATTAGAAACTGTACACGATACTGGAAATCGTTAACCCAAGAAGCAGAATCTCCCCCGTATTTTGTGCAGTTGTCGATGGACGTTGGATCGTGGCCAGAAGATGGAATCCAACCAGAAAGAATTGAATCGGGTATAAATCAAGTTCTTAGATTTGTTCATGATGCAAGATGTAAAGAATCAAATCCAACCGCTTGCCCTTGTCCTAGCACTGTTCAAGTTCAAAGCATCGAAAGGAGTGAAGAAAACCCGAAAATTGCGTTAGCAGTTTTCGAAGTGGTATATGCATCACCTCAGGAAGAATGCACTTTGACCGAAAGGTACAAATCATTAACTCCTGCAGCCGATGTAGCCAAGGAGATAACTGAAGCACAACGAACTAATATTTTTGAAAAAGCTGGATTTCCATACTCGATCGTCTCGGTGATCGGTGGAGGTAAACGAGAAATCGATCTTTACGCATATACATTTGGTGCAGATCTAGCTGTTTTCTTCTTGGTTGCTATCTTCTACCAATCAGTTATCAAAAACAAAAGTGAATTACTCGATGTTTATCAGCTTGAAGATCAGTTCCCAAAGGAGTTTGTTTTCATTTTGATGGCTATCTTCTTCTTGATCGTGCTGGATCGGATTATATATTTGTGCTCATTCGCTACCGGGAAAGTGATCTTTTACATTTTTAACCTTATTCTTTTCACGTATTCTGTTACGAATTATGCTTGGAGTACAAAATCGTCTCAGCAAAATGCAGCGAGTTTCGCTCTCCGCGCGATATATCTAATGAAATCGGTTTCACTTGCACTTCAAGCGATGCAAATACGATCAGGGGTCCCACATAAGAGCACGTTATACAGGCAGTTTTTGACTAGTGATGTTTCAAGGGTTAATTATCTGGGGTATAGACTCTATCGTGCATTACCATTTCTTTATGAGTTAAGGTGTGTTCTTGATTGGTCTTGCACAACCACCTCATTGACTATGTATGACTGGCTCAAGGTACGTTTTGAAAGAAAAGTTCTTATTTACTTGCATAGAGCTAACTTGGTTTCTTACTTCTAGCAGTGGCAAGATGGGTGGGCGGGGCAGGTTGGGTAATGGGTCAAAACGGGTACTTTTTGTTAATTTAGTAAGAATTTGATCTTCGGAAATACTATAATTTTGAACAAAAGGTTGCAAGAGGTTTTATATCTTATAATACAATTAGAGCAACTTTTGACCCACTTTCTTTGTAGCTAACCTTTCATTTGTGTTTGACCTGTTTGACCTGTTAAAACATGAACTGCATCGGCCCATTTAAAGTACATGGTCGAAATTGCCAATTCTGATTATTTCCTTATAATAAAACAATTTACCCTGTTATCTAATTAATATCTGACTTTATTCTCTTTGTTATAGTTGGAGGACATTAATGCAAGCTTGTATCTCGTCAAATGCGATTCTGTTTTAAACAGATCTAGTCATAAACAAGGTGACAAGCAAACAAAAATGACTAAATTTACCAACGGGATATGCTTATTCTTTATACTCATACTCGTCATCTGGGCTCCTATGCTTGTAAGCTATCAAACCATTGTAGCACTCATAACATCATAAAATACTTTCACAGCTGTAACATTCCTTGCTGTCATTATTTTTATTCGACAGATGTATAGTAGCGGAATCCAACAAACATTGCAAACCCCATAAATGATGCCAGCATTCAGCTAGACATAAAGACTAAAGGTGGAAGGTTGATGTTGTACCAAACAACTCTATGCACAATCACCCCATTTACGGATTTTAATTCTTCAGTTGATCTTGACCCAAATGGTTATCTTGATTCATATAGTGTAAATGATATCCAACTGATATGCTGTCAAGCAGATGCCACCAATTTGTGGCTTGTTCCAAGTGTCATTCAAAGCAAATTCAGTCAGTCGATTGATAAAGATATGGATGTGAAGTTTAATTGGATTTTGACTCGAGACAGGCCTAAAAATAAGGAAATGGTGATGTATGGGCAAAAAGTAGATCCTTCGGATCTTCCTGATCCATCAGATATTAAACAAGTTCTTGATGGCTTTAGTGATAGTTTCAGAATAAATAATACTTATACTCGGTATTTTCGGGTCACGGGATCTGGGGATGTAAGACCGTTTGATGAGGAGGTATATATCTGATAACTTAAGTATAAAATCTTGTCTTTTTGTATCTGACTAGTGACCTGATGATGTTTGTACAGGTAAATGGGGTGGACGGGCGGCTTTTTCTGAACCGCGGGGAGTCGGAGTGGTGGTCTTTTTATGATATTAGTTTGTTAAACTCAACTGTGTGTGGAGATTTAGTGGGACCCATGGCGATTGTAGTGTCAGAAGAAACGCCACGTAAGTGTTTTTGTAAAATTCGTAGGCTTTAATGTTGTGAGTTTGGCGTGATGACTGATATTTGGTGTTTCTTTTCAGAAGGGTTTCTTGGAGAGACTTTGAGTAAATTCAGCATATGGGGTCTCTATATTACATTTGTGTTGGCAGTTGGTAGATTTATAAGGCTTCAGTGCTCTGATCTCAGAATGAGAATCCCCTACGAGAACCTTCCTTCTTGTGACAGGTATGATTAATGGCCCGACATTGGGACTTTTTTTCCATTTTGGTACTCCGATTGAAACTGATTTGGTGTCATTTACAGGTTGATTGCGATATGTGAGGATATATATGCTGCTAGAGCTGAAGGGGAGCTTGGAGTCGAGGAGGTTCTATATTGGACATTAGTGAAAATATACAGGTCACCACACATGCTACTAGAGTACACCAACCCCGACTAACTCGCTAGAAATTCAAAGTGAAAGATACTAGGTTTGCCTATTTGGGGAAAAGAGTGGCTAACTATACAACTGCTAACGTTAGGGTAAATCCCAAGCTTCATTTTTTTGGTGGGAAAGAGATATAGACGGAGTGTAACAATCCATTCATTAATCTTGTAACATGTTTGTGTATATATCACTTCACAGAAAGATTGCATTGAGTTATTTATTTGTAACATATACAGCCATATTGATACAGAACAAACTTGTATTTTTAGACATATTGATGTACCGTATACATCGATACTTTGTGATGGAAGAACTAGTCATTCATTGCAAAACTACTCAGATTTGGAACTTGGAAATATAACTAGTGTGCAAATCTATTATAAAGCTTATTATGTCTATGGCTGTGACGTGTTCTATTTTCATGCGTTTGACGTTGGATTGTGCATAAGAAATGTCTATAATGTGTTGCTGTCTTCTGTTTGTATGGTAATTGCATGTAATTAGTAAACTTGTAAATGTTCAGTTTCTTTTCAAAGGGTGTTTCTGAGATTTAAGTCGATTCAAAGTGACAACACAAACCAGTCAGGTGACTCGATGGTTTTTGGTATGTGCATAAGTCAGTTTTAACTGACAACAGAGACCAGTTTTTGTTTTTCCGCAGAGATTTTCAAATAGAAGAAAAGATATGCAAGTTTAAGTATTAAAAAGCTACGATCCACTTGCTGCAAGAGGCTTCAAGAGATAAAATTTTGGTTAAAATTAATTTGCAAGTTCCATAAATTGTGATGAACTAACTTTGGTTATCTGGTTTTGATTCTAGTGACTGTCCAGATGCATAGAAACCAGTTTAACTTGTATTCATAAAAGTACAGTCGCAGGATCATCAAAATCAACAGACTGCATATCAACAGACTGCATACAAGATAACATTTCCTGGTTTCTAGCTAGTCACTACTACAACTACATCCACTTTATAAAGCGGAACATACATCATAATAAAAAGTCAAATAACAACTTAAAAACACACGAATAAAACAGCCCTCCATAAAGAACCGATGTCTAAACCTTCTGTTTCTTGACACTACCACCCGGACTCTTTCTCTCGACATGTTCAGGAATGGTGTCAGTCATTACCTTTGGGGATGTGAAGCAGAAATCAGTCGGTGAGATATCACTGTATTCAGGATGTTCTTTGAGATAGGCTATGATCCCTGGAGCTGCTCGTACCCTTGTGCCATCAGGAGTCACATACTGAACGTCCATTTTAGAATAGTCTCTCCTCAGAACGATGATTCTCTGAAAACCTTTTGGGGTTTTTGGGATGTTGGGTTTGTCCATGACCCATGTTCGAGAAGAATCATATTCGATGTCAGCAGGAGTATCACAGACAATTCCTTCAAGCTTAGTGCAAACGAATGGATCGTCATTTTGCTTACTTCTGTACTCTTCAAATTCTTCTTCAGTTGGTATTGTCCTCCACTTGAAACAGTCGTTGCATTGCACAGCAAAAGTATCAACGGAACTCTGAGGTGGGCCCCTTGACTTCTGCAAAGAATTTAAACAATAATTCCAACAGGATCAATATACCACATAATCAATAAAACTATCCACAGAAAAAGCTAGCCTATTTAATAAAATCTTAAAAATAACAAATGACGCTACAATGAGAAGTATCAGTTTTTAGGATTAACTGTTTGAAATGGAAAGAAATTAAAATAGGCTCAGAAGACCATCATGAAGCTTAACTTTACACGTTCTTCACTAAACACACCACCATAACCTCTTTCCTAATGTGTAATTTTGTATCTTTTCCTATCTATCTTTAAGAGTTATAGACTTATAGTAATTCCTTCATATGTAGATAACTAAAGAGTGTCAAACTTTATGAACTAACTCGTATCGACTATCAACATTGCCGGTTCAATTTGTTATCTGTAATTGACCATGCTCTCCCAAAGTATTATATATATGACCCCTCACTTTATCTTTACTCATAATCATTGTCTACGTCTATTTAGCCCTTCCAGATATTATAGGCATAAAACTATGTGCCAACGTCACAACACTCAAATAATCTAAACCGATAATACCCTAGTTACAATAGCAACATTCGCTCATCTTCACTTTTCATGTTATTTTCCAAATTTTGTTGGCACAAATAAACGCTTGTATTCTGGCAATACATTCTTACATCTGCATGTCTCTATAAATACGAATTATACTAAATGCAAAAGCCTAGGCCCATAATTATCAGTTTCTAAAGATCAGTTATATCACCCTCTACTGAAAATTTACATCAAATGAACTGTGCTAGCTAAAAAGAAAACACACGCATATAAAGATATATTTCCACAATTCCGGGAGAAACAAAACAAAAAAAAATGCAGATTAACTCTGTTAACCTAGTTTTTTATGTTTCACATACTAGGTACACATTGGTATAAATTTAGACACAAACAATGTATACTATTAAAGCAATTTAGTCAAGAAACAACTCACACACGACTCAGAAGCTCTAAACGAAAATTTTGCTTTTTGTAATCCCGACCACCAAACGAAAAATTTGCTTTTTGTGTGGGTGTGCCCGTGTTTTGAGTTATGTTTGTGTAGTGGGTTTGGTGTTAACCACTACTGGGGTTTGGTTCTTATTACATCCGGTCTAGCCGAGTTCTCTATATTTCAGACGAACTTGATACAAACTAGCATACAAATGGTGTGTATATAGAAACAATTCAGTTAACAAACCTAACACATATATTAATAAAAAAAAAAAAAAAAAATGTTTCTTTTACCCCAACCAACAAAAAAAAAAAAAAACACAAGACATGTAACACAAACATGTGTTTTACATGTTCAACAAAAAGGGGTTTCAAAATATAAACAAACATCAAAACCCACATGAACAAAAACACAGATCGGATTTTAAAAACATTGTACAAGAAACAAAAAACCCTAAAATCATATCAAAACCCTAAAAACAATATTCTTGTGCAATTATAAAACAAATGTTAAAAGGGGCTTACAAACCTTTGCAGGTGATTTGGTAGTGACAGCTGATGAGCCATTAGAAGCAGGTTTCTCCATTGTTGTTGACTGTCTGTGTATCTGTCTGTCTGTCCGATTGTTGTTCTTGTTCTTGTCTTTGTCACGTGTTTCTTTCCTTCTTTTTATGTGACGTTGCTCTTGCACCTGGATCTCCACTTTATAAACTTACTATTTTGTTAATTTTAGTTATACCCGAAATACTTTTAAGAAAAAATTACACGTTTGGTCCCTATGGTATACCCCAAATAACAACTTAGTCCTTAAGTCGTTTTATTACACCATGATATCTATTTTTGAAACTCTTAAAGATTTTAGTCCTATTTTGGATGGGCGTTAGTTAAGTCCGTTAAGTATTTTGCGTTGTTAGTCATTCGTTAATAATTTTTGCACCGTTAGTCCTTATTTTTAAAATTTAGTTTTCCCGTCACCTCCGTTAATAATAGTTATCGCCCGTATTTTTACGTTTTATCCGTTTTCCCCGTTTTTATTCGTTTTAAATCCGCTTTTACGCTTTTATCCCTTTTAAATCTGCTTTATATGTTTCGTCCGCTTTTTACGTTTTTGCGGTTTTATCCGTTTTCGACATTTTTTTACGTTTTAATCAATTTTCGTCCTTTTTTTACGTTTTGCCCATTTTTTACGTTTTATCTGTTTTATCCGTTTTCGTTCGTTGTTTATTCGTTTCCAGCTTTTACGTTTTGTCCTTTTTCCGTTTTTGCGTTGTTTTACGTTTTGTCTGCTTTTTTCCTTTGCGTTCGTTTTTATCCGTTTCGCCTTTTTACGTTTTGTCTGCTTTTATCCTTTTAGCTTCGTTTTTTATCCGTTTCCGCTTTTTTTACGTTTTATCTGCTTTTATCCGTTTTCGTTCGCTTTTTCACAAAAATTTCAAAAAAATTAGAATTTTTCTGATTTGAAAAAAAATTCCAAAAATTTTGAAAAATAAATTTGGAAAAAATATTTTCGAAAAAAATAAAAAATTTGAATAAAAAAAAATTGAATAAAAAATATTTTCATATATATATATTTTTAAAATCTTATAAAAAATTTTGATTTTTTTAAATTTTGAAGATGTCGAAATACTTTTTGTTTCAAAACTTTTTTTCAATATTTTTCAAATTTGGACATATTGTAAAAAGAGTAAATTACACGGTTCGTCCTTGTGGTTTGCGTTGACCGCAGCCTATCGTCCTTTGAACAAAAAAAAATGCACCGTCCATCCTTAAGTGGCGAACGTTATCCGCCATTCGTCCCTTCCTCTAACGGCCCATCACTAACGCTCGTTATCCAGCTAAATGTGGCATACAAGTGAGGGTATTTTCGTCCTTTTATTCTTGTTGCAACTATCACCATCCACCATCTCAAAAAAACCTTCATCTTCTTCACAGATTTCCAAATTCAACACCCAAGAACATTGTACCAAAACTCACAAACTCCAAAACTCCATTTTTATAAATCTCAAACACAAAATCAAAACCAGTAAACACTAAAAATTTCACACGATGTACCAAATCCCACATAGACTAACTGTGAATATGACATTATCATTCATTTATTATCAAACACATTCCAATTATTACAAATCCATTTACTTTCATAAAATACATATTCTTTCTCCAGATGCTTCACTTTTTCCCATCACTATCATCATCTATATGTTCATCCACAACAACCAACCGCCAAACCATGGTTTTCATATTCATACTAAACTATTTAGTCCTATAAATTAACACTACCCATCACAACAACCCTTTTATCGAAAACTCTAATTAAAACATAAATAAAGTGATAAAACCCACTTGAATGCAAATAACAATGATGATTTTTACCCAGATATGTGGTCGAGTCTTTCTTTTGTGTAAAAACATCAAATAAAACCCACTTTAATAAAACCCACTTGATTGTGGTTTCGGGCAACGGATGAGGAGCGAAAAATTATTATGCCGCGAGTGTGGTGGTTGGTCTTGGTGCAAAGTGAATTGAATCGTGGCTATGGTTTTAGATTCGGGATTGGTTTTCATATTCGGATATGGATTGATTTAGGGTGGTTATGGTGGTGGTGGTTGGGATTCGGGATTGGTTGTTGGCGTGAAGATGGACAAGATGGTGGTGGAGGTAGAGGTGTTGTAGATCTTGGATGGAATGTAGCAACACACCATTATCCGGGTTTGGTCTTGTATTCATTTAAGAGTTTGATCTGTTGATTATTGTGACTTGTATTTAATTTGATAGTTGGGCAAGATAATGATTTTGCTTACTTTTGAGTTTTATAATATGGTTAGTAATGGTGTTTCGTATTATTTTAGGGAAATGGTGGTGAGGATAGATAAGAAAGATGAAGTAGATACAAAAATGGTAAAGGACAAAATTACCCTCACATTGGTATCACATGTTGACACTTAACCATAGTTAGTGAAAACCGTTAGTGTGAAGGATTAACGGCGAATAACGTTTGCCACTTAAGGATGGATGGTGCACTTTTTTGGTCAAAGGACGATAGTCATGCGGTCAACGCAAACCACAAGAATCGAACGGTGTAATTTACTCTAAAAAAATTTAAAAATTTTGAAAAAAACGGACATATTTTTTTAAATATTTTTAAAAAAATATTTGAAAATTTTTTTTAAATTTGAATATTTTTTATTTTTTTCAAATTTTTTTTTTGAAATATTTTTTTCCAATTTTTTTTGGAAATTTTTTTCCAATTTTTTTTCTTTTTGGATTTTTTTAATATGTTGAAATAGTACAAAACGAACAAAACGAAAGAAAACGGATAAAATGTAAGAAAAGGGACAAAACGGATGAAAACCGATAAAAGCGTCTAAAACGGACAAAACGTAAAAGCGGACGAAAACATTTAAAAGCAGAAAAACGTAAAACAACGGGAGAAAGCGAAAAACGAACAAAAGCGTAAAAAGCGGCGAAACGAATAAACAACGAACAAAACGGATAAAACAGACAAAAACGTAAAAAATGGGCGGCGTAAAAAAGCGGACGAAACGGATTAAAACGTAAAAAGCGGTCGAAAAAGGATAAAAAGCGACAAAACGGACAAAACGTAAAAAAGCGGACGAAAACATATAAAAGCAGACGAAAGGGATAAAAGCGTTAAAAAGCGCGAAAACGGATAAAAGCGGACAAAATGGATAAAACGGACAAAACGAAAACCGAGCGAAAACATATAAAAGCAGGGCGAAAGGGATAAAAGCGTAAAAAGGGCCGAAACGGATAAAAAGCGACAAAACGTAAAAAGCGGACGAAAACATATAAAAATGCAGACGAAAAGGGATAAAAGCGTAAAACGGACGAAAAACGAAAAAGAGGGAAAACGGATAAAACGGGCAAAACGTAAAAATACGGCGATAACTATTATTAAAGGAGTATTAACGGGAAAACTATATTTTAAAAATAAGGACTAACGGTGCAAAAATTATCAACGAAGGACTAACAACGCAAAATACTTAACGGACTTAACTAACGCCCATCCAAAATAGGGACTAAATGCGTGCAAGGTTTCAAAAATAGGTATCTGTGGTGTAATAAAAATGACTTAGGGACTAAAGTTGTTATTTGGGATATACCATAGGGACCAAACGTGTAATTTTTTCTACTTTTAAATTTTAAAGTAAAATTAAAAATATATCCTTGTGGTTTGTCATGTGTCTCGCTTTACAACCCTAAACTTTTTTTTGGGCACAAAACCATCTCTCCGTTAATAAAGTTAGCACAAATACATCTCTCTGTTAGTAAAATCAGTCATTAAGGACTAACGGCGCAAATATTTCCCCGTTATCTCCTAACGGAAGAGAAAATATTTGCATCGTTAGTCCTTAGGACTAACTATGCAGTTTATTTTCGATAATAAATTGCATCGTTAGTCCTCCACCACCATCACCGCCACCTACCACCTCCACCGCCACCTTCACCCACCACCACCCAACGCCACCACCGCCACCACCCACCGCCACCACTACCACCACCACCACCCACCTCCACCGCTACCCACCCACCACAACCACCACCCCACCATCGCCACCACTCACCGCCACCACCTCCACCGCCACCACCACCGACCGCCTTCCATCGCCACCACCACCCTCCTCCACCACCGCTACCCACCCACACCACCATCGCCATCTACCACCACCATCACCACTGCCACCACCACCACCACCCACCACCTCCACCATCGCCATCAACCGCCACCACTGCCACTACCACCCCCACTCCCAAGGTTGTTGATGGTGGTGGTGGGTGCGGTGATGATAGTGGTGGTGTTGGGTGGAGGTGGGTGGCGGTGATGGTGGTGGTGGTGTTGGGTGGAGGTGGGTGGCGGTGATGGTGGTGGTGCCGTTGCGGAGGTGGTTGTGGTGGCGGTGTGGTGGTGAGCGGTGGTGGTGGTAGTGTAGTGGCGATGGAGGGTGGAGATTAACGATGCAATTTATTTCAAAATAAATTGCATAGTTAATCTAAGGACTAACGGTGCAAATATTCTCTTCCGTTAGAGATAACGGAGAAATATTTGCACCGTTAGTCCTCATCGATCGATTTTACTAACCGAGGGATGTATTTGTGCCAACTTTACTAACGGAAGGATGGTTTTGTGTCAAAAAAAGTTTAGGGATGTAAAGCGAGACACGAGACAAACCACATGGATGTATTTTGGACTTTACTCTAAATTCTAAATGTGCATATTAAAGTAGTTATTACACTAGGGCCTATTTGGTTTGCAAATGAGTTTAGGATTTGGATTCGATTTTTGATTTGGATTTGGATTTAGAGGAGAAAGATATAATAAAATAATATATTAGAGTTAATTACGTAAATAGTTCTTGTAGTTTGTCGGGTATAACGAAAATGGTCGGTAAACTTCTTCTTTTTTAAATCCTCTCTCTGTGGTTTTGACCCGTAATGGGTTTGGTCCCTTGACCAGTAGTTCCGTCAGTTGACCTGTATAAAAAGATTATGAATGGATGAAAGTAAAAGAAAGCCCGCATTATGAAAAGAATTTGTAAAAAGTAGGCAAATGACTAGGGAATTATGCAAAGAACAAATTCGGTATCATCCCCAATTTTGGGGCCCACCAACACAAACCAAATAACATCTTTTGGCATCATCCCTTAATCTAAACTTTACACCCTCAAACCAAACGCATACTTAGAATCTCGCGAAAACGGTAATATGTACCAAATGGCTATGGTTGCGAGTTTGCGGTTTAGTGTTCGTGTAACAACGAAAGATCATTGGATAACATTTTAGGTTAAAATGAAAGATAATGTCAAAAAATATCTAAATTTATTAGTTAAAAGAGTTATTAATTAATAGATATTAATTTATTTATAAATTAATGAATCTCGACCTGGAAAACATATTATTTAAAGATTTTATGATTTTATTGAGTTTCTATTGTATATGCTTCAAAAATTAAACTAGCAGAATACCCGTATATTACGGCGGCAAGTACTATGCAATACAAATTACGGCAAAGATAATTGTTTAGTTTTATATTTTTCATTATAATATCTTTATGGATAACAAGAATTTTATGTTTGAGTAATTTTAAGCAATATCAAACTAATTCGTATAAAAATTGTAAAGTACTCTGCACGATGTTATAGCAAGGTAAAGGTGGTAGTCGGTAATATTATCGAGACATGAAGTCAAAGTATGTCAAGAGTTGGTAGAATACAATGTGATCTCGTGACATTTATACGGTATAAAAACTCACACATCCTTATTTTAAATACTCGACTTCTTTGCTTTTATATATTGATCGCATTATTTGCAGCTTTTTTTATTGAAAACATAAACCTTATGTTTTTATATCTAAATGATGAAACTTTATATATTACGGATGATATAGCTTAAGTTATAAATTGAGAGGTTCAGTTGAGTTTTGATTGGGTTAGGACTCAAATCGTTGAAGGCTCAATATCTCAACTAAATACATACGCAATCAAAAAAAGCTTTGACAATTTTTTTACACACAATCATAAAACGATATCTTTCTCTTTCTCTAAACCTAATCATTAGCCACCACAAGTATCATTTTAGGGAATCACGAATGCCACCACCAACCACAACATATACCACCGTATAACCACCACCTTAATCTAGAACTCTATAACCACCGAAAGTCACTCACTACACACATTCATACGACATATAGTTATTTGTTGTCTTGTCAGATCTAAAACTTTTTAATGTTAGGTTTTGTAAATCTAAAGGGTTTTAAAATTCGATACTATTTTCTAGAAGGATCTTCAGATACATGTTGATATTACATACTTTCCAGTTAATATGTAAAATTTTTAATATTTTTTTAGCTTAGCATGGCAACTAAATATATGCTTTGTAAGAGGGTGCGTACATAAGGGTAAATGGCATAAAAAGGCATTTAGGGTGCTTTTGGTATCCCACTATGTGAATGAAACTATGACTATGAAAGTGATTAAATGTGTTTGTTTAAGATGAGGGTGCCCACCACTATGGTAATGAATGATATATATAATTCATACTCCATATACGTCTAAAGAGGTAGAAATGGATCTTTCATAGGTGAAGGACCCACCACTACTATCAAACACATACCCATTGTCATTCATGACAGCATACCAAACGCACCCTATTTAGCGTTTGTTTCAATCAAGGTACCATACTTTTATTCTTGCACATAAAGGTGGCCAACTTTTATTTTAGCGATTTAGGTTTTTTATTACTTACTTTAACCCACTAACGACCATTTCGTTAGCAAATTGCATATTTGGTCCTTGAGTTTGTATAGTTTCTACCACCACCCACTACCACCACCGTAGCCACCGCCACCTCTACCACCATCGTCCACCACCACCAAGTGAGCTACCACCACTATCCACCACCACCACTACTAGTCAGTAACACCCACAATTTCATGATAACGTGATAATTCAAGCGGTGTTACTCGTTGGTATGATGATTATAATAGTAGAAAACAAACTCTAATCGAGTCGTTAAAATGATTATCATTCTATTTATTCAAATATCGAGTTTTACAAAAGATAGATCCCAGTGGTTTCATGATTACATAAAACATCAAAATAAAGTTTTGATGTTTTTCAATGATAAAATAATTTATAGCCTTCTTGATACATCTATGCCCTTCCGTACCAGCCTCGCACATTATGGACCTGAGATAAACATGCTAAGAACAATCAACACAAAGGTTGGTGAATTATAGAGATTATAGTTTAAAGTACGAACAACAAGATTTCAGAGTTATAGTACTAATTGTAATGAATACAATTATCGGTACATATAGTTTTTATTGCACTAAGCTCATGACTCTCAAAATGTTAACAGTGTATCAACATAAATTGATATTATAATCGGATATCAATGAAATTGATAAAATAATCGGATATCAACAAAATTGATATAATAGTCTGATATCGTGAGAAATTGATATAATAGTCGGTATCAACGAAATTGATATAATAGTTGGGTATCAACAAAACGTTATTTGGGAATATCAAAACAATGATAATACTACACAAACCAAGGTATCAATAACAATTGATATATCACATAACTCCTAGTATCAATAACAATTGATATAGCATATAACTCCTAGTATCGATAATAATTGATATAGCACATAACTCAAGGTATCAATAACAATTGACATAACACGTAGTTCAAGGTATCAATAACAATTGATATAGCACATAGTTTCAAGCACATTATTCCAAGTACGTAATTCCAAGTATCAATAAAAATAGATATAGTACAGAATATAGTTTTCAAGTAATTGCGTTTTGAGTAAAAATAGCATGTATCTCCCCCAAGGGTTTATAAAACAGTTAAATGATATAAAATAGGGTTATGAACTCACCATGAGTTAATGATGTTAAGTGTAAAACGAAATCTATGGATATCTTGGAAAACCTCGTGCAACCTAGAATATGATGTTGCGTCTTAGGTTTTGGAATAATGATATGAAAATATAAACAAGCCTATATAAGTTTTTATATTGATCATGATTTTGTACATTGTAACTTATAATAATCGTGTATGTCTTTATAGAAATGGCTTACTAGTTTAAAAAAACGTTTTTAGTTAAATATCGTACCACTATTCGGGCTTTGATAATTCAGGGGTCGTGTAGTAAACGTATAAGGAGCTAGAACACTTTAAATCATAAATCCAGCAACTCGTCAATACGTTCACCCCGAAGAGGCCCCTCACATGAAATTCGCTACTAACATGTTACGTTTAATAGTTAAACGTATATTTTTCATGTTTGATTATATGACATATGTGTTAAACGATTGTGTGGTTTGTGAATTTAGTTGGTTTATGTCTCATTAATGGATTTTGTTTAAGTTGGTTTTTAACGTAAGTTATAAAGGTTACAAGATTTATAAGTTTATAAGTTTATGAATTTGGTCCAAACCGGTTTTCATATATCTAGTTAATTATGAAGAACATTATTCTAATGGTCAAATAAACTCAGGAAAGTTTATTAGAATGTTGTATGTTTCATTTTTATAAAATATGTTAAGTTTAGTAAGTCATTAAGCTTGGAAAGAATTTTTTTTATCACATCTAAACTTGTGGTACAACAACTTTGAGTAAAAAACTGTCCGTTTTAGTTTTGGTGGTAAACAACCCTTGTTTTGCATTTTTAGGCTTAAATTCCCACGCAATCTAATGTAAAGCATCATTCCGGACAACTTTCGTACTTTACACCTTTGCTAGTTTGGAACAGAAATGGGTCAAAATCAAGATTTAATTTCGGATCGAAAGCTTTTTATCCAAAGTCAAGTTTTCTTTTAGAAATCTTTAACTAGGCATATCTTTTAATCTACTAATCCTTTTAACATGATTCCAAAGGTTATAGTTTTGTTTTAATTTCCTATACAACTACATAAAATTATTCAAGATCATGGTTTCATGGTTTTGCCATTTTTATAACATAAGTTGCCTTGTTTTACTAGTTTACTAACATAAAGTTTCACATAAAATCATAAGTATGTTTTACTTGTGTTTTAAAGTTGTGTACAACATGATCAATATAACAAGCATATAATGAGAAGGAAAAACAAAGAATGAAAAGAAACATGATCCTTGTTACAATTTTTGGCCTTTAAGAAAAGGGAACAAGAACAAGAACTAGGACACTAAAACCTAAAGCTTCAACAACAACTTCTAGCTTCCAAATCTTTCAACCAAAGGCTTGAAATGTGAGACCCATATCCCGGATTACAAGTAGGCCCCACTTTAGATGTATTGATGAGAGTTTAGCGTGATTGACTAGTCAACTCGACAGTCAATCTAATAGTTAACAATTATCGGACGACAATTGTTGTGTAATAGTTATGGAAAATAGAGGGGCCCATGTTGTTAAGTTATAAAGTGTTATAAAGTGTTTAGTGGCCAAAATATGAATAATGGGACTTGAGGGATTAAGTCTGCCAATTAGGAAAACTTGCCACATATATAAGGGTGGATAATTATCATAATTGGGTAAGTTTCCAGAAAATGGTGGAGAAGTGGTGATGTCGGTTTGTACATAAGAGAGGGAAAAACCAAAGATCCTCTATGATTAAATTGGAAGAGAATTAATGTTCTATATCATGAAGGAAGTTAGTATTCATGATTCTTACAAGTAAGTGACTCTCCAATAGTGTTTAATTGATGATTTAGAGATTAGGGTTCTTGACCCTAATTGGGAAAATGGGTAAATGATGTTGATAAGGTTTTTAAAATGTACCTTTTTGAGGGGTCGTTTAAGCCCTTATTTGATCACTTTTGTATCCGTTATTACTTAATATCGTTCCTTTTCACTTTTTAGGTCTCTTGAAGGCAAATTGTCTGTAATGACACTTATTTAGACGAAAAGCGCGGATATCTGAAGAAAATGGCCAAAGTCAAGAATCGGGACACTCACCTTTGAAAACACAAGGTGGCGCGTCATCGCTTAATCGCGACGCCGTCGGAGGATTTTGTGACGGACGAAGCCAAAACTCTTATTTTCAAGTGACGACGTCAAGTTATAAAAGAGTAGACCGTCGCAACTCGGGCGGCCTAGATTCAATCCAGACGGCGTCGAAAGTCGAAGAGACGGCGTCACAAGCACAAGGTGGCGCCGTCGCAAGACTAACGTGGCCAAGACGAAACCCTAATGACGGCGACCGACGGCGTCACAACATAAGGTGACGCCGTCGCATATGTAATCTTATATATAGAATCCGAATTTTTCAAGTATTGGTGTGTAGTCTTTTGGGTAAAACCTAAACCAACCAAGAATGTCTTGTACAGTATTTTAGGGTTCCAAACCCTATCTTACATCAAGATAAGTGTTTTACTTCATTAATTCAATTATGTCTTTGATTATTTGTGTGTATGCTTGCATGTTCTCCATGTCCCGCTAATTTATTTGTGTGTTTGCTTAGGAATATGAAACTTAATTATTGAATATTGATTGGTTGTCTCTTATCTTAGTTGTTAATGATCTAGTAATGCGATAGGTCATTCGTTGTGTACTTAATGCTTGATTAATCTTTGTGAACCTTAGGTTATAGCACCTTGAGCGGTTGTAAGCTAAACTATCCAAAGAGGCCTTAGAGTAAGAGTTTATGATCCTCGTGGTATTTTGTAGACGAGACCCTTTGGTAACTTCAAAGAATTAGGGATAAACGCATACCTACAACTTTAGACACACAACGCAATTAAGAATAAGGACGTGACAATTCAACCACCAATAGGAGATAATTAAGGAGTAGTAAAACCTAAGTAAACACATCTTTAAACTATCATACGAGCACACAATAATTAGACATAGACTACATACACCTTAGATTAGATAATTAGATAAGTAGAGTAAGCGGTAGCAATACCAACCCCAAATCCAAACCCCGAGATTCGTACCTTTCCATTTCCTAAAAACATAAAAAAAGATAAAAATAATCTTCCTCAACCCCAATCTTAGCGTAGTAACTTCTCACTAGCATTCCTATTCCCTAGAGAGCGATATCAACACCGTGGCTTACCCTAATACTACACTACAACGATTAGGTTCACTGCCTAGGGTGTTATAAAACTTGCTCGAAGAAAAGGAAGTTCCTTTGACCCCGAACGACGCGTGTAGCGTTATCAAGTTTTTGGCGCCGTTGCCGGGGAATAGAATAGCTAGTTAGTAGTCCACCTCGTTTAGGTTTCCTTTGCTTGATTCCTATCAAGTAAAATTTTCTTATTTTTAGCTTTCTCATAGTCTATCCCCCTTCTTCGTGACCTTTGTTCGTAATCCCATCACTTTTCATCATGGAAGGTGATAACCACCCACCATTCATCAACCCACCACCAATTGACCCGCCAAGATCCCGTACTCTTGGTGAATACTCAAGACCAAGCCACCTAGGCTATAGGAAAACCATTGAGCTTCCCGACCAAGCCCAAACTACGGCCTGCGATCCGACACCATCCGGTTGGTGCAAAGCGGATGTGCATTCCATGGACTTCGTTCAAGATCCAAATCGACATCGAGGATTTCCTCAAAATTTTCGATTCCATTGACCTTGATGCTACTACTCGGGAGATCACGCTGCGTCTCTTCCAATTCTCTACGGGACCAAGCTAGTAATTGGCTTGAGCGACTTCCGGCTCCATCTCAAGTTGGGATGATCTCACCTCTCGTTTCCTTGCTCAATTTTTCCCAGGGAGAACCACTAAGCTTAGGAATGACATCTTGATGTTCCAACAACGTCAAGGTGAATCTCTCTGAAGCATGGACTCGATTCAAGGACTTACTTCATAAAGTACCTCATCACGGCATTGATCTTTGGCTCCAAGTCCAAATCTTTTATGATCATGTCAACTTCCCACCAAGCGATCCATTGACCAAGCGGCGGTGAAAACTTAGTGATCTCACCGCGGAAGAATCATGGGGTATAATAGAGGACCTTTCTCTCTATGACAACGAAAGTTGGAATGACCCCGTGAGTTGCCCAAAACCGTTAAGGCAATCTCCTTGCCTCCCATTGACTCACAATCTTCCGACCGTAGGATGATCGAACTTGAAGATCAAGTTAAATTCTTAATGAGTTCCTACGAGAATCCTAAGTCTTCACATCAAGTGAATAAAATCACTCTTCCTTGTGAGTTATGTAGTGGTCCCCATGACACTCGCGATTGCACAAGACTCCCGAACAAGCTTTTATGGACTACGATCCATGCGTGCCGATGGAGCGGGAGAAAAGTGGTACACTTTAAGCTCGAACAAAACAACTTAGGAAATTCTTACAACCCTCATGGAGAAATCACCCTAACCTTAAGTGGAACCAAAACTCAAGCACACCCCAAAGCTCATCTAGTCCACCTAATAGGTTCAATTCTCTAAACACCGGAACCCCACTAATCTTGAGGCAATTGCATCTAGATTCATGTCATCTCAAGAGACTCGATTGACTAAGCTTGAAGCGATTTTAAGCGAAGACAAGGCGAGATGACAAACAAGCTTGATGCCCTCTTAAAAGCCTTTAATGAGCGGAAATTGGAGCACTCCCAAGTGATACTATCAAGAACCCAAAGTGAATTCGATTTCATCGACTTCATGTTCTTGTTCACCATGGGAGAGTGCGCATCCATGCCCCTCACACCCAATGGTTCACTCGGTAAATGCTATCAAAAAGGGTTCCAAGCCATCCAAAATGAGATACCAAGGCCCTGCACCATTGGTAGAACCTACTCTTGAGAAACCCATCAACCAAGAACCCAAAACTAGTCTAGAGGAGGAGTACAAGGAACTCCATCAAGAAAAACCAGTTCTTGAAGTGTTAGCTCATGCACCTTATTATAATGCTTTAAAAGAAAAATATGAGTTAGAACTTAAACTTGGAAAACATGGGTCCGCTTTTTTGCGAAATAATTGACCTAAGAAGTTAGACGATCCCGGGCTATTTACTCTTCCGTGTAGGCTTGGAACTTCTAAACCTCTCGATGCTCTAGCCGACTTAGGATCATGCATCAATCTTGAATAGTTGTCCCTCCATAGAAGCCTTAACTTAGGTAAGATAGAACCAACGGAAACCATCTTAGGCCTAGATGATGGTAGTATTGCACATCCGGTAGGAATAATAAAATACATGGTAGTACACGTAGGAGAGTTGACTCTTTTGGCCGACTTTCATGTACTAGACATGAATAAGGACCCGACATGCCCATTACTTGTAGGAAGAGGATTCTTAGCTACCGCTAGTGCCATCATCGATTGTAAGATGTCTAAGATAGTGGTAGGAGAGGGAGGTTTGGGTCAATATCACGATGTCAAAAGGCATACGTACTACAAAGAAGAGAAATCCCACGAGATTAGGTTGGATAGGGCGCCTTCTAGATATGGACCTTGGATAGATAAGAACCTCATAGGTCCCCAACGACCTTTCTACTTAGATGAAGCCTTCGCTAGTAAAGCAACCTTCCATGAAAAAGAGATGGCGGGGACATGGAAGTGAACCCATTCGAGGACACCTTAGTATTTAGGAAAATGACCGAGTTCCTAGGAAGCTTGCCCAAACCTTGTCATGAATAGGTGGAAAATTGAAAAGCCTAAACATAAGTGGGATTGGAATAGACCACCTAGTGATGGTAATGGAGAGTGGCACATTAGGATAACAATCTATGATCCCGATGGAGAAAAGTTTGAAAAGGCATATCGAACCGAGCATTACTACTAGGAACTTAAATGATAAGTTTGATCCTTATGACATTGTTAAGGATAGGCTTACTTATATCGGTACGTAGGAGCACGACTACGAGTCTAGCTACAAGACTCTTAAATAAAGAAAAGCGCTTCGTGGGAGGCAACCCATGCTTAATTGTTTGATTGTTAGTGTCATATATCTTTTATTAAGTGTTTATTCTCATGTTTAAATTTGTAAAAATGCTTTATTTTGTTTTTAACCTCGTCTTAATTGCATATAAAGGTATTTTACATAAAGGATAAGTGTAGGGAGGATTACACACATTTTCAAAAGAAACGTAAACATGAGAATAACAATTCATTAAAATATATATTTGTATGTTTGTTCGAGTCAAATGCTTGTATCGAGTCATAATGGATGTTTTGCGAAATTTTCCGATTCTAAAGATATAAATTTTCCGAATTTTTTTCGTAAAATCGAGACCACTTTTTGTCGGGATAACTGACGGCGTCGGGAAGGAGTAAAACAACAAGATTACTTTTTCTCGTTTTCAATTACTTATAAATTTTGGAATTTTCGGTCTTAATTTTCCGAAGTGCAGTAAACATCCATTCCACAAGCATTATATCTTAGTTTAGTAGAGTCTTATATATATTATTACCGCGATTTTACGCGAAGGTTTCGTTTGTTTTCTTGAATGTGCGGGTTTTATTTATCAAGAAGAAGAAACAAAAGATTGGAAGGAACTTTTCACGCATACATTTTTCTTGGAAAGGATTTAACCACTACTTTACACGGATCCTACCGAGCTAATCGGGAGTACTAGTTTCTTTCGTTTTAATTACCTTCCATTATCATAACTTTGATACTTTCGGGGAACATTGGGGACAATGTTCAGTTTAAGTGTAGGGAGGGAAAATAAAACGGGAACTTAGAAACTATGCTTATCCTTGATTATTTGCTTTGTCCAATTGTATTTGTGTAATAAACCATGAGAAAATGTCGGTTAGGGTAATTTTGGCACCAAATTTGAAATTTTCCATGATATATAGGAGTGGGCCATTAGTCTTAACAAAAGTGTCTCACGGATAGGAAGTTATATGACTAGCACAAAAACCCTTTACCACCTAAATTCCACCTAAAATGTGAGGATCGCCCTTAGATTAGTAGGAATTAAAGCATTCATCTTTAATGCTTAGAGTGTGAACCGGTAGTATAATAGATTCTAGAACTTGTTTTGTGATGCATCCCGAGATCGCTAGTAAGACTACACTTGTGTAGTTAGGAATAACTAAATGATAAGAGGCATTAGGATAACCCTTGTTTAATACCCGTAATATAATTACTTCTTCCACATCGGTTGAGTAATTCCCCACACCCTGCGTTGTACTCATCTTTAGTACACGATACCCTAGTTAACCCCTCGAGCCTATCCTTTCGAGGTTCTCATGATGTTTTGGTTTTTCCGGAATATCAATGAAGAGCATTGTTTACACCCCACCCCAATTTACACCCAAATCGCTTAGCCTACCACATATGCACTCACTTTTAGTGCATTATTGTTATCACCCTAAACCCTTAGTTCAATTATCTAATTACTTGCATGAGTTGCTAAGTCGAGTCATATCCTTTGTACACAGCTTTGGGATGATTGGGACTCATGGGAAAAGTTAAAGTTTATAAATGATTGGAAGGGCGTTAAATTCCCTAATTTGCGTAATAACACACCCCAAGTGTTTTGATCTTTCAATTCGGGTCAAATTAGTGTTAGAATAATAAAACTCAAGTGTAGGGATGTGCCTATAAATCCCTATCATTTTGATGTTATAGTAGAGGATGGTAGAGTAAAGTGTATGAAAAAAAAATCAAAAAAAAAATAGAAAAGAGAAAAAAAAAAAATATAGAGTGTTCAAAAAAAAAAAAAAAAAAAATACGGGCTACCATCCTACATCTATCCCTTAAATTTATGTTTGTTTGTTTCAGTTATTTAGAGTTTAGAGTGTCGAGTCTTGGCTTAGCAACGCCATTCTTCGTATGCTTGTAACATAAAGATTTTGACTTGCCACCACTAAATAGCCTATCCCACCAAACCCTTTGTTTCCTACCGTAAGCCTAACATTACAACCCTTTAAAGACCTCTTTGATAGTCTTTCCTAGGTGCTTACGCCAAAGCGATGGAGGTTTGATCTATTCTCAAGCCTATGGTAATCTATGTACTAGGACCGGTTAATGAGTGTTTAATCTTCCATTTCTAACTTGTTATATTTCATATACACCCGAGAGAGATGTGGGTATCCAAACACCCCATGTGAGGTGCTAGTATGTAATTTCTGTGCTTGTTATGACTTTTGCGGGGCTTATATGTGTTGTGGACTGTTTTAAACCAATGCTTCATGATAGTAACTTATAAATTAATTGGCTAAAGCACATTTGTAGGACAAGCAAATACCAAGTGTAGGGATATTTGATAAGGTTTTAAAATGTACCTTTTGAGGGTCGTTTAAGCCCTTATTTGATCACTTTTGTATTCGTTATTACTTAATATCGTTCCTATTCACTTTTAGGTCTCTTGAAGGCAAATTCTTTGTAATGGCACTTATTTGG
Organism: Chrysanthemum lavandulifolium; assembly: GCA_022545495.1. Lineage (NCBI taxonomy): Eukaryota > Viridiplantae > Streptophyta > Magnoliopsida > Asterales > Asteraceae > Chrysanthemum > Chrysanthemum lavandulifolium. The sequence goes on along the minus strand of CM040243.1, from coordinate 88,223,693 downwards.
ACGAAAAGGCGGATATCTGAAGAAAATGGCCAAAGTCAATAATCGGGACACTCCAATTTGCTAAAAACACAAGGTGATGGCGTCACTTAAGCTATGACGCCGTCGGAGGATTTTGTGACGGGACGAAGCCAAAACTCTTATTTTCAAGTGGCGACGTCAAGTTATAAAAGAGTAGATCGTCGCAACTCGCACGGCCTAGATTCAATCAGACGGTCGGAAAATCAAGAGGACGGCGTCACAAGCACAAGGTGGCGCCGTCGCAAGACTAACGTGGCCAAGGCGAAACCCTAATGACGGCGACCGACGGCGTCACACAACATAAGGTGGCGCCGTCGCATATGTAATCTTATATATAGAATCCGAATTTTTCAGTATTGGTGTGTAGTCTTTTGGAGTAAAAACCTAAACCGAACCAAGAATGTCTTGTACAATATTTTAGGGTTCCAAACCCTATTTTACATCAAGATAAGTGTTTTACTTCATTAATTCAATTATGTCTTTGATTATTTGTGTGTATGCTTGCATGTTCTCCATGTCCGGCTAATTTATTTGTGTGTTTGCTTAGGGAATATGAAACTTAATTATTGAATATTGATTGGTTGTCTCTTATCTTAGTTGTTAATGATTTAGTAATGCGATAGGTCATTCGTTGTGTACTTAATGCTTGATTAATCTTTGTGAACCTTAGGTTATAGCACCTTGAGCGGTTGTAAGCTAAACTATCCAAAGAGGCCTTAGAGTAAGAGTTTATGATCCCTCATGGTATTTTGTAGACGAGACCCTTTGGTAACTTCAAAGATTTAGGGATAAACGCATACCCTACAACTTTAGACACACAACGTAATTAAGAATAAGGACGTGGCAATTCAACCACCAATAGGAGATAATTAAGGAGTAGTAAAACCTAAGTAAACACATCTTTAAACTATCATATGAGCACACAATAATTAGACATAGACTACATACACCTTAGATTAGATAATTAGATAAGTAGAGTAAACGGTAGCAATACCAACCCCCAAATCCAAAACCCGAGATTCGTACCTTTCCATTTCCTAAAAAAACATAAAAAAAAAGATAAAAAAATAATCTTTCTCAACCCCAATCTTAGCGTAGTAACTTCTCACTAGCATTTCTATTCCCCTAGAGAACGATATCAACACCCGTGGCTTACCCTAATACTACACTACAACGATTAGGTTCACTGCCTAGGGTGTTATAAAACTTGCTCGAAGAAAAGGAAGTTCCTTTGACCCCGAACGACGCGTGTAGCGTTATCAGATGTTTACAAACTAATTGAGGAAGTTATGATGAATATGGGTTAAGTATTATTGAGTTAATTGATGAAATTGAATTAGGGTTTATGTAGAATAATTGGGTATTTTATCATATGATCAAGATATGATCAATTGATGATTAAAGAAGGAAATTGGGTAAGTTATGGGCTGTATAAACCCTTAATATTGATATTGTTTTTATGTTGAAGTAGGTTTTGATGATGATGATGATGCTATTGGTTTAATTAGCTTGGATGAGAGGTAAGTAAATTGATTATAACAAGATGTTATATTGAGTTTATCATATTTGTATTATGTGTTAAGTATTAAATGATTGTTTGTGTTAATGTTATGAATGGCCTAATGACTACTATACTTGGCTAAGAGGAAGATGTGGCTAGTTGGTTAAACTAGCTAATTGAGTTTAGCATGGTTGATATGCTATTGATGATATTTGGAGTTTAAGAGTTGATGTGTATTTAGTGATTATGTGTTTAGAAAAGATGTGACTAGCCTAGTTGTGAAGTTAGCAAGGTATGTAGAATCTTATGTCTTATGAATGATGGGTTAAGTGAAACTTATGATGCAAATTGTGATTAATGATATATGATAACTTGTTATGTCTTTTAATTACTAAGCGAAAGCTTACGGTTTAGTTGTTTAACCATTTTGTAGGTTCAATTTTGAAGAAGGTAAAGCAATTGGAAAAGGCTTAAGGATTGGAAGAGTGTAGGTTAGAAGGTTTGTATGCAAATAGGAGCTTAGGTAGAATACCGAGCTCGAAGTCAAAGTTGTCCCCCGAGAGTCATAAAAGGTTTAATGTTTATAGTGTCAAGTCTTTGAAATGTTTTAAAAGTCATTTTACAAGTTTTAATGTATGTTAAAGAGTTATGTTTAAGTGGTGTATGCAAACGGGTATTTTGGCATAATACCTGTCACTTTGTAAAGCACGTTTCCGTGGGTCATTATGACCAAGTTTATGCATATATTTGATATTTATAATGATCTAATGATTTGGAAGTTTTGGTGTTATGTCATGTTATAGAAGTCGTCTTCCTAAAATGGGTCAAAAGTATATAAAAGGATATCGAGAAAAAGGGGTGTTTGGGACAAGGTCTATTTTAACCCATTTTGGGTCAAGCGGGTCAAGAATGTTTGGAAAAACAATGTATATGGTTAAGTGTTGGTAAAGTGGTTAAAATAGTTGGAGAACTAGTGGAGAACTAGTTTGGAGAACTAGTAGAGAACTATTTTGGAGAACTAGTGGAGAACTAGTTTGGAGAACTAGTCAAGTCGGTTTCGAAAAATCATATCTTTTAACCGTAAGTTGTCACAGTCGTGCCACCCGTCATTTCGACGATGGTTGAGTCTAGTTTCATGTAAAAATACTTTCAAGGGTCAGTTTGTTATAGAATTATATCAGTTCAACGATTAGCAACAGCAGGTCAGTTTTAAGTCAAATCGTTTCCGCGTAAAAGTTTAAATTTCAATGATTTTAAGTTGTGTCGTTCATGGGGTGTTACATGAAACTCTTGGTAGTTAGCTAGGAATACATATAAGAAATGCTTGAAAACTACTCCTAGAAATCACCCTTGTGTAGCTTGCAATTTAGCCATGGAATGAAAGGAATGACACTTAATTCATGTAGAGCTTAACAAGATCTACAATGGTGATGTGATACTTGTTAAGTGAAAATCAAAGGATCAAGTGTTTAGGGATTATGTGAAATTTGGTTATGGAGAGGGAGTATATGATTTGAATGAGTTTTCTAGTCTAAGGAATGAGGTATAAGTAAGACATGAGGAGGTTAAAGACTTAGGATATTTTAAAAACTTAGCTAGGGAAGTTTGTATACTTGTAATGATCTAGTGAACCAAGTGATATCACCAAGCCAAGTGGCTTGGTGACTAAACAAAAATACCATATGGCTATTTTCAGGAGGTTAAGAGTTTGGATATTTATCTTGTGTTTTACGGAGTGTCGTTTGGTCCCGGTAATTACTAATGTTAAGTATTTAAATCACGAAACTTAAAACCGGGTATCTTAAAAATATAAAACTTGTAAATAATGTTAAAAATTATCAATATACTCTATAAAAGTGTATTAAATGAGTAATAAGTTTAACGGAGCGCGTAAACGTTGTTAAAATCTAAAAACGTATGTTAAAAACGCGTAAAACGTAAAGGTTACGAAGTTTACATGAAAATTGAAAAAGTGAAATGTGACTTTTCAAATATGATTATTATGAACCTAAAAGGCATATAATATGTAGACTGGACCTAGTCTGGTGTCGGTTGGTGTTAAATGTACGTTAAGTCCGAAACCAAAAATGTTAAATATCTAGTTAAACTTAGTTAGGAAGTATTAGAAAATATCTAAATAGCTTAGCTTAATTAGGAAGTTTTCATGACTAGATAAATAAATAAAATGACTAAGTAGTATTAGATATTTACAACTTAGTTAATTTAGTGTAAATATTGTGTAGTTTGATATTGTTTAGTTTATAAATCAAGGGATGATTTTATGGTCAAAGGGGGAGGTAAGTAAGTTGACTTTTCAAAAAATATAAAAGTGTTTAAACATCTTAGAAAACGCGGTGCAGATATAGGTTAAGTTTGCGTATAAATAAAAATGCTTAAAACGCAAGTTTGGACTCGTAACACACAGGGTCTATTTGGTAACATTTGAACTTAAAATTTAAATTTCATATATGATTATAAGTAGACTAGGATTTATCTAACGCGATGAAAAATATTAAGAGTTGGTTTTCGTTATGCGTGGGATAACCTAATGGTTTAAAGTTAAAAACTGTACGCGATTTTGGATAAAATGTTTATGTTTTGAATAAATATTAACGTGAAAATTTTGAGTTGTTACAGTCTTACCACCTTAAAGGAATTGTGTCCCTCGAGTTATCTGTTGGATTGGGGTCATTGAAGAGGTGTGGTAACTTATGAGGACTGAAGTCTAAAATAACAAGCGATGTAGTTCGATTCTCGTCGTCTCGAAATACGGTGTAGGGTAAGGTTTGGCGACACGTGGTAAAGGCGAGTAAGAATCTACTTAGTTGTTGTGATCGATCGTATGAATACCCATGAATTGTTTATACTCACACAAAGCTGTTGTGATTCTTGAAAACTAAGTAGAAATCAATCGAACATAACCTTAGTACAACTATTTCCGATTATCAAAAATTCATTTTAAGTTGAACATAGGTGGTCAGACTATATTCCACTCTCCCTAGGTTTATAGGTGATCAAACCATATTTAACCGAGGTTCGATGAATTTTTAAATACTCAACTTAGTTATACTCGTGATGTGTCCGTTGTTGTGACAAGTATGGTATTTGTGAAGTCCCAAACCTTGGATCTAGAACACTAAGCTTGTAAACGTGTTAGTTGCCTTGGATGGTTCCAAAAAACAATGAGAAACTTTGTTGTAGATGCACACAAGTATCGGAATCTACTTGAATGTACTTAGAAGATTAATGTAAGAACAATTATAACACCAACAACTTCAATATTATTAAGTAATATCACGAGTACTCTCCTAGTACTAGGGTTTACAACCTTGAAGCTCTTCTTAAGACGGCTAGAATATAAGTTATGTTTAACCTAGCTAGGATCTCCTTTTATACACTAAGGAGATCCCTTACAGAGATAACTATGTATTAAGTATATCATATCTTCTATTGGAATAGAAGATATGTTGTTACAACTCTTACACGACATTCCTTACTTAGAACAGTACAAACTTAATACTATCAGTACTAATATTTCCACTATCAGTACTAACTAGTTAATACTTATCAAATAATCCTATCAGTACTAACTTTACTACTATAAGTATTAACTCCCAAAAGCGAATTTCCCAACAATCCTCCCTAAATTTGTGGTGGGTTTCGAATCACAAGTTTCTTCAATCTTTGAGGATTCTTCCAAACTCACTTTCCTCTGCTAGGTCTTCCAACTTGATCAAAGATCTTTATCGCACAACTCCTTAGCCATGTCAATCATTACCCATCCTTAGCCTACTTGTCGGCATTTCTAGAAGAGTTCCTAATGCAAGTGGATAGGTTCTTTCAACCAACATGTAGATATCCGTCCCATTGCATGTAGTGACCAAGTGCAATCCACAAGAATCAATCGGGGTCCAAGTTAGTGCTTCCTCTCGGGTTGATACTTCCATTGTTCTCCTATTTGGATCCGGTTCAAAGATATTCTGGAGTTCATAAAGTAGCTCCAGATCCTTATCATTGTCTGGATCTCTGTTTTTGAACCTTTCTTTGACTAACTCCCATAGCTTGAGTAGATCCTCCCTGTCAATAAACGCAAACAGATCCACCAGATACAAATAAGCACTTGTTCTTCCACATGCTCTGTGAATCCTCCAATGCCTCTTTCCATCTTCAGTGTAGATATCCCAGTTGATAATTGGATACCTAGTGTTAATGGGCTCGTGTATAGTGCTTCTTCAGAGCTTCAATAATCATCATCGATTGAGCTCCTCTTGGTGAGTCCACCTTCATCTTCAGATGCTTTCAGTCTTTTGTGTGCAGTTGAGGAACCTCCTACTTCAGATGGCCTTTTGTAGCTACCAATGGGTTGTGACCTTTCAGCAAAATCATTATCTGACATAGGTTTAAAAGCCAGAAATCTTCTTTGAGTTAAGTCAGCTAGTCTTTGGAGAGTCTCCTAAGATAATTGATTTAGCTGCTTCAATGTTCTCTTATCTTCACCTTGATACTTAATGTACTTACAAAGATACATCTTTTGCTGACTTTTGTTTGGAGGTCTTGAAGCCTTTTCAATGTCCTTTGCTGTCTAAATTGACTCTGTCTTCTGGCTAAGATCTCACTAAATAACCGAGATGCTTCATTAACACTTGTATGCTTATCTTTTGCGACTTCTTTTGTACTTCCTCGCTTGCTTCTACTTTGGCTCTCATGTCATCCCATGTTTGTCGGTCTTCATCTAATTTAGCCATCTTTGTCTTTTCTTTCTCTTGACCTCTTTACGCAATTCTTGCTCATCCCATTCAATTGCAAATTTTCTTGTTGCTTCTTCATTCAACCTTTCAATCTCGTACCGGACAACTTTTTCTTCTTTGGTTCTTCTTCCAGAATCCTTTGCCTTTGTCTTTGGGATCTATCTTTGGGCCGAGGAGGTTAGGGATGGTGGAACACCTCCTTCTTTGATAGTGACTCCCTTTTCCTTAGGCTTGATTCTCACGACTTGGTTTTCTTTCTTAGATACGAACATGAGGCTTCTTGTAAGTTGGAGAGATGGGGCCGATTTCTTCAAGCTCGAAGTCCCAAGATCGCATGTTTCTCTCTATCTTCTTCATCACCGCCTTGAGACTACTTGTGAAGTGGTAGTGATGATAGTAGCCTATGTTGTTGTTGCTTGTTGTAATTCGGTGACTACTTGGATGATTGGACTTAGTATCGATTGCGAAACACCAAAGTACTAACCATAGTACTATCGACTAACTACAACACTAACAATATTAATCGGGATAGTGCGATAGTGCATGTAGGAGTACTAAGTACTTCTTCGCATGTTTGGTGATCCGAACTTCTTCTTCTTCATCAAGAAAAGGGCTCTGAAAATCTTGACCACCTTGCCACTGACCAAATTCTCTTCTACTTTGAATGTCGAAACTCCTCCCCTGTTTGGAAGAATCCTTTGTGGAAGTGCTAGAGACTCTGAACTTGGCCTTCCTTTTGAGTGATGTGGTAACTGGAGATGCTTCTGCAGTTGTCTTGGAAAGAAGCTTGACTTGATGCTCTAGCCTTTTCATCTTTAGGAGCATCTTGGTATGAACTTTTGCAGCAGCTTTCTTGTGTTCATCCAAAGCAATCTCCAGTGTGTTAACTTTTCGCATAAGAACACAGACAAATCCATCATTTCATGAAGTGATAAGTCGCCTCACCACTTCCAAACTGTGTTACTCTTTGAGAGAGGTGGATCATTGGGCATTTGAGATGCACTCCTGTGCCTAGCCCGAGCGGATACACCTTTTAAGCCTTTGCTCGGGTCCACCATGTGAGGAGTGCTCACTAGGTGTTGGCATGGATTGGGTCTTATTGATGTTACCACTAGCCTCACCAGCTTCTAAGCTTGGTTGAGTAGTGGCGGCCCTCACCATTCTATCCCCTCCATCACCTGAGATAGGCTTATCTGCTTCAATCATAGAAGGAGAATGGGTCTGAGCATTCCCACTCTCCTGTTTGGAGTGCCTACTTGTTGATGAAAGTGGTTGAGTAGGAGAGTGTTCAGTATCTGTGGGTGTGTGTTGGGAACCACCTGTGCTTGATGGTCCTTCACCCTCTGCAGGTGAGCATAGTTGGAAACAAAGGCACTACAACCCCATTATAACCTACTACGACCCTTAACATATTTGAAAAGACTTTGGTGTGAGTAGTTTTGAAGGATAAATATTTACGTAGAGTTGCAGGTTTTGTCTCGAAGATCCAAAATATTTGTATAAACACAGGATACATCAAAACTTTGTTTTGCTAACAAAGATTTTTAAGCATACCCTCAAAATATAGTTTGAAAAATTGAAAACCACACTTTGTTGCAAGGCGGATCAAGGTCATGGCTATGTTTGTGGGAAAAGCATCCCACCAGGTCCTTTTGTGACTCAAGCAATGTAAGAGGGTATGAATTAGAAACCTCCATTGTGGGGAAAACGACTTTTGTGAAAATTGAAAGTGTCATCATGTCTATACCCCATCAATGAGAGTTGTTTAAAAGTTTCGATGCCTCATAAGTGTTAATACCTTGACATCTCTAAGATGAAGATGTTCTCTTAGAGAGGCTTCAGAATAACAATTTGAGTGCCATCCACTGTATTATTAACTCGTTGTACCCTTCCTCAATTTTTGAGGCAATTGCGGTTGCCAAAACTTCACGACAGGGTACATAAGATAGTAGGGTTTAAGAGTAAAGCAAACCTGATGTTGCTTCTGTTTAGAAAAGCTACTATCTCAATAAATTCATCATGACCTTCTGGCAATTCCAAGCACGCCACCATGTTGTGCTTATCAACAAAATCGAGAGGAGCCATGAATGATTAAAGTAAGGGTTAGTAAAGTGGGATTTAATCGCAAAAGCCTTTATTGAATTGTGGTGAAAGCAATTGGAAAGTTATGCAATTTATAGAGATTTAGAGAATCTTGGTTGAACCGCCTTATAAATATTTATGGTAACAAGTGAAGAGAAACCAATTAGGAAACCCTTTTATAAGGAAACATGCGGTAACAACTCTACTTGCAAAAGTAATCATTGCATAACAGACTTTTGGAATAAGTACTAACTACCGTTCATCAAGATTAACTATGCTTATCAAGACTAACTTATAACCATCAAGATTAACTTTACCCATCGTATTATCTCAAAGTTTGGAAATTATAATCTGAAACCCCAATTTTGAAGGGATTAAGTGTGGTGACAGACACTTAATCAAGGTCGGCCTCACATGGCCTCGGTTTGGTGAAAACCGATGGTTTGATGCATAGCATCGCACAGTGATGGATAGTCCCATTAGAAGGGACTTCACGATAGGGTTTCGGCTCGTGGCGGTGTTGTGTTAGGAATTAGAAATTCCGGTATTAAAGAGTCGGTCACCTCAAGTATATGTAATCGTTAGAAAGCTCGTGATCGTAGTTATTTCAAGCTAAGTAGTATTTAGTTAAGTAACACCGTGGAGGATGGACGGGTCTTTACCCACTGTATGCGATCCACACCCGTTGTGTGGCGTTTATGTAAGACTATAAATACTCTACCTCCCAAGGTAGAGAGTTGGAGCTCATAATAATATCTTTCACTTTCTCTCACTAAGTTCCCTAAACCTCTAACTTTCTATCTCTAGAATTCCACTTATCGCCTACTTTGTGTTATGGTTTGATGTGTATGTGAAATTCAATATCCTACAATTGGTATCAAGAGCCATGGTTAGATCATATCTTGCACATCTTTGATTTCTAGTGGTTTTAGGTGGTTTTGAGTTTGAAAAGTTTAGTGGTTTGTGCATCATTTGGTTGATTTCTTGTGTTAAAGCTTGGATTTTGTTAGTATTTTTATGTTTAGAATCATCACAAGTGTTTAGGTTTTCATTTGGTAGCTTGAATCATCTTGGTTGGGTTGTTTTGGATTGAAAAGTGATGTTTGTGATGTTTTTCTTGCTAGCGACTTGACCTACGGTTTCTTTCTTGCTAGCGACTTGCTTTACATTTTGTAGCGAGTTACGCTTAGTGGAGTTAGCGACTTAGGCCTAGCGACTAACGGTACAAGTAGTGGATGCTCCACTACGGGTAGCGACTGTGTTAGCGACTTGGTAAGTAGCGAGTTGCTATTTAGCGACTTGATTCCTTAGCGACTTGTATCTTAGCTTAATTGTCGCCAAAATTTTGCTAGCGACTAGAGGCTTAGCGAGTTGCTATTTAGCGACTTGTCTTTTGTTTTCGACTTGGGACTTTAGCGACTTGGTGGAATAGCGAATTAGAAGATAGCGACTTGGTGCATAATTTTCTAGCTACTTGGGTGATTTCTTTACGGTTTTCTCTTGATTTAGTAAAATCCGTGAAAGAATCTATTTCCGGTTTAATCATAGAGTTATAAAATCCGTTTAATTTGTCATCATGTCTACCAACGTTTCTACAATCATCTCCACTTGTTCGAGGGGCGTTCAAGCGGTGGTTGAGATACTCGTCCACCCATGCTTGACAGAATCGACTACGATTCTTGGGCTCAACGAATCGAGTTGTCTTGTCTTGGAAAGGAAAATGGTGTCAACATTCTCAAATCCATTGATGAAGGACCGTGTCGAGTTGAGACGACTAGAGATGTACTTGATCTGCTGAAGATGGAACTACGATTCTGGAATGGACGGACCAAAGATGTATGATGAGCTTGATGATAAGGAGAAAAGAGATTCGATCTTGATATCGGGGCTTAACATTGTTCTTCAAGGTCTTCCTAAAGACATCTACAAGGTGATCAATCACAACACCAAGCAAAGGCGGATGGGATAATGTCAAGATGCTTCTCTCGGTTCGAATTAACTATGGAAGGCAGAGAATCACAACTCTATGGCGAATTTGAACACTTCAAGATGAAACCGATGAGAGTGTCTATGAGTACTATGTGAGATTTCATAAGTTGGTGAATGATATGAGGAACATCGAATGACTATGCCTAACATTCATTGAACTCAAAATTTGTGAACAACATGAATCCCGAATGGCACAAGTTTGTCACCTCTGTGAAGCTCACTAAAGGATTGAAGAATACAAACTATGAGCAACTCTATGCCTTCCTCCTTGAATGAGAGACATGCTATGTTCGAAAAATGATTCTTAATCGGTTCAAAACCAACCGAGGAGAGGCAAGCTCATCTAATGACTCAACCGCCTTCTACTCAAACATCGGAATCACAACCAAAGCCTCACAAGTCATACCCATGGGTAATGGTAATCATAAACTCATTCACGATCCTATGTTCAAACAAGTCGATCTTGATGCACACGTGGGTAACATCATTAATCAACTTGCTCTTCCGATTAGTCAAAACATGAATTCTCTCCACAAACCAACAACAACCTCGAGCGACATCTAACCCACACAATCAAGCTCTTTGTTAAAGATAGGAGGATCGTGGTGCAACCATTCGGAAAGACAATATGATTAGGGAAGAGGTGGGCTGGTAGAGGTTATGTTGGTAATCGAATCGAGGAAGGAATGGTAATCAAGGTCAAGCTAAGCCGATCAAATGTTATAAGCGTGGTGGTGAGGGACACATTGCAAGGCGCACATCTCCAAAACGTCCAGTATCTTGATTACTTGAGAGATAAGATCTTGCTTGTACAAGCTCGGGATAATGGTCTTTGCTTTGGATGAAGAGGAATTGTTGTTTCTTCTTTGAGGCAATGCCAAGACCTATGATGCGAGATGTGGATGAGCGACCTATTCGGAGATAGGTCACAATCATCGAATGCCTTTCAAGTCGGCGATTGTGATGCATCACGACTGATGTGGATGATGGACCCACTGCACACAAATTTTATGGCTAGCATTTCTCCAATGGTTTCTCCCAAGGTCTCTTCTTCACCACAAGTGGCCCATCCAAAGACAAACTCATCTCGGAGGTATTAAAACTATACGATGATCTTGATGTGCAAAAGATGCATGACAAAGTACAATCAATGAAACTTTTGAATCAAATATTGAAAATATGGGTAATATCAATGTTGTCCCATATGATCAATATGTGAAACAAAGTGAAAGTGAAGTTGTACCAAGTGATGCATCTTCTGCGATCAACAATGTCTATGTTTTTGATGAATACCTTGCATGTGCCCCGATGATTCCAAATTTCGAACTAAATGCCTATAAAGAGCGTGTTGCTATTTATGAACAACGTGCAAAATTTGAGTTGACCACTCGTGAAAGGTGAAATGGATGACCAAGTGCGTACAATCATTAGAAAAAGTAATTTTAGAGAAGAAGTATTAAAACAAGAATTAAATTCCTTGCAAGAAAAGCTTTCTAAAACTGCTAAGCAAAAACAAGAACTTCAAGAAAATGTGAAAATGCTTAAGCAAGAATTTAATGCAAAGGAATCAAAACTCTTGAGAGATTTTCTAATCGAAAACTTTGAAAAACAAACTTGAAAACAAGTTGTACATACAAGGAACACCATTGATCGCTCACATGATCACTAAGCATAGAGTTCTAGCGATAAGCATAGTGTTCCCATTATAGATAAACCCAACCACGAGTGCGGGAAGATAGCAAAAGCGACTCAAAGTGTGATCTATGATGGCAATGAGATTCTTAAACCTAGACAAAAACCTAGTTGCTACGAGTGCACAAAGGAAGATAAGAAATTAGATGAAATCACTAGGAGAAGATGAATAAGAAACTAAATGATCCTAAATGCAAAGAGAAGAAAGTAATTATCACTCCCCATGACTACAAAAAGAGAATTGGATCTCCACAGAACATGTTTAAGCCTCAAACATTGTTGACTCCAGAACAAGTGTTAAGAAATCGGACTTAGATAAGCGAAGCAAATATTGTTGAAACAAACCCTCCTCTTAGGAAAATGCCTAAAGCAACCGTGTATCCTCCAAATACGCCAATGCATCTAGTTCTAGAACGATTGCTACTAAAAGCAAGATCTTAATCGATCAATATGTTATTTTTCAACTATTTGTTGATTTTGAGAAAACTTGTAAGAAAAGGATCACACCCATGGGATTCTTGAAGGGAAAGGGTTTTGAACAAACAAAAGAATGCTATTTAATCGAGGTCATGCCTTTCTTTAAACTTCTAAAAGATCACTTTGAGAGTCTTAAAAGGGATACATACCGATATTAAGGGAATGGAAAAGGAATTTGATGTAATGATAGTTGAAGTTAGTGACTATGAGCGAGCACTTAAATATAATGAGATTGAGAGGAAGAACTTGCATACACTAAATGAGAACACGATTTACGAATGTATTGCTCAAGATGTGTTTTCATCGCTACAAATTGTTCTATTAATGCTTCTCAATTTCATGAACTATCTATTGCCCCGAAAGTCTCCCATGATCGTGTCATTGAGCTTGAAAAACTAATTAAAATAAGCGAAAATTGAGCCGGATGATCACGACAATTTGGTTAAACATTTTTCTAAACTAGAAGTTGAGCATTTTAATTTACAACTAAAATATCAACATCTTAAAGAAAATGTAAAACTTCAAATATCAAGACATCCTCGGATGCTCGAGTTTGATGCGCTTTTCAAATTAACAAACGTGATGAGCATTCAAGCTCATTGCAACACGATCGTAAAGTTGAAAGCCCAAATCTCTCAATTAAAGGGTCAAACGAACAATATGACGAGCTCCCAAATGCCTCCTCCTTTAGATTCTCGAGAATTCTCAAACGTTTCATCTTCAAAACCTAGTAAATGCATTACAAAGGAAAACGAAAGTTTTCTAGAAGAAAATGAAAAGGTTAAACGTCATTTCAATGAGTTATTTGAATCAATAAAGGTCACTCGTAACAAAAATAACGAACAAATAGCTTCATTGCAAAAGGAAATCGAGAATCAAGAGTCGTGTAAAGGGAAAATGCCAATGACCAATGGGAGAATGGTGTATCAAAGGTTCACTCTTGTAATAAATATGCTTTGTGCGTGAAATATGTCCTCCTCATCTCGTGAACAACAAACTTCTTTGCTCAAACATACTTCTCATCCCTTAAGGATTGCCTAGAATGTCTGCGTGAGATTGTTGAAGAGGATAAGTTAGAAAACCTCATGATAATGCAATTGGACATGCATGCTTATATGCCAAACGATCTCAAGAAATCCTAGAATGCTTGATCATAATATGCCCAAAGTCCTTAGGTGAGAGAGTTAATCCGTTGATTCCATGCTCGATGCCTAATGCCAAGTATGATATTCATTCGATGCCCAATGTTTTGAATGTGAATCTTAGTGTGCCTTTAAGTAGTTCGATTCGGATCATCAATGCTAAGAAAGAGAACTCAAGTGTGCCTTCTAGGAGTACAAATCCCAAAGACTTCTAGTTTTAAGAAAGTGAACCTTAGTGTGCTTGCATGTAGTTCGGATCCCAAAGACATCTAAACAGTGATGCAAAGAGTTGTAAAACCAACTAATGTTCCCATTCCTCTACAGAGTAATCGGTGACATTAAAGGAGCAGGTCAAAGTCTCAAGACAATACAAGGAATGATAGGACCTCAAGCTAAGAATGTGCCTTTGGAAAAGAGTAGAAGAACAATCTAGGAACTTTAAGTTTGAACCGAATAAAAGAATCGTGTTGATTCTAGTAATAGCCATAGGCGATCAGTAATTAATTCAATTCGATACTACTTGCAAACCTTGTATTGATGTCCGCTTGAATTACGCTTTCTAATCATGAATGTGGTGTTAATGTTTTGCCTCATGATGTTAATTGTCCGCTTAATATTGTTAATGCTAAAATTCATGCTAAGAAGGCTAAAAGGCAAAACGAAGAAAGTTAGAAAACAAAGGAAACCCACATGAAGAACATTTAGTAAGATAGGCTATTATTGGATACACGTTGGTCATAAGACTAATCAAACAATGCCCACTAGAAAATGGATGCCTAGTGGTAGAACTATTCCTTAAGAAGTGAGCACACCGTGAATGTGGCTAATACGACACTAGTATCGTGATCTATTCACAATGATTCCATTGCCTTATTTTCCGATATGAATGCTTCTATTTCGATGTGGGTGTTCCAACCATTGTTACTAACCAAATGGAACCCATTCTTGCATGGGATCCCAATTATCCAGCTTATCCATTCTTATCTGCGTGTTCAACCGCAGATCGCTCAAATCGCTTACGTGGTACCGGACTCAGCCGCTCCAAGCATATGATCACGACCGGTCACGCTCATGAACTTCGTGAGCAAATTCATCGACGCTTAGATTCGGAATGATTATTTCGGTGCTATTATGGGTTATGGAGACTATGTTGTTGGCAAAAGTGTTATCTCCGTGGTTTACTATGTAGAAGGTCTTGGTCACAACTTGTTCTCTGTTGGTCAATTCTGCGATTCGATCTAGAAGTAGTCTTGAAAAACATACCGCTTCGTTAGAGAACTTGATGGTAAGGAACTTTTAAGAGGTTCACGTGGTTCAAATCTATACACCATCTCTATCGAAGATATGATGAAGTCTTCTCCAATTTGCTTGTCGTCAAAGGCTTCTAAACAAAGTCATGGTTATGGCATCGTGCCTCAATCACCGAACTTCGCACCATCAATGATCTCACCGTAAAGGACTTAGTTGTAGGTTTACCTAGACTCAAGTACTAAAAGGATCATCTTTGTTCAAATGTCAATTGGGAAAAGCAAGAAGTATGCCCATAAACCCAAACCTACTAACTCGTCACGTAAGTTCTTCATATGATTCATATGGATTTATGTGGACCAATGAGGGTCGAGAATATCTTTGGGAAGAAATATGTGTTAGTTGTGGTTGATGATTACCTAGATTCACCGGTCAAGTTCTTAAGGACA
The DNA here is from genome assembly GCA_022545495.1 of Chrysanthemum lavandulifolium. Classification (NCBI taxonomy): domain Eukaryota; kingdom Viridiplantae; phylum Streptophyta; class Magnoliopsida; order Asterales; family Asteraceae; genus Chrysanthemum; species Chrysanthemum lavandulifolium. Next base: position 88,208,347 of record CM040243.1, on the reverse strand, counting down.
AAGGATGAAACTCCGATATCATCATCAAACTCATCAAACAATTGCAGTTCGACTTAACAAAATCGCCGAATTATCGAATGCATAATGGAACCGAGTTTGTCAACAAACAACTTAGTGAATTTTATGAAAGCGTTGAATCGACCATCAAAGAAGTGTTCCACGAACTCCTCAACAGCGGTGTAGTTGAAAGACGAAATCGAACTCTTGTAGAAGCCGCTAGAACAATGTTTGATTTACTCAAAGGTTCCAATGTTTCTCCGGGTCAAGCTATTATCATCGCATGCTACACACAAAATCGTTCCCCGATTCACACTGCTCATGGAAACAACACTCCGATGCCTTATGGTGCTTCTTTAACTCAGTACTCTCAAAGATCGAACCTAAAGATGTTAAACCGCTATGAATGAAGACAATGGTTCAATGCCATGCAAGATGAAATTCATGAGTTTGATCGATTAGATGTATGGGAATTAGTAATGACCCAGATTGTGCTATGATCATTGCTCTTAAGTGGATCTTCAAAGTGAAGCTTGATGAGCATGGTGATGTTTTGAAAAATAAGGCTAGGTTAGTAGCTAAAGGTTATCGCCGCGAGAAGAAGGTATTGACTTTGAAGAATCTTTTGCTCCGCTTGTTCGAATCGAGGCAATCGTAATCTTTTGGCTAATGCCGCTAGTAAGAACATGGTAGTCTATCGATGGATGCGAAGACGGCATTTCGAACGGAGACCTTAAAGAAGTCGCTCACGCCGCCCAACCCGAAGGATTTGTAAATCAAGAGCATCCTACTCACGCTTATCGTTTGAAGAAGGCTCTTTCTCGCTTAAAGCAAGCTCCAAGGCATGGTATGATACGTCAAAGTTTCTTTTATCAACCGGATTTAGCAAAGGAGCAGCTTGATCCAACATTGTTTACCGAGGAGTCAGCAAACATTTAATTCATGTTCAAATTTATGTTGATGATATTATTTTTTCCTTGATGCACCCAATGGAATGTGATCGCTTTTCAAATGAAATGAGTTCAAAATTTCAAATGTCAATGATGGGACAAATGTCATTTTTCTTGGATTACAAATTTCGCAAAGTCCCGGAGGCATTTTCATAAATCAATCTAAATATGCAACCGAGATCTTAAAGAAATTTGATTTGATTCAAGTGACCTCGTTGACACTCCCATGATTGATCGAACCAAACTAGATGAGGACCACTGTGGATCATGATCGACCAAACAAAATATCGTAGTATGATTGATCCCCGATGTACCTCACAGCCTAGTAGACTGTACATCTTGTTCATTGCTTGCATGTGTGCTAGATACTAGGCTGTTTACTAAAAGCACCTTGAAGCGCTTAAACGGTCTTCGGTATTCCAAGGAACCATCAATATGGGTCTTTGGTACCAAGGACACCGACATGTCACTAATGACCTATCATGCGATGTTGATCATGCAGGTGTCAAGATACTCGTCAAGTACATCCGAGGTGCTCAGCTTTTGGGTGATAAGCTTGTGAGTCGGTCTTCAAAGAAGCAAATGAGTACTTATTTCCTCTACGAGGTGAATACATAGCCATGTCATCTTGTTGTGCTCAAATCTTATGGATGAGATCTTAATTATCCGACTATGGCTTTGAATTCAACAAAATCCTCTCTGCATCGATAATAAAGTGCTATTGCTCTCTCATGCAACAACGCTCAACACTCAAGAGCAAAGCATATCGACATTCGACATCATTTCATCGGGAACAAGTGGAAAAAGGTGTGGTGGAACTCTATTTTGTGAGGTCCGAATACCGCTAGCGTACATCTTCACCAAAGCTCTTCCAAGAGAACGTTTTGAGTTCATACTTCCACGACTAGGTTTGAAAAGCCTTCAACCTGAAACACTCAAACGTCTTCAGGAGGAAGACGAGGAGTAAAGGTCTATGCTCATCTATCTCTTGTAAATATCTCTTCAATAATCAAATAGAAAAATATAAAACCTTCAAAATCCATAAAAATCTGAAAAATTTGAAAAATCTTCAAAAAATATTGTCAATTTGTTACGTTTTTTCTCGGTTCGTCAATATCTACGGTCTTTGTGCTGTCATTCAAAGAATGACACGGGACTTTAGATGTTGTTCGAATTGTTAAAAAAAAAAAAAAAAAAAAAGAAAAAAATGGTTTATTGTCATCTCGGTGAGAACTCGCTTTTTAAAGAAAGAACGAGCCATACTTTATCACGCTTTCTAAATTCCATGCTCGATTCTATAAACCTTTATCTCGATGAAAACTAACTATTTTGAAAATAACTCGGACTCTATTTTTGATAATCATCGGACTTATTTGTCAAAATATCAATCTCTCAATCAACAACCTATGTCATTGATTGAGGGGAGAATGATTTCAATTAAATTAAAAGTTATTTGGCATTAAATTGTTTTCAAAAGATATACATGCATGTTTTATCAATGGAGTTTAAAGTCTTAAAATCCGATCCTTATCGCTTAAAACGCTTTCATAATCAAGTCACAATTCTCCTTAAAAGCTTTCAAAATCAATTTAAATCTATAAGAGATCACGAATCTCAAATGATTTGATAATTATGATCGGGGGAGAATGTGTAATTTAAATTGGATTTAAACTGATAATTAGGTAAATGGTTTTATAAGGATGTACATGCTTTCCTTCCCACATGTGACAAACGATTTCAAATTTTCCATGCACATGTTGAGGGGGAGCATCTATCTTAAACCTATGATTTGAAACGTGATCACTTATCTCATGTGCAGGTTCCTCTAGTATGTGCAAAACTCTTTTCAAATCTCGAGGCACATATTGAGGGGAGCAAAATTATGAAAATCTCATCCTTCCCCAAAATGCTTTATCTACTTGTCTTGATTAGGAAGTGATGTTGATATCTTTAGAAAATGGTAATCAAAGAAGTTAATTCTTTCTCTTGCCTCCATGTGCAAAACAATTTCAAATATTTGATGCACATGTTGAGGGGGAGTTCTCGTTTAAAAATATCAAAAACAATTCAGTACAAAATGCTTTGATATTATATCACAAGTATCCGGATTGATTTTCAAATGGTTTTCAATTAGTTCAAATGGCGATGAACAATACCAAATAGACCGACCGACTTTACTTTATGTACGGTGATATAAGGATGATAAGGTGAGGTATGTGTTCCCATGATCCGCCGAACGGAAGGATCTACCTGTGGACTATCCACTAGTTAGTGTAGAGTTCTTAGGTATGATGAAAAAAGGAGAAAAATGAGATATGGGAAGAGTGCGGATCGAGATCGAGCTAGTCTTGGAATAAACCCAACAAGGTTCTAGCTATGAAGTCTCGGCAAGCATCAAGGGGTTGAAGAATTAAAAGAATTGAATGAGAAAGGGTGAAAACAAATAGCCTCTATTTATTCAACCTTAGGGCGTAAAACCGGTTCAATTCAAATGCTCGATGGTAACATCGGTATTGAAGACAAGACGTCATGGACCCGTGATGCACCGCACTTCAACTTTCCAAACCACTCAAGTTCCTCTTAAAAGGACTTGTTTCATTCTCACGGGAACCGACATTAACTATCGACTTTCTTAGAGATTGTTGATATCGAAGAAGAGACCCTCTCCCTAGTCTCCCAGCACGTGATCCAAATATGCACATATTGAGTCTAGAGCCACGAGATCATCAATAAATCTCATTAGGACACTTTCAATGAAGACTCTCTGCTTCACACAATGTGGAAAGAGAGATTATATCTTGAGTCCCACGCATTATCCTTGTGGTATTGCCGAACATCCGAGTGATGTATGCATATTCACAATGAAGATGGAAAGCCTTCGAGCCAACATCTAACAAGCTCCCGGTAGGTGGCATATGAGATCTATTATATAGATCAACCATGTGACAACCGAATGTAAACAATGGGCGATTCAATCTCTTGAATCAATCCGGTTCGGGTTATGGATTGACGGATACCTTTGAAAAACCGGTCTTTGTGCTTAATAACTCTTTTCTTTAACACATCGACCGTACTAATTTTTCAAATCAAAGGTGTTTTATGATTGATAATTGATTTTCAATAAAACCTTCGTTGTATTGCAAAACAATTTCTATTGAGCAATACACCATTGTCTTTCAAATCTCTTTTCATCAATCGCTGAATTTCTATTCACCGGTTCACTTACTCCGTGTTGTCTTCTTTGAGACGTTCCGGTTTGAGAATGACTAGAGCAAATGCGAAACCCCGTCAAGGAAATTCTTCGAATTATACCGATCACAGCAAGATTTGTAATCGATCAACGGGAACCGTGGGCCGTGTACCTCAATTCAACTAAAGTGGTCAAAGACACTTTTGTACGCTTTATTGCTAATCGTTGTATGCAAGTCCCGACGCTTGCGGTGATCGTAATGAAGCGGTCAATCTATAGCCGCATGCTCACACAATACATTCATCTCTCAAGAAATCATGATAAGTGCATCAATGACTCGATATTTTCACTCCATGCTTCGCTACGCCGCCAATATCATGAATCAATGAAAGCTTCCGTTACTCGATGAGAAGATATCATGATCCGTAATGTGAGCATGTCGGTCCGAAAGTCACAACATCACATAATACCAACACCACAATGGATGTTTGAGAGATTTTGATAGCCGATGATCTCAAAAGTCGGCTCAAAATTATTATCACGTGGATCAAGAAAGACCTCCACTTGGATTAACCAAACATGCAATGAGAAGAATCAATGACTACGAGCTTGAGCAAAGTACTACATCAAGAATGCAAGAACAATTTTTAATGTAATATCTGTTTGTATTCAATGTAATTTTAGTACATGATTGAGGTGACCTCCTTAGGGAGATTGTTAGGAATTAGAAATTCGGTATTAAAGAGTCGGTCACCTCAAGTATATGTAATCGTTAAAAGCTCGTAGTCGTATTTATTTCAAGCTAAGTAGTATTTAGTTAAGTAACACCGTGGAGGACGGACGGTCTTTACCCACCAGATGCCCGATCCATGCCCCATTGTGTGGCGTTTATGTAAGACTATAAATACTCTACCTCCCAAGGTGAGAGTTGGAGCTCATAATAATATCTTTCACTTTCTCTCACTAAGTTCCCTAAACCTCTAACTTTCTCTCTAGAATTCCACTTATACGCCTACTTTGTGTTATGGTTTGATGTGTATGTGAAATTCAATATCCTACTGTTGGATTCACGGTTGCTCACTGGTCTCTAAGCCAGATGCCCTAAGGCTAGTCACACTATCTGTAAACAGATAGAATGGCAAAGAGTGGGTTAGTTCAGAATGAATCTGACTAACTAAAACCATCAATTCATGTTCATTAATATCACAAGATGCCACATAATGCTTTGGCATCACACAATCCATAGTTACAGCAAGTTCCATCATGTGGTGGCTTCAGAATGAGCATAAGAAAGAGAACCACATGTGTTGTTGCATTGAGTCACCAAACTATGTCCATACTGCTTGTGTTGTGCCTGAAAAGTTAGTCTAAAACCAAGAAAACACAATCCAAGACATTTTCTTGCCAATCCGTATTAACTTTACACAATCAAGATAATCGGATAACAATCAAGATTAATCACCGCTTTACAAAACTTTACAAAATAGAGAGATAAGACATGTTATGGATGAAGCATTCCAATACTTGTGACAAAGCATCAAACCTTCCCAATGTCAAAAGATTTTGTTAAAAGATCTGCAACATTAAATTCAGTATTAATCCTTTCAACCTGAATTAGTTTCTTTTCATTACGGTCTCTTATAAAGTGATGTCTTATCTCAATGTGTTTAGTTTTAGAATGAAAAACTGGATTTTTGATAATACATATAGTATCGTTATTATCAATATAAATGACAAAGGCCATGAAATTATACCCATAATCAAGCATCCGATTCAATCTAGAGAACTTGACCACAACAACTTGCAAGATCTACATACTCACCTCGCCTGTAGAGTTTGCCACAATACTCGCTTTGCACCGCCAGAAATCAACCTATCACCAAGAAACCGACATCCTCTAGTGGTTGACTTCCTATCAAGACTTGCCCCAACATAATCACCGCCGAGTAAGCTACCGATCAAAGGGAGAGTCCTTAGGATACCAAAGGCATAGTTGAGCATGACATTTCAGATATCTAAAGATTCTTTTAACTGCATGCAAGTGAGAAAGCTTTGGAGAAACTTGGAATCTTGCACATGCACACACTGCAAACATAATGTCCGTCCGAGGCGCAAATACATTAATGAGCCAATCATTGATCCATAGAGATGCTGATCAACTTCTTCACCATCAGCATCTGGAAGTAATGGCTTATTATGCTCCATAGGAGTGCTTGCAATCTTTGTGTTGTCATAGCCAAACTTTACCAAAATCTCTTTGACATATTTATCTTGAATAATAAATATGCCATCTGTCTTCTCGCTGACTCAGAGCCCAAGAAAGAAGGTGAGTTCTCCCATAGAACTCATCTGAAACTGTCATGCATCAATTTCTCAAACTCTCTGCATAAATCCTGCTTGGTTGAACCAAATATAATGTCATCTACATATATCTGAACTAGCAGGATATCAGTCTTCACATTCTTGATGAATAGAGTCTGATCAATCTTCCCTCTTCTGAAGCCATTGCCCAAAAGATACTTGGCTAAAGTTTCATACCAAGCTCTTGGGGCCTGATGCAGACCATAGAGTGCCTTCTAAACTTTGTACACTTTGTCTGGAAAGGTTGGATCTTCAAACCCATGAGGTTGACAGACATACACCTCCTCCTCAATCTTCCCCTAGAGGAAAGCACTCTTCACATCCATCTGGTATACTGTGAAGTCTTTATATGATGCATAGGCCAGGAAAAGTCTGATAGCCTCAATCCTTGCCACTGGAGGAAAGACCTCTTCATAATCAATCCCTTCCTTGTGTATACCCCCGAGCTACCGCCTAGCCTTGTTCCTTATTACTACTCCCTTTCATCCTTCTTGTTTCGAAAACCCATTTAGTACCAATGGCTCTCTTGCCATCGTGAAGATCCACCATAACCCATACATTTTGAAGTTTAAACCGAGAAGCTCTTCTTGCATTGCTTCTACCCATGATTCATCTTAAGAGCTTTGAGACTTTCTTTGGTTACTGTTTGGGAAACAAAACAGTAAAGAGACATGTCTGTGGCACCATGATTTCTTTCTTCATAGATGGCACTAAAGAATCCTGCCTCACGATGTCGAAATTTAGATCTTGTAGTTCTTTCAAAGACCGACTTCTCCAATGACATTTTCCAAGGGATGATCTTGATTGATTCTCCTGTGGTGTAGCAGAACAACATAAGATGAAGCTATATTTGTCATATCAATCTCATCGCTTTCACCATAGGGATCGTGAACCTCTCATTAATCGATGGAATAGTCTCGAGGACCATCAAGACTAACATCGGCTCATCAAGACTAACATGTGGCTTATCAAGATTAACCACATTAGTACTAATCACTTCAGTTCCTTCCACTGTATCACTTTCTTTGGCAACCCCTCCTTCAGAATTAACATCATCGGTCTTTAGAGGCTGATCATCATTGTTTGCCTCCCCTGAAGAAGTGCTTCCAGCAAAGCTATTTTTCCAAATGGGCAACAGGATACAGTCATCTTTTTCATCAGAATCTGCATCAGGACCTTGCTTTTCTCCTGCAACAATGTTAGAATCCACAGAAACAGGGACATAGTTCATAGATTTTGTTAGCATATCAATATCAAAAAGCCATGTTGGTCCCTGCCCCTCTACACTAGGTTTGTCTTCAAGAAACTCTATGTGCAGATTCTCCTCTATCCTTCTGGTTCTAGAATTATAAACCCTAAAGGCGTTACTATTCAGAGAGTAGCCAACCAGATATCCACTACCAGATTTTCCATCAAACTTACCCAAATGGTCAATGGTATTAAGAATGGAGACATGACACCCAAAAGGTCTAAGAAAGTCTAAGGAAGGCTTTCTACCTAAAAATAACTCATAAGGAGTCTTGCCATGAGGCTTCATAACTAGTACCCTGTGTGGAAAACTAGAAGGGGGGGTTGAATAGTTTTGCCAATTAAAACTTTCTTTTAAACTATTTAGATCAACTTATGTCAATCTATTTGGATGTGTGTGTTGGATGTTGATAAACAAGCATATAAAGGTATGTAATGAAAAGATAAGAGTAAGAAGCACAAAACCACAACGCGAGTATTTATAGTGGTTCGGCTACAAGGACACCTTCCTTGCCCTACTCCACCCCCGATTCACCTACTCGAGAGTTCAAACACTACACCAATCTCCTTATGGCGGAGAAGCCTTCACAACGTCGCTACCCTTTTTCCGGTGCTAGGCTAACCACCGGGTTCTTTCACTCCAAGGTGAACCACACCTACACAACGTCGCCTACCCTTTATAAGGTACTAGGCTAAGTAGCTAGTTCTTTCACACCAAGGTGAACCACACCTACACAATGTCGCCTACCCTTTATTAGGTACTAGGCTAAGCACCTAGTTCCATTGCAATGGAGGAACTACTACCTAACACTACACCAAACGACTAATCTCGAAGGAAATCAACTCCTTTTTACAACATCATCAAGGACATCAATATCCTTGGATCTAGTACTAATCTATCTTGTACATCGAATCACACCATATCGAATGTACATATAAGGCACCTTTCACTAATGCCTTTAACTAGATCTTCAAGACACCCTTCACTAATGTCTTGTGTCTTGACTTCAAGCACCCTTCAATAATGCTTCTAGTCTTGACTTCTAAGCACCTACCACAAGTTCTTATGATATAGATTTATAGATACCATTCACTAATATCTTCGTCTTGACACTTGAGACACCTTTCACAAATGTCTTCAACACTTCTTAGGAAAAGAAAACAATCATCAACAAAAATACTTCAAGAGTCTTGATGATGAGGAAGCATGGCAACTCATGGACTTGAGCTTGCTCGACTTCAAAGGTGGTGATCTTGCCTTTAAGAGGAACCTAGAAGATCACACAAAAACAAAACTACAAACATAGATCTCTTGGATCTGAGGTTAGAGAGTTTTTAACTCTTTGGGAAAGTATGTTACAAAGGGGTAAGAAACAATAAAAAAATGGCTCACAGCTTACTATTTATAGAGGAAAAATTCTACTGTTCCCCGGATCCTACGGATCCCTTCCACAAAGGATTCGTCTAGCGTAAAGCTAGGGATCCGTGGGACGCTCCTCTTTACCCATGGGTATTTTGATTATGGGTCATGGGTTGATCCATGGGTCTTTAGCTAGATACAATGTATCTCTTGAGTGCAATGCACCTAGTCACATGGGTATAGGATGGGTTATGGATATTATCCATATATGATATAAGCATGATGTCATGCAATGGGTTATGGGTCAAGCTCCATGGGTCGTGGGCTTTGGGTTGTACCCAACTACATTCAATGTATTTGCCCAATGGGTTATGATACTTATGTTTCTACCCATTTATATTACCCAATATACTACATACTAGTTATGTGTATATTTTACCCAAATATGTAAACACTAGTTGTTGTACATATGTAATATTAAATCATAAAATCACTTATAATTGTTTTAGTGTTTTATGTAAAAATGTGAATATGTTAGAAACTATTAGTTCAAACCATTTACGTATTTTATTTGTTTCGTTTAAAATGATTTTACGTTTGTTATCGACAAAACATTAGAAGATCGTAAAATATAAATAAACATTTTTACGGCTTATTTGTATTAACAATCTCCCCCTTTTTGTCGATGACAAAACATAAAATTATTTTAAGGAAAAGCTAAAATTGTAAGAGTTTGAATTTAGTTTTACTTCCTTCTCCCCTTTTGTCGAAACAAAAAGAGCTTCGAAGGAAGCTAACACATTGTTTTTAGGAAAAACATGTGAAAGAAATAAAAGAAATAGGAGCAAGTAACGGAAAGGATCTCGTCTTTACTCCCCTCGACGAGTCCATCCCTACGTAAGGCCAAGAAAGTTATACTAATCTAGTTTGTTTGCAACTAAGTTTGCAAAAGATTTCGTCTAAGTGACGAATGTGCTCCCTCTTGATGATTGCAATTTTGCAAAGGGATGTTAAGGAATGTAATCCTAATATTGCAAGTAATTTGCAATGTATTGCTTTGACAAAAGCTCCCCCTAGCTTTAGGATGTCAAAGTTTTTATGTGTAAATTGAATAACTACAAAACAAAGATTAGAAAACAAGTATAATGCACAATTTCCTGCATATGTGATCCAAGTTAGTAGAAAAATAGTTTTCTGTATCATGGATCCCACGATTCCCTCTTAGTAGGGATCCGTCTAGGTAAATTAGAGGGATCCGTCTGGCTGATAAATTCAGCAAATGGTGGTTTAACAAATAATGTTATCACAAAAGTGAGATATGAATACAACGTAATCATATACTCAGAAATATAGCAAGTAGCATGTAATTTCATTTAATAAAACTAGAGTTATGATATACATGACTCCAAAAACTAAGAGAAAAAAAATACATGACTAGGAATTTCTAGACCAACTATCGCTTGATGCTAAGACACCACTAAAATCTTCTAGCTCAAGTTTTGTTTAGGTTTAATCTCGTCGAAACGTTCGAGGAGATGATAGAACATGAAACGTTGGTCTTCTCGTACTTCATGTATCAAACTTTAAACATGTTGACAATGATAACAATCTTTGTCATGGCTAGGTAGTGGCGGTGGAAGAAATGAAATGGCTTGATGCGAAGGATCAAGTGAAGCGGCTTGTGGGGCTTCAAACGACGGAGGGATTGGTGGAGGCGCATTTGAGAATGGCTCGATCAAGAATGATGGTGGTGATAGAGAAGTGTCAACTTCCATATGGTCGGGTGGTTGACTTTGATGATTTCTCATAATCCAAATAGGATTATATGATGGAAATGGCGAAAAGGAAGCCGAAGCAAATGTTGACTCAACACCTTGATTTTGTACCATTATTCCTCCTAATGAGGAGAATGTTGTCGACGGAGAAGGATGAGACGACCTAGGAGGCAAATCCTCTAAATTGTAGAGGTGTGGTGATGAGAGTGGAGATGTAAAAGAAATAGCTCTAGGAACCAATGGTGATGGTTTAGTGGAGATGATATTGTTTGGCCTAGGAGGTATGGTGGTGTTTGGCATAGGTAGTTTTGTGGGTACTATCCTTTTAGGAATTGGTTTGATTAGTTGAGAAGAGATCCTTGCATTAGTTGGTTTGACCGGAGATGATTCGGTTGAAGAAATTTCGTGTACAACACGAGCAATTTTCTTGGGTGGTTCTTTGGTGGATAAGTTAGTACTTGGAGTTTTTCTTATGATGAGACGATTTCAAGAAGTTTGTAAGGGTTTCTTAAGTGCTGAAAATTAGGATGAAGGTGATGACTATGGAAGTCCTAACAATGTGGTTTATAAAGCAAGAGATTTGGCAAGTGCATTTAAGCCTTAAGCCATTAAGATTCATTGGAATGTGATGATTAACATGCAAAAGAGTCAACTTCAGAGTTTGTACTGATCTAAGAACTCATTTAAGATGAGATGGAGTGTTTGAGTTAGAAAGATGAGTTGAATCGATTGTTTTAGCAAGGTTTGACATAATCGTCATCCGGATCCCACTTCCCTCCTCGAGGGATCCGTCTGGCTAATCCTAGGATCCGCCTCATCGCCTATGGAAGAGTAAAATGGTGTTTCTAAGGTCTAAGATCTATATCATCTTGAGTGTTTCACCTCCCAAGTGTCTTAAATGAAGGGGTGCTTAAGTATTTGAAGGTAATGAGTGATGTAGCTAATGAATGCCTTTTATGGAAGAAATTGGAACTTTCATGAGTACCAATGAATGAACAAGGATGACACTAAAGTTTTTGAGAGTGTCAAGTGAAGCTAAATGATCCTAGAGATCAGATAGTGACTTAGATTAATCCTTTGGAAAATATCCTAAAGGCTTAAGATGGAAAAACTAGAATTTGATCAATTTCGACCAATTTTGACGTAAGGATGATTATGATCAATTTTGCTATAAGAGGTTTCCAACGTTTAGATATGAGGGATCATGTGAAAAATGATGTGTGAGCTTGAGAGCGGAAGAGTAATGGATTGAAGTGAAATGATAGATCTACAAGCGTCTTTGAGTGCGATCTAGGTGAGTTATGTGTGAGTAGGAAGGATCTACTTATCTTGATAAGGACTTAATTTGCCTTAAGATACTATGTCAAGCTTAGTGTGAGGTGTTTTAAGGACATGTTTGAAATACAATGCTTGCAATTGCATCTTCTGTTAGCCGGATCCCACGGTTCCCTAAGTGTAGGGATCCGTCTAGCACAAACTTTGATATCCGTGAATCGGTAGTCGGGCGGTTGACCACCCTACAACGAGTAATCGGTCAAGTCGGGATTAATCGGTGATTAATCGGATTGGCATTTCCTGTAATTTTTTGGTATTTTTGGAGACCAAACTAAAAATCTTAACCGATTCCAAGCCTGCTATGTTTCCAAACCTCAATAAAATGCTCAAATTCTGATTATGATGCCTATTGTGCGTTATAAATAAAATATACGATCTCCAAATTAAGTAGAATGCCTAAATTATTATTATTTTTAAAATGACCGATTTGCCTGATTCAGCCGATTTTTTACCGATTTGGCCGATTTTTTACCGATTCAGTCGATTATCGGCCGATTTTTTGACTGCTTAGTGTCGATTTTTAGACCGATTTTCGAAAATCGACAAGGTACTCGGCCGATTAACGATTAATCGGCGATTAATCGACCGAGTTGACCGATTTTTGCAACATTAATAGCTAATCCTGTTTTATGATTTGCTAAGTTATAATTAGTTTTAGCAAGTTCTTCAGACACATTATCAAACAGCCACCATTGCTTTTGAAGTTTCAGTAAGTACCTAATATACCAAAGCCATGTTGATTGGACTCTCTTTTTCATCTGCCATGAAGCTCCAATCATATCCAGCACCATCAACAGCCACCATTGCTTTTGAAGAAGAGTTGTCGGCATCACTGTGTCTCCTTTGCTCCTAGGACTTCGCATTCTCCGCAAAATGCTCAAGCTTGCCACAGTTGTAGCATTCAACCTTTCCTTGTCAAACCCAAAGAAGATTCCATCATTGATCTTAATATGCCTTCCGCTTTCTTCATGAACCTTGTTTCCTCATCGATCGGGGCAATGTTCCATTTGATGTCCATCTCTTCCATGTCATCTTCATGGATTTGTCTTAGATCATCATGAGTGATCTAGGATCCTTGACTGCTCACCTATGAAAGCATAAATTGTACCTTCATTGATGCTCTGCGTAGTGGTTACAGAGCCATCAAGATAACATTAGTACTAGGAGTACTAACATCAAAACTTTCCATATCATTGCTAGTGACAGGGTGAGCCACAAAGGCTATGTTTTGTGACTCAGAACTAGAAGATGCAGCTACTTTTCTCTTCATGTCTTGTTCAATCACCTTAAAGCTATTGAACAGATTATCCAACTTCATGGTTTCAAAATATGGCTTGTTCTTCCATACAATGACATGAGTGTCCCATTTTGGTGATGGAAGACTTCTAACAAACATGAGGTTGACATCTTCCTCGAGAGCTCCACATCCAATATCGCCAGTTGACTAACAAGTTTTGAAGCCTATTATAAACCGAGTCAATGGACTCGGTTGCACCAAAGAAGTGAAGTTTTCAAATTCTTGCTTCAAAAGAGTCTTCTGAGTTTTCTTGGTGACATAATCTCCACCAAATCTGGTTTCAATGGCTTTGAACAAACTCTGAGCATCTTTGTGTTTGTTGAAGGTGAGTTGATGATCATCAGGTATTTCCATGAGTAAGAAACTTCTGACCTTGAGATCATTGCCTCTTAGAGCCATTTCTTCATTAGTGATAGGATCACCTTTTTCTTTAGTAACGGTCTTACTACCAACTTCTTCAGTGACAGTGGATTTGTAAGAGTCTCCATAGAGAACAATGTTCCATAGCTTGAAATCAAGTACCAAGAAGTATCGCTTCATTCGCATTCTCCGTAGTTCATATTCATTTGGTTGCGACTTAGGAACTCATTATGAAGATTGGATTTGTCAAAATCCATTTCTTCGATTTGTCACACAGATCTTCTAAAAACAAAGCTTCAGGACACAAGCTCTGATACCACTTGTGAAGTCCCAAACCTTAGATCTAGAACACTTAGCTTGTAAACGTATTAGTTGCCTTGGATGGTTCCAAAACAACAATGAGAAACTTTGTTGTAGATGCACACAAGTATGCGGAATCTACTTGAATGCACTTAAAAGATTAATGTAAGAACAAGTATAACACCAACAGCTTTAATATTATTAAGTAATAATACGAGTACTCTCCTAGTACTAGGGTTTACAACCTTGAAGCTCTTCTTAAGACGGCTAGAATATAAGTTATGTTTAACCTAGCTAGGATCTCCTTTTATACACTAAGGAGATCCCTTACGAGATAACTATGTATTAGTATATCATATCTTCTATTGAATAGAAGATATGTCATTACAACTCTTACACGACATTCCTTACTTAGAACAAGACAAACTTAATACTATCAAGACTAACATTTCCACTATCAAGACTAACTAGTTAATACTTATCAAATAATACTATCAGTACTAACTTTACTAGTATAAGTATTAACTCCCAAAAGCGAATTTCTCAACAGTATTTATATAAGTGATCGAAAGTATGTCGAGTGTGTAAGTATTAATATATTTATATATATGTGTAGCATAAAATTCCTAGAAATCATATAATCGTCCGGAAGGTGTAAGGCATCGAGAGTTTAAGGCTATAAAACGTTTTAGTGTAAAAGTAGTTATAGTTTAGGTCTTAATTCGACCCGTTTCTCTATAAGTATAGCTCTGATACCAATCTGTAACACCCCTAATTTTGTGATAGCATCGAAATTCAGACTGGGTGTTACTCATTGGTATGCCAATTATAATAGTAGAAGACGAACTCTAACTGAGTCGTTAAAAAGTATTATCATTCGATTTATTCAAATATCAGAGTTTTACAAAAAAATAGGTCCCAGTGGTTCCATGATTACATAACACATCAAAATAAAGTTTTTGATGTTTTTCGAATGATAAAATAATTTATAGCTTTTTTATGCATCCATGCCCTTCCGTTCCAGCCTCGTACATTATGGACCTGAGATAAACATGTTAAAAACGGTCAACACAAAGGTTGGTGAATTCATAGAGTTTATAGTTTAAAGTACGAACAACAAGATTTCAGAGTTATAGTAACAATTGTAATGAATACAATTATTCGTAAATATTGTTTTTATTGTACTAAGCTCATGACTCTCAAAATGTTAACAGTGTATCAACAGAAATTGATATTATAATCAGATATCAACAGAAATTGATAAAATAATTGGATATCAACAGAAATTGATATAATAGTCGGATATCAACAGAAATTGATATTATAGTCGGATATCAACAGAAATTGATATAATAGCCGGGTATCAACAAAAAATGATATAATAGTCGGATATCAACAGAAATTGATATAATAGTCAGGTATCAACAAAAATTGATATAATAGTCGGGTATCAATAGAAAACGATATTTGGGAATATCAAAACAATGATAATAGTACATAACTCAAGGTATCAATAACAATTGATATAACACATAACTCTTAGTATCAATAACAATTGATATAGCACATAACTCCTAATATGAATAACAATTGATATAGCACATAACTCAAGGTATCAATAACAATTGATATAGCACATAGTTCAAGGTATCAATAACAATTAATATAACACATAGTTTCAAGCACATAATTCCAAGTATGTAATTCTAAGTATCAATAAAAATAGATATAGCACAGAATATAGTTTTTACGTAATTGCATTTTGAGTAAAAATAGCATGTATCTTCCCCAAGGGTTTATAAAATAGTTAAATGATAGAAAATAGGACTATGAACTCACTGTGAGTTAATGATGTCAAATGTATAACAAAATCGATGGATATGTCGGGAAAACCTCTACGTTCAACCTAGATATGATGTTGCGTCTTAGATTTTGGAATAATGATGTGAAAATATAAACAAGCCTATATAATTTTTATATTGATCATGATATTGTACATTGTAACTTATAATAATCGTGTATGTCGTTATAAAATTGGCTTACTAGTTTATATAATGTTTTTAGTTAAATATCGCACCACCGTTAGGCTATCGAATTCAGAGGTCGTGTAGAAAACGTATGAGGAGCTAGGACACTTTAAATCATAAATCCAGCAATTCGTTAACACGTTCACCCCGAAGAGGCCCCACACATGAAATTCCCTACTAACATGTTATGTTTAATAGTTAAACGTATATTTTGCATATTTGATTATATGACATATGTGTTAAAACGGTCACGTGGTTTGTGAATTTAGTTGGTTTATGTCTCGTTAACGAATTTTGGTCAAGTTGGTGTTTAACGTAAGTTATAAAGGTTACAAGAGTTATAAGTTTGTAAGTTTTTAAATTTGGTCAAAACCGGTTTTCATATATCTAGTTAATTATGAAAAACATTATGCTAATGGTCAAATAAACTTTGTACAGTTTATTAAAATGTTTTATGTTACATCTTTTCAAAATGTGTTAAGTTTAGTGATGCAGGATTTCTGACCAGGTTTTACTATTTATAATTTCTCGTCTACCTATGGCCTACCTTATGTACTAACGGGTAGTGTACCCGGTCGCATGTAGTAAGGGAATGGTAAGACTGAGGTCGTCCCAATAACGGTTGATTTCTAGCTGTCTAATTAAAGTAACTGTCACATAAATAAATGTTTTTATAATTGATTGTATTTTAATAATTCCACGTGATCAATTGGGATGGTTCTCTGGTAAACAAACTAATGGGAATGATAATTATAATGGTTTAGCTCTCATAAAGTGTCTATGAATACTTTATGTGGTGGTTAAATGTCACTAGACTCCTTTGGTCAGTTTGTCTAGCCTATATTTCTAGAATCCTCCTCCGGAATCAAAGGTACTACCTTTTGTAATAAGCGGAAGTTGCTGGTAGACTAATTCAAGTCGTTAAGTGCCACCTACCAATTTAAATCAATTCCAATATCAGGGTTGTATTACACAACATGTACCCAGTTTCTCGGGTTAGCATCAAGGTCTCACATTTTTTAAATTATTTTCACAAGGTAGGTGATCCTATGGTCAATTCGCACTCAAATAATGGTTGTACTATGACCAATTCCTTTCATTTTTTGCAATCTACTTGGATAGGGTCCTATGGCAAATTCTCCTAGCCTACTAGATAAATTGAAAGATTCAATTCAATTTGAGCTAGCCTAATAGATACTACCTAGTTTTGAAATTAACAAAACAGAAGGATCATAGAATGACTAAAGGGATAAATACATAGAGCTAATAATAAATAGAGAAAAAAGAATAAAACCAAGCAATTAATCACCAAATAATTAATTAATTAAAAGACAACAATAATTAATTAATTAAAATTCAATAACAAATAATTAAAACATAATAGGCATCAATTAATTGACAATCAAAACTGAATCAAAATTATATCAATAAATATAGAAACAAAATTAATAAATGAAAGTCGAAAAGTGATTACATATCGCGCCAATTAAATGCTATCGATCCCCTTGTTGAGTATCGGGTTACGGGTAAAACTCCAAGATTTTGCCCTTTGAAACCACGACTCATCGATACTCCTTTCTTATTTTTTTTTTTCTCGCAGACGCATGCATAGAAAACACATAAACAATAATATGAATTGAATGCCCCAACCTCGCATGAGATGACTTCAATTTATAATGATGAACTTTGGGCCTTACAAGATGACTTCAATTTATAATGATGAACTTTGGGCCTTGTCCGACTTTGACCCCTGAGCTTGTGCTTCTTTTCATTTCCTGTCCATGTGTGATTTTTCCTTATAATTCATACGTATAAACATATACAAATGTGTATAAAAGCTTTGTGATTTTGGCGGAATTAGCCCCTCATCGTTCTTGCTAATATATCTTTAAGTCCTTGAAATAAATAAACCTTAATATCAACTTGTCGCTTTCAGCCCCTGGACTTAAACTCCTTCCTGCCCACGTCATTATTTACGGTCTAACTAAATCACTAAGTTATGTCGTAAGTCTTTCTTAGCATGTACTTATCTACTCCTTAAATCTCTCTACGGTGTAGCTAAATTACTAAGTTACGCCGTAACCTTCACATTTATTAATTACGGTGTAATCTTCATGATGGTTACATCTTAATCTCTTCAATCACATTCTGTGTAATATTTACGCCGTAACACAACTCACTAGTTATGGCGTAACCTTGATAGTACATGAATAAGGCTAACTCCTTGGATATTTACGGCGTAACCTCAATAACTAAGCTACGCCATAACTATTCTTCAGAACATATTTTAGCACTTGTTGGTCTTTTCTCACATCTTTTCCGCTCAAACGCCTCATTTATCCTGAAATGTAAATATGAACAAATATGAATGAATTAAGTATCATATTAATACAAGTGAGGCCATAAACATGGGAATTTGATATATAAAATATCAGGTTAATTTGATGTTATGAGTTTAAAAATTACCTAAGCTAGAAATTTCCAAACCGAGCACCTCACGAAAAGGGAATTGAAATCACACTCTCATACTCACTAATCTATGTGTTATTTTCGGGTGATCACTCAACTGCTCAGTCATGCCGATTATTCTATCATAGGCTTGGCAAAGATACTAATCTCCACCACTAGAGTCTACAGATGCAACTATTCTAATAGACAATGGGTTGACACAACATAAAGGCTTACGGGGTTATTTTATCATTACTAACGTACCACAGCGAAGGCGACAAAGACCATCGATACATGACCAAATCCATGGCCAAGACATCAATAACTGCTTTTTCCCTCACCTAAGCATGATTCATGACTAAAAGGTAGAATAAGACATGAGAAAATATTTAATGGGTGTAAACAAAGAGACACGAAACAAATATTTTCCTAAGATCCACAATCGCCCCATCACTAGTCTCCTTCAATCCCATAGCAAAAACCAAGGGTCAAGAGTCAAGGGGTCTTCAATAACGTCCAATACACAAGTTAATGCGTATAAATTGTAGTGTAGTGCCTCATAATCTCCATAAACTAGGCAAGTAAGATGCATTAACTAGGCTTTCATCATCAATGAAAAAAATTATGTGCTATAAAAGTTTTTAAAATTGGGTAAAATTTGGGTAAAATTAGCACATGGTTGACAAAAAAACCATACAATAAAACATTTATATCTCCCTTTGTTAGCCTTAATAATAATTAATAGAAGTGATGGTCATTCACGTTTAGTAACTTTGTAACATGTGTTAGATATCGTAATAGAATAGTCAACGGGGTCATGGATTGGGCTAAGCTAAATGGGTATTAGTTAAGTTAAGCTAGCCTTATGTAAGTTAGTATCCAATCCAACCCAATCCAAGCCCATGCCAAGCCCATTAGTTTTATATGTAAGTATAAATACCCCTCAAATGTGTCATTTGAGGGGTGTGCTTGAATGTGTAAGTGTGTGTTTTTCATATGAAATATTGTTTCATCTTCTATTCTTTTTCTCTCTAAAACATACACATACATCTCTTGTACCACCACATCTTTGCTTCATCTTTCTAGTTTTATTGTGTGAAATGGATAATAAAGGGTCCTAACACCCTTCCCACCACTTGAGATGTACAATGCCTTCATTGTACAAATTGAAATTTTAAATAGAAAGGAGAGATAGAAATGCACTGGTTTTAAATGATAACAACGGATAAGTTAAAACTCTATAAGTTGCGCAAGCCATGAATATTTATCATAATACTACATGACACATAAGCTGATTTACATTACTATCAGCTATAAACAAACTAATAAACAAACTCTTGCTTGCATTCTATAAAGATATCTAGTTAAACTTAGTTAGGAAGTATTAGAAAATATTTAAATAGCTTAACTTAATTTGAAAGTTTTCATGACTAGATAAATAGATAAAAATGACTAAGTAGTTTTAGATATTTACAACTTAGTTAATTTAGTGTAAATATTGTGTAGTTTGATATTGTTTAGTTTATAAATCAAGGGATGATTTTATGGTCAAAGGGGGTAGGAATTAAGTTGACTTTTCCAAAAGTATAATAGTGTTTAAACTTCTTAGAAAACGCGGTGCAAGTATAGGCTAAGTCTGCGTATAAATAAAAATGCTTAAAATGCAAGTTTAGACTCGTAAAATACACGGTCTATTGTAAGATTTGAACTTAAAATTTAAAATTTCTTATAATGATTATAAGTGAACTAGGATTTAATCTAATGTGATGAAAAATATTCAGAGTTGGTTTTCGTTACGCGTGGGATAACCTAAGGGTTTAAAGTTAAAAATTGTACGCGAAATGTTTGTGTTTTGAACAAATATTAACGTGAAATGTTAAATATTTAGTTAAACTTAGTTAGGAAGTATTAGAAAATATCTAAATAGCCTAACTTATTTAGAAAGTTTTCATGACTAGATAAATAAATAAAAATAACTAAGTAGTTTTAGATATTTACAACTTAGTTAATTTAGTGTAAATATTGTGTAGTTTGATATTGTTTAGTTTAGAAATTAAGGGATGATTTTATGGTCAAAAGAGGTAGGAAGTAAGTTGACTTTTCCAAAAATATAATAGTATTTAAATTTCTTAGAAAACGCGGTGCAAGTATAGGTTAAGTTTGCGTATAAAAAATTGCTTAAAACGCAAGTTTAGACTCGTAAAACACATGGTCTATTTGGTAACATTTGAACTTAATTTTTAAAATTTCTTATAATGATTATAAGTGAACTAGGATTTAATCTAATGTGATGAAAAATATTCAGAGTTGGTTTTCATTACGCATGGGATAACCTAATGGTTTAAAGTTAAAAATTGTACGCGAAATGCTTATGTTTTGAATAAGTATTAACGTGAAATTTTCGAGTTGTTACACCAGCCGTCGCCACCAGCCATCGCTACCAACACCAGTCGTCGCCACCACTACCCACCACCTCCACCACTACTGTCTTCCACCACCACCACCACCACCAACCGCTTCCACCAACACATCCACCACCACCACCATCCACATCCACCACCATCATCATGAAATGGTGATAAAGGTGGCAGGTGGTAAGGGGGTAGTGATGGTAGCGGCAGCTGATAGTGGTAGTGGATGGTGGTGGGTAGTGGTGGTGATTGTTGTTGGTGGTGGAGGTGGTGGGTGGTGGTGGAGGCGGCTGGTGATGGTGACGGCGGTTGATGGCGGTGATGGATGGTGTTGGTGGAGCAGGGTGATGGCAGCGGCTGGTAGTGGTGGTGGATGGTGATGGTGGGTAGTGGTGGTGGTTGCTGGTGATGGTGGCGTCAGTTGGTGGTGGTGGTAGTGGTGGGTAGTGGTGGTGGTTGCTGGTGGTGGTGGTGGACGATGGTAGTAGAGGTGGTGGCTTGGTGGTAGTGGGTGGTGTGGAAACTATACATGAAATGACTATAAAAACTCAAGGACGAAATATGTAATTTACTAACGAAATGGTCATTAGTGGGTTAATGAAAGTGGGAAAAAAAAACCTAAATCGGCTAAATAAAGTTGACCGCCTTTATGTGCAAGAAAAAACTGGTGTACCTTGATCGAAAACAGACCCTAAGTTGAGTACCTTTTTATTCCATTTTCCCGCATGTATAGTACGCTCAATCTTTATTTAAACGAATTAAATGTAAATGTATTATTTTATACTGAGATAAAAGACGTAAATGAAAATGTTGTTGAATGTGTTAAACTGTTATTTTTCGGTGTGTTCTCTTGAATTGTACAACAAGCAATAATTTGTGTACTACTTAAAATATGATCTTTTTTATCTTAGAAAAAAATTGGAGTGATGAAATTAATAGTTTTACAATGTGATTATAATTTCATGTTAGTTAAATTAGCAGTTTGCATGGCTTGTACTATGTATTTTGTTACTCGTATGTATCATTGAAGAAGCGTTTTAAGAATGTACATTCATTATGCATCAATTAATTGTAAACATTGCATAAACACTTATAGAGTTGCAATCCTATAGAAAGTAACAACTTTTAAAAAGTATACAAAGCCATTCAGCTTGTGACACGTGTCCCTCACCAACTTTATCCCCCTCCATCCCTTTTTTCTTCATATTTTCGGTTAAAAGGCATTTGAGTCATTTGACTAATTTTTTTAATTCCACCTCAAACTTCAAGCGCAAATAACTTTCAAACGACAAACTTTAAAAACCGATTTCACCATAATTTTTTAATTTTAGGTCTCTTTAATTTGATATGCATTTTGATATATAAATCGGATTTTTTTTTACATCAAGTGGGTTATGATTTTCTTGAAATTTTTTGGCATATTCGACCCACTATGTCTAATTTAAATGTTGAATTACACAAAATTAAAAACACGAAAGTTGTAGTTTTTTGGCCGTTCTTATCCAGAAATTTGAATCACTCAATTTTGATATGATATGAGCGACATATCGCATTTTAAAATGACTTTTTACACATATTTAGTGCACACAAAGTGTCTGATAAAATGTCTAAAAGAGATTTTTCTTGTAAAAGTACATTTAAATACACTAATTGGTGTATTACAAATACATTTTTTTTTTTTTTTAGCTTTTTGTTAACTGATGAACAAGACTAAATGATGAACAATAACCAACTGATGAACAGATGAACATTGTGACCTTAATTGATGAACATTGTGATTTTTTTGATAATTGATGAATATTATGATTTTTTTTGGAAAATTGATAAACTGATTTACATTATATTTATTTTTTAGAAAACGGATAAACCGATGAACATTATGATTTTTTTTGGTTAGAAAACTGATGAATAACGTAATCTAAATTATGAACATTGTGATATAACTGATAAACAAAAATAAAGACAATTGCACATTGTGATGTACTGATGAACAACTCTTTTTATTGATGAATAACACTTTTTATTGATGAACAACATTTTTTATTGATGAACAAATGAACAACTCTTTTTATTGATGAACAACACTTTTATATGATGAACAACACTTTTTATTAATAAGAAAAAGTAAATCTTTTGCCGGGGTAAAAATCTTGTTAATGACATGAGTCTTAATAAAAAAAAGTAAATCTTCCATGAATATAATTTTGTTTTCAATGAACAAAAGTAAAACGGGTGAGGCTCATGAACATAAGTAATATGAGAGAGAAAGTTGATAACCAGAATTATATTTTGATGAACAGAAGTTATACGGTCGTGACTTTGATGAACATAAGTAAAAAAAGCAGGGGTATTGATGAGCAAAAGTAAATTGGATGTGACAATTGATGAACGAAACTTTTTTTTTTGATGAACATAAGTAAAACGGTCGTGGCTACTTATGAACAAGAGTAAAACATTTGGCGTTGTTGATGAACACAACTAAAGTGGGCAAGACAGTTGATGAACAAAATCTCGTTCTGATGAACAGAAGTCTGTCTTGTTCATCAGTTAATATTGTTCATCATTTCATTAGTCTTGAATAAGATTAACTGATGAACAACATTAATTGATGAACAACACTAATTGATGAACAATACTAACTGATTAACAAGACTAACTGATGAACAAAACGTTATTTTTAACGTGTGATATCTCACTCATATAACATCGGATTTGAGTGAATAAAAAACATGAGTAAAGATTGACCAAAAATCTATAATTTTTATGTTTTACAATTTTTCTAATTCGAATTTAATATTGGTCAAATTTTGTTGGAATCACTCCTAAACTACTTCTCAAGTGTTAGTAATCTCTATGTAATAGTTAGCTTAATTAGGCTTTTATATTAGTATTAATGGCAAAGCTTATGTAGAAAGCCCATAAGCCTTGCCCAAGCCCATAAGGAAGGAAGGGACTAGATGTGTTGCCCTAGCTCCCTTCCCCATAAATACGTTGTAAACTCCCATTTGGGAGTTGGTTGTTCACTTTACATAAAATCCTACGCCTAAAGGTTTCTATTTCATTCGTGTGTTTTGTGTGATTTGTTCAACTGATCACTTCTCGTCTATATTTCTTATATTGATGCTTGTGTTACAAATATGGTGACCTAACAGTGGTATCATTCGCCATCTAGTTTGGTGAAACATACTTGTTTTTGAAGTTTTTCATTCATACGCATAAGTTTCGGTTCTTAAAATTTTCTACGCTTTAAAACTCTAAATTTTTCACTTTAAAACTCAAGATTCTTGTACTTTAAAGGTTATTTGGTGATAAAGTTTAAGTTTTTGGCAAAAAATTTGCAACTTTACGTGTGTTTCATTGTTTTTAAACTTGGTTTTACTTGTATAGTCATTTCTACACGTAAGGTGAAAACAAGTGTTGGATCATCAAGTTTCATACTTTTGTGTTCGTTTGGTGATATTGAAGCTTTTTCATCATAAAAATCTGGTTTAGAAACACTTTTGGACAAAAAAAATCAGTTTTGACAAAGGTTGGTTCATCCTACGCATAGTAAAACCCTTGTTTTACTCGTAAGAATTCAAAGTCTACACGTAAGCTCCTCAAGGTTTGATCTTCAGTGCTATTGGTTTACTCAGTGTTTTTCTTGCTTGGATAAGCCTGAAAACACTTCGACTTTGGATATCTTTTACATTGTATAAGTGTAAAGGATTTTTTGGGCAAAACCCTAGTTTTACGCATAAGCTAAACCTTACGCGTAGAATTCTTTACGCCTAAGCATTTTCTTACTCCTAAGCCTTGTCTTACGCATAAGCTAATCTTACGCATAAGTATTCTACTACTAAGCGTCTAGTTTTACGCCTAAGCTAAGTTTTTTACTCAAGTCTTACGCGTAAGCTACTTCTACGCGTACGCTATTCTTACGCGTAAGATTGGTGTTTTTTACGCATAAGGTATTTTTCTTTGCATAAGCTGTTTTTCTACGCATAAGGATACTTCATCAACAAAGTTTCATTCGACTACAAAGATCCATCATCAACACAAGTTTCAAGATGTCTCAACCACCATACTCTAGCTACTTTCCTCATATGTATCCTCAACAACAACTCTATCAATAACAACATCAATTTCAACAACAATTTCCTCAAGGAGCAATTCCACCACAAATGATTCAACCACCACCTAGTCTACAAGTACAACCTTACACAACTTTCAAAATCGATCCATCCAAGTATGCTATGAAGGAACCGTCTTGGTTTGCAAAGATGTGTGAAGCTTTAAGTAGCCAACAATCCATTCATGAGGTCGGATCACTGATAGACCTCCAATGCTCACTCCGAAACTACGATCAATGGGTGATAAGGTTCTTTAGGTTCCGTGATCTAAAGAAACCACATGGTAAGTTCTTGAAGAAGGTAATCCTTGAAGGTCCATTTCGGATGCCTACTATCACCGTATTCGGAGATCCGAATGCTAATCCACCAAGAGATGATGTTACCAACGCTGCCGGTCTTGATCAACTTACTACCGACCAACTTCTACACATGGAAGTCGATAAACTTGCAATGCAATATATCCTTTGGGTTTACCCAACCGATACTTTGTAGTGTTGATGCTCGTAAACTGCTAAAGCAATGTGGGAGCATATTCATCTTATGGAAGGCACGTAACTCAATCAAGAAGATATGGAATCAAAATCTACTTAGCATATGAACACTTCATGATTGAACCGGGGAGACATTAGAGTCATATCATCATCGATTCTCGACATCATCAATGACTTGAAAAACATAACATCATTATGCCAAGAATTGCGAACAACACTAAGTTCCTCAAGAGTCTTGGTCCCGATTGGGAAAAGTATGTTATTTTCATCCGCTGCTTAAGAATCTTCATCATGCTACATACGGATTATTGTATGACTATTTGAAGCCCCACCAAAAGGAAATCGACAGAAAAGAGTCATCCGTGGAGCTCTGTTTCCCTTTCACTTCCGGATAATCAAACTCTTGCATTATGGGCTCAAACATGTTATCCTCAATTTCCAACCTTGCAAACTGTATTCACAAATCCTCCACAACCAACTGCTACAATCATACCATATAATCCATCACAGCAACAATCTCAAGAACCTCAATCGGTTCCATACAACAACAACAATGATCAAGCATTTTACAGTGAATCTAACGAGGATGCAGAAGCTTTCGATGCATTGCAACAAGGTTTTGTCATGATTGCTAGAGCCTTCGGCTGATATTCAAACAAATCCAACAATCGCATTCGCACTTCATCAAACACAAGGAATCAGCCGTTGTTAACAATGGACGGTTGAAGTTCGTAATCATGGTAATGTTCGCCGATGGGTAGTGGTCAAGGGTTTAATGCTAATGGAAGGAATAACATGGGTGCTCCACAACAACGAGCTCAAGTGGTTGATCGTGAAATGCTCGGTCGAGATTAATGTTCTTCGTTGTTATAACTGTAGGAGAAGGGTCATCCGCTAATGCATGCCCTAAGCCGAGGACAAGAGGCGCCGCTTATCACAAAGAGGCTTTACTCTTGGCTCTCAAGGATGAAGTCGGTGGAACTCTTACCAACAAGGAACGAGCTTCATGGCAAATGCGTATTCGATGATGACATGGAGGACTTGTAGGCTAATGCACCAGTAATGTTAATGGCAAACATGCAAGAACTCTACATGAGTGACACAGCCTAGTGTATGACATCGACGGCTTGTCTCGTGTACCGATCAAACTATATTCATTTCGATCCGATATCTCCGCCAACATCTCTGCATCCGACGAGGCTCGTAGTGTTCAACATGAGCCATATATATCTCATTCGATGATAACTGTTAGGAATTAGAAATTCTAGATATTAAAGAGTCACCACCTCAAGTATATGTAATCGTTAGAAAGCTCGTTGTCGTAGTTCTTTTAAGTTAAGTAGTTTTAGTTAAGTAACACCGTGGAGGACTGACGGTCTTTACCCACCGTATGCCCGATCCACACCCGATGTGTGGCGATTTATGTAAGACTATAAATACTCTCTACCTTCCAAGGTAGAGTTGGAGCTCATAATAATATCTTTCACTTTCTCTCACTAAGTTCCCTAAACCTCTAACTTTCTCTCTAGAATTCCATTTAAACGCCACTTTGTGTTATGGTTTGATGTGTATGTGAAAACTTATATCTAACAATTGGTATCAAGAGCCATGGTTAGATCATATCTTGCACATCTTTGGATTTCTAGTGGTTTTAGGTGGTTTTGAGTTTGAAAAGTTTAGTGGTTTTTGCATCATTTGGTTGATTTCTTGTGTTAAAGTTTGGATTTTGTTAGTACGCTTATGTTTAGAATCATCACAAGTGTGTTGGTTTTCATTTGGTAAGCTTAAATCATCTTGGTTGGGTTGTTTTGGATTGAAAAGTGATGTTTATGTGGTTTTTCTTGCTAGCGACTTAACTCACTGATTACTTTCTTCGTAGCGACTTGCTTTACAAATTTGTAGCGAGTTACGCTTTAGACCCAGCGACTTAGCTCTAGCGATTCTGAGACAAGTAGTGGACTCTCCACTCACGGGTAGCGACTGTGGTAGCGACTTGGTGGTAGCGACCGTCCAGAAGCGAGTTGCTCTTTAGCGACTTGTATCTTTAGCGACTTGAGTAGCAATTCTCGCCAAAATTTTGCTAGCGACTTGAGGCTTAGCGAGTTACTACTTAGCGACTTGCATTTGTCTAGCGACTTGGAACTCTAGCGACTTAGTGGTGTAGCGAATTAAGTGTTAGCGACTTGGTGCATTATCTTCTAGCGACTTGGGTGATTGTTTACGGTTTCTCTTGATTTAGTAAAATCCGTGAAAGAATCTATTTCTCGGTTTAATCATAGAGTTATAAAATCCCGATTATCTGTTAACATGTCTACCAACGTTCCTACCATCATCTCCACTGCTGCGCAGGATGTTCAAGCAACCGGGTCGACACTGCCCACCCATGCTTGACAGAATCGACTACGATTCTTGGGCTCAACGAATCGATTGTCTCGCTTGGAAAGGAAAATGGTGTCAACATTCTCAAATCCATTGATGAAGGACCATATCGAGTTGAGACGACTAGAGACATACTTGATACTAATGAAGATGGTACTCTGCTTACCGAATGGACGACCTAAAATGTATGATGAGCTTGATGATAAGGATAAAAAGAGATTCGATGCGATATCGTGGCTTCAAACATTGTTCTTCAAGGTCTTCCTAAAGACATCTACAAGTCGATCAATCATAACACCGATGCAAAGGCGCTTGGGATAATGTTAAGATACTTCTCAGTGTCGTAATTAACTATGGAAGACAGAGAATCCCAACTCTATGACGAATTTGAACACTTCAAGATGAAACCGATGAGAATGTCTATGAGTACTATGTGAGATTTCATAAGTTAGTGAATGACATGAGGAACATCGAATGACTATGCCTAACATTCACCGAACTCAAAATTTGTGAACAACATGAACCCGAATGGCACAAGTTTGTCACCATTGTGAAGCTCACTAAAGGATTGAAGAATACAAACTATGAGCAACTCTATGCCTTCCTCCTTCGAACGAGAGACATGCTATGTTTGAAAAGTTGATTCTCAATCGCTTCAAAACCAACCGTGAGAGACAAGCTCGTCTAATGACTCAACCGCTTTCTACTCAAACATCGGAATCACAACCAAAGCATCACAAGTCATACCCTTGGGTAATGGTAATCACAAACTCATTCCCGATCCTATGTTCAAACAAGTCGATGTCGATGCACACGCTGGTAACTTCATTAATCAACTAGCTCTTCCGATTAGTCAAAACATGAATTCTCTCCCACAAACCAACAACAACCTCGTAGCGAAGATCTAACCCACACAATCAAGCCACCGTTAAAGATGGAAGGATCGTGGTGCAACCATTCAGAAAGACAAGATGATCATGGAAGAGGTGGAGCCGGTAGAGGTTATGTTGGTAATCGAATCGAGGAAGGAATGGTAATCAAGGTCAAGCTAAGCCGATCAAATGTTATAACCGTGGTGGTGAGGACACATTGCAAGGAACCGCATATCTCCAAAACGATAAGGATTAATTCGAGATAAGATGTACCATCGTTGGTGATGAAGAGGAATTGTTGTTTCTTCTTGAGGCAATGCCAAGACCTATGATGCGAGTGAGCCTTATAGGTCACAATCATCGATGCCTTTCAAGTTCTTGATTGTGATGCATACGACTGATGTGGATGATGGACCTATCACAATTTTATGGCTAGCATTTCTCCATGGTTTCTCCCAAGGTCTCTTCTTCACCACTATCCCATCCCAAGACAAACTCATCTCGAGGTATTAAAACTACTTTGTGCAGCAATGCATGACAAAGTACAATCAATCGAAACTATTGAATCAAATGTTGAAAATATGGGTAATATCGATATTATCCCACATGATCAATACGGTGAATGGCACTGATGCATCTTGGACTCAACAATGACTATGTTTTGATGAATACACCGCATGCTCGATAAGGTTTTAAAAGGTACCATTTTGAGCGCTTAAGTCCTTATTTGATCAGTCGCTTAATATCGACTTTTTAGGTCTCGTGAAGGCAAAATGCCGAATGGCACTTATTTGACGTAGCGCGAATATATGAAGAAAATGGCCAAAGTCGAAATCGACATCACGATCGCCGAATGTAGCGCGACGGCGTGTTCTATTTGCGACGCCGGAGAATTATTGTGACGGTCGAACTCAAAACTCGTGTTTTCAAGAGACGGCGCCTAGTTGTGAAAGAGTAGGTCGTCGCTACTCGCACGGCCTAGATGCGATCCGCACGACGCCGGTCAAGAGGACGGCGCCACGGACATAAGGTGACGCCGCCGCAAGGTTAACGCGCCAAGACGAAACCCTAATAGAGGCGACACGACGCGCCACTAAACATAAGGTGACGCCGTCGCAATTGTAATCTTATATATAGAATCCGAATTTTTCGCCTTTGTGTGGAGAGTCTTTGGAGTAAAACCTAAAACCGAACCTAAGGTGTCTTGTACAAGATTTTAGGTTTTTAACCCTATCTTACACCAAGATAAGTCTTTGCTTCATTAATTCAATTATGTCTTTGATTATTTGTGTGTATGCTTGCATGTTCTCCATGTCCGCTAATTTATTTGTGTGTTTGCTTAGGAAGTATGAAACTTAATTATTGAATTTTGATTGGTTGTTTCTTATCTTAGTTGATTAATGATCTAGTAATGCGATAGGTCATTCGTTGTGTACTTAATGCTTGATTCATCTTTGTGAACCTTAGAGTATGATTACCCGAGTGATTGTAGGCTAAAACATCCAAGAGTGCCTTAGAGTAGGAGTCTATAATCTCTACGTGGATTTGTAGACAAGACCCTTTGGTAATTTCAAAGAGTTAGGGAGAAACGCATACCCTACAACTTTAGAAACACAACGCAACTAGAATAAGACGTGACACTCAACCATCAATAGAGATAATTAAGGAGTAATACAAACTAAGTAAACACATCTTTAAACTATCATACGAGCACACATTAATTAGACATAGACTCCCACAACCTTAGTTTAGATAATTAGATAATAGTAGAAGTAATCGGTAGAAATACCAACCCCCCAATCCAATACCCGAGATTCGTACCTTTCCATTTTCATAAAATATAAAAAGATAAAAAATAATCTTCCTCAACCTTAACCTTAGCGTAGTAACTCCCTACTAGCATTCCTATTCCCCTAGAGAACGATATCAATACCCGTGGCTTACCCTAATTACTACACTACAACGATTAGGTTCATCGCCTAGGTGTTATAAAACTTGCTCAAGAAAAGGAAGTTTCCTTGACCCCAACGACGCGTGTAGCGTTATCAAGTTTTTGCGCCACGCCGGGAATAGAATAGCTAGTTAGTAGTCCACCTCGCTTAGGTTTCTTTGCTTGATTCCTATCAAGTAAACTCTTTTTCATTTTTAGATTTCTCTTAGTCTATCCCCTTCTTCGTAACCTTTGTTCAGAACCCCATCACTCTTCATCATGGAGAATGATAACCAACCACCACTTAATAACCCAACACAAAAATTTCAATGTCACCAAAACCCAACCCAATAACCAACACAACCGCCGGGCCGATATGTGAGTAGAAACACCGACCTTCGTGATTTGCGTAAAATATTTGATAGTACAATTAGGAAGTCGTTGAGAAAGTAGTCGTCACGCTATAGTTGGCTCAATGATTAGCGAAATTTGGAAAATGGCATGATAAACAACAACGTGGATATGGAAAATAGTGCTTACTTCAATCTTTACCCCACTAAGGAAGAAGTTGCGCACCATCAATACATAATCAATAATCCACGATCACCCATCATCGGGATATGCCCAAAGATTAGGAGAGGAAACTCGAACCTAAAAATCCCTTGTATGATCGGATATAGGAGTGTCGATCACGCTTACATAGATACGGAATCCCCATTAACGTAATGTCATCTCATTGCCTACAATGACATTATGAATGAGCGACTCAATATTAGGAGAGACCCTAAGTATCCGGGAGGAGTTTGCAACTTTGTGGGAAGAGTCAAGGACGTGCATGTCTTTATAGGAAATTTCACCTACCTAGTTGATTTTATGGTTCTAGAAGATGTAGGATGCGCTATTGACTATAGTTTATCCCAAGTAGTGCTAGGAAACCGCTTGTTGAAACATCTAGAATGAGCCATAACAAGCATGAGGGAACGGTTAGGTTCAAGGAAGGAACCGATGAGATCACTTATAGGATGCCTTGAAAACAACCGAGTATGGCCACTTGTCCATTTATGATCGAGACAACATCAAAGCTTTTGAGGACAAAAGTAAGGAAGATGTTGAAAAGGTTATAAATTCATGTGGGAAAGAAGGAGGCATTACTATAAGGATTGTTTGACTTTAGGGCCTAGGTATAGAGTCGATGAAGATTTTGTCAACATGATAGAATTCTCATTGAGGATGCGTGAGGAAACGAGAGCACGACTACGAGTCTAGCTACAAGACTCTTAAATAAAGAAAAGCGCTCGGGAGGCAACCCATGCTTAATTGTTTGCTTGTTAGTGTCATATATCTTTTATTAATTGTTTATCCTCATGTTTAAATTTGTAAAATGCTTTATTTTGTTTTTAACTTCGCCTTAATTACATATAAAGGTATTTTACATAAGGGATAAGTGTAGGAGGATTACACACGCCAAAAGAAACGTAAACATGAGAATAACAATTAATTAAAAGATATATATGTTTGTTTGTTTGAGTCAAATGCTTGTATCGAGTCATAATGAATGTTTTGCGTAAATTTTTCCGATTCTAAAGATGTAAATTTTCCGTAAATTTTCCGTAAAATCGCACCGCTTTTTGTCAGATAACCGACGGCGTCAGATTGCAACCGACGCGCCGTGAAGGAGTAAAACATCGATTACTTTTTCTCGCTTTCGAGCTACTTATAAATTTTGGAATTTTTCGTGTCTTAATTTTCTTAGAAATTCAGTAAACATTCATTCCACAAGCATTATATCCTAGTTTAAATCGAGTCTTATATATATTATTACCGCCGATTTTACGCGAAGGTTTCGCTTTGTTTTCTTCAAGTGTGCAGTTTTAGTTTGTCAAGAAGAAGTTACATAAGATTGGAAGGAGCTTTTCACGCATATTCTTCTTGGAAAGGATTTAACCACCACTTTACACGGATCCTACCGAGCTAATCGTGGGAGTATTAGTTTCTTCGCTTTTAATTACCTTCTTTATCATAACTTTGATATTTTCGGGAACATTGGGGACAATGTTCACTTTAAGTGTAGGGAGGGAAAATAAACGGAACTTTGAAACTATGCTTATCCTTGACTATTTGCTTTGTCCAATTGTGATTGTGTAATAAACCATGAGAAAATGTCGGTTAGGGTAATTTTGGCACCAAATTTAAAATTTTTCATGACATATAGGAGTGGGCCATTAGTCTTAACAAAAGCTGCCTCATGGATAGGAAGTTATATGACTAGCACAAAACCCTTACCACCCAAATTCCACCCAAAATGCGAGGATCGCCTTAGATTAGTAGGAATTAAAGCATTCATCTTTAATGCTTAGAGTGTGAACCGGTAGTATATTAGATTCTAGAACTTGTTTTGTGATGCATTCCGAGATCGCAAGTGAGACTACACTTGTGTAGTTAGGAATAACTAAATGATAAGAGGCATTAGGATAACCCTTGTTTGATACCGTAATATAATTACTTCTTCCACATCGGTTGAGTAATTCCCCACACCCTTTGCGTTGTACTCATCTTTAGTACACGATACCCTAGTTAACCCCTCGTAGCCTATCCTTTTCATGGTTCTCGTGATATTTCGGTTTTTCCGAATATCAATGAAGAGCATTGTTTACACCCCACCCCAAATATACACCCAAATCGCCTTTAGCCTACCCCTTATGCACTCACTTTTAGTGCAAATATTTGTTATCACCCTAAACCCTTAGTTCAATTATTATCTAGTTGCTTGCATAAGTTGCTAAGTCGAGTCATATCCTTTGTATACAGCTTTGGGATGATTGGGATTCATGGAAAAGTTAAAGTTTATGAAATGACGGAAGGGAACGTTAAATTCAAATTCCCTTTGTTTACGTAATAATGTACCCCAAGTGTTTTGATCTTTTCAAATCGGGTCAAATTAGTGTTAGAATAATAAAACTCAAGTGTAGGGATGTCCTCAGAACCCTAGTATTTTGATGTTATCGTAGAGGATGGTAGAGTAAAAGTGTATGCTTGAAAAAAAAAAAAAAAAAAAAAAAAAAAAAAAAAATCCAAAAAAAATAGAAAAGAGAAAAGAAAAAAAAAGAGTGATAAAAAAAAAAAAAAAACATACATACTGCTACCATCCTACATCTATCTTTTAAATTTATGTTTGTTTATTTCATTATCTAGAGTTTAGAGTGTCGAGTCTTGGCTTAGCAACGCCATTCTTCATATGCGCTAACATAAAGATTTTTGACTTACCACCACTAAATAGCCTATCCCACCAAACCCTTATTTCCTACCGTAAGCCTAACATTACAACCCTTTAAAGACCTCTTTGATAGTCTTTCCTAGGTGCTTACGCCAAAGCGATGGAGGTTTGATCTATTCTCGCCTATGGTAATCTATGTACTAGGACCGTTAATGAGTGTTTATCTTCCATTTCCTATATTGTTATATTTCATTTATACACCGAGAGATGCGAGTATCCAAACACCCCATGTGAGGTGCTAGTATGTACTTTCGTGCTTGTTATGACTTTTATGGGCTTATATGTGTTGTGGACTTTTGAATTAATGTTGAATGACCCCTAACTTATAAATTAATTGGTTAAAGCACATTTGCTTGAGGACAAGCAAATAACAAGTGTAGGGATATTTGATAAGGTTTTAAAAGGTACCATTTTGAGGGTCGCTTAAGTCCTTATTTGATCACTTTTGTATCCGTTATTGCTTAATATCGCCCTTTTCACTTTTAGGTCTCGTGAAGGCAAAATGTCGGAATGGCACTTATTTGGACGTAAAGGCGCGAATATATGAAGAAAATGGCCAAAGTCGAAATCGACACTCACATCCGAATGTAGTAGGCGCGACGCGCGAGTTCTATTTGCGACGCCGCCGGAGAATTATTGTGACGGGTCGAACTCAAAACTCGTGGTTTTCAAGAGACGGCGCCTAGTTGTGAAATAGTAGGCCGTCGCTACTCGCACGGCCCAGATGCGATCCGCACGACGCCGGTCAAGAGGACGGCCACGGACATAAGGTGACGCCGTCGCAAGGTTAACGCGCCAAGACGAAACCCCACGAGCGGCGACACGACGGCCACTAAACATAAGGTGACGCCGCAATTGTAATCTTATATATAGAATCCGAATTTTTCGCCTTTGTGTGGAGAGTCTTTGGAGTAAAACCTAAAACCGAACCTAAGGTGTCTTGTACAAGATTTTAGGGTTTTAACCCTATCTTACACCAAGATAAGTCTTTGCTTCATTAATTCAATTATGTCTTTGATTATTTGTGTGTATGCTTGCATGTTCTCCATGTCCCGCTAATTTATTTGTGTGTTTGCTTAGGAAGTATGAAACTTAATTATTGAATTTTGATTGGTTGTTTCTTATCTTAGTTGATTAATGATCTAGTAATGCGATAGGTCATTCGTTGTGTACTTAATGCTTGATTCATCTTTGTGAACCTTAGAGTATGATTACCGAGTGATTGTAGGCTAAAACATCCAAGAGTGCCTTAGAGTAGAGTCTATAATCTCTACGTGGATTTGTAGACAAGACCCTTTGGTAATTTCAAAGAGTTAGGGAGAAACGATACCCTACAACTTTAGAAACACAACGCAACTAGAATAAGACGTGACACTCAACCATCAATAGAGATAATTAAGGAGTAATACAAACTAAGTAAACACATCTTTAAACTATCATACGAGCACACATTAATTAGACATAGACTCCCACAACCTTAGTTTAGATAATTAGATAATAGTAGAAGTAATCGGTAGAAATACCAACCCCCAAATCCAATACCCGAGATTCGTACCTTTCCATTTTCATAAAATATAAAAGATAAAAATAATCTTCCTCAACCTTAACCTTAGCGTAGTAACTCCCTACTAGCATTCCTATTCCCCAGAGAACGATATCAATACCCGTGGCTTACCCTAATTACTACACTACAACGATTAGGTTCACCGCCTAGGTGTTATAAAACTTGCTCAAGAAAAGGAAGTTTCCTTGACCCCGAACGACGCAGTGTAGCGTTATCGCCTCGATGATTCTCGTAATTTCAACTAAATGCCTATAAAGAACGTGTTGCTATTTATGAACAACGTGCAAAATTTGAGTTGACCAACGTGAGCTTAAATGGATGACCAAGCACGACACCATTAGAAAAGTAACTTTAGAAGAAGTATTGAAACAAGAATTAAATTCCTTGCAAGAAAAACTTTCTAAAACAAATTAAGCAAAACAAGAACTTCAAGAAAATGTGAAAATGCTTAAGCAAGAATTTAATGCAAAGGAATTAAAACTCTTGAGAGACTTTTCTAATCAAAACTTTGAAAACAAGCTTGAAAACAAGTTGTACATACAAGGAAACACCATTCAGATCGCCTCACATGGTCACTAAACATAGAGTTCTAAGCGATAAGCATAGTGTTCCCATTATAGATAAACCCAACCCCGAGTACGGAAGATAGCAAAGCATCAAAGTGTGATCTATGATGGAAATGAGATTCTTAAACCTAGATGTAAACCTAGTTGCATTGAGTGCAGAGGAAGATAAGAAATCGATGAAGTCACTAGGAAAGGATGAACAAAAAATTAGATAACCCTAAATGCAAAGAGAAAAATAATTATCACTCCCATGACTACAAGAAGGAAAACTGGATTTCCTTGAACATGTTTAAGCCTCGACATTGTTGACTCCAACAAGTTTTCTCGAAAAAGGATTTAGATAAGCAAAAGTCGAAAATATTGTTGAAACAAACCCCCTTTGGAAAATGCCTAGAGCGATCGTGTATCCTCCTAATACACCAATGCATCTTGTTCCTAGAAAAATTGCCACTAAAAGCAAGACCTTAATTAGCCAATATGTTATATTTCAACTATTTGTTGATTTTGAGAAAACTTGCAAGAAAAGGATCACACCCACCGGGATTATCAAGGGAAAGGGTTTTGAACAAACAAAAGAATGCTATTTAACCGAGGTCATGCCTTTCTTTAAACTTCTAAAAGATCACTTGAGAGTCTTAAAAGGGATACATACCGATATCAAGGGAATGGAAAAGGAATTTGATGTAATGATAGTTGAAGTTAGTGACTATGAACGAGCACTTAAATATAATGAGATTGAGAGGAAGAACTTGCATACCTTAAATGAGACTCTTATTACTGAATGTGTTGCTCAAGATATCTTTTTCACTGCTTCAAAATGCTCTATTAATGCTTCCAAATTTCATGAACTATCTGTTGCCTTGAAAGTCTCCCATGATCGTGTCATTGAGCTTGAAAAATCTAATTCTAAACTAAACGAGAAAATTGAACTGGATGATCACGACAATTTGGTTAAACATTTTTCTAAACTAGAAGTTGAGTATTTTAATTTACAACTAAAATATCAACATCTTAAAGAAAATGTCAAAACTTCAAATATCAAGTCATCATCGATGCTCCGAGTTTGATGCGTTTTTCAAATTAACAAACGTGATGAACAGATTCAAGCTCGAGCAACACAATCGAAAGTTGAAAGCCCAAATCTCTCAACTAAAGGGTCAAACGAACAATATGACAGTGCTCCCAAATGCCTCCTCCTTTAGATTCTCGAATTCTCAAACGTTTCATCTTCAAAACCTAGTAAATGCTTTACAAAAGGAAAACGAAAGTTTTTTGAAGAAAATGACAAGGTTAAACGTCATTTCAATGAGTTATTTGAATCAATTAAAGTCACTCAGAACAAAAATAACGAACAAATAGCTTCATTGCAAAAGGAAATCGAGAATCAAGAGTCGTAAAAGGGAAAATGCCAATGACCAATGGGGAGAATGTTGTATCAAAGGTTCACTTGTAATAAATATGCTTTATCCGTGACATATGTCCCTCCTCATCTAAGGAACAACAAACTCGCTATTCAAACATACTTCTCATCCCTTAAGGATTGCCTAGAATGTCTCGCGTGAGATTGTTGAAGAGGACAAGCTAGAAACCTCATGATAATGCAATTGGACATGCATGCTTATATGCCAAACGATCTCAAGAAATCTTAGAATGCTTGATCACAATATGACCAAAGTCATTAGGTGAGAGAGTTAATCCTTTGATTCCATGCTCGATGCCTAATGCCAAGTATGATATGCATTCGATTCCCAATGTTTTGAATGTGAACCGTAGTGTGCTTTTAAGTAGTTCGATTCCAGATCCGCAATGCTAAGAAAGAGAACTCAAGTGTGCCTTCTAGGAGTACAAATCTCAAGACTCTAGTTTTAAGAAAGTGAACCTTAGTGCACCCGCATGTAGTTCGGACCCAAAGACATCTAAACAGTGATGCATAGAGTAGTTAAACCAACTAATGTTCCCATTCCTCTACAGGAGTAATCGGTGACATTAAACGGAGCGGTCAAAGTCTCAAGACAATACAAGGAATGATAGGACCTCTCAAGCTAAGAATGTGCACCGGAAGAGAGTAGAAGAACAATCTAGGAACTTTAAGCTTGAATTGAATAAAACGAATCGTGTTGATTCTAGTATTAGCCATAGGCGCATCGTAATTAATTCAATTCGATACTATTTGCAAACCTTGTACCGATGTCCGCTTGAATTCGCTTCAAATCATGAATGTGGTGTTAATGTTCGCCTAATGATGTTAATTGTCCAG
Organism: Chrysanthemum lavandulifolium; assembly: GCA_022545495.1. NCBI lineage: Eukaryota > Viridiplantae > Streptophyta > Magnoliopsida > Asterales > Asteraceae > Chrysanthemum > Chrysanthemum lavandulifolium. Next base: position 88,169,843 of record CM040243.1, on the reverse strand, counting down.
CTAATATTGTTAATGCAAAATTCATGCTAAGAAGGCTAAAAGGCAAAACGAAGAAAGTTAGAAAACAAGGGAAACCCACAGGAAGAACATTCAAGAAATTAGGCTTTTATTGGATACCGTTGGTCATAAGACTAATCGATAATGCCCACTAGAAAATGGATGCCTCACCGGTAGAACTATTCCCTTAAGAAGTGATCACACCGTGAATGTGGCTAATACTGAGACACTAGTACTACATCTATTCACAATGATTCCATTGCCTCACCTCCGATATGAATGCTTCTATTTCGATGCGGGTGTTCCAAACATTGTTACTAACCAAATGGAACCCATTCTTGCATGGGGATCCCAATTATCCGCTTATCCATTCTTGTCTCGTGTTCAACCGCAGATCGCTCAAATCGCTCGTGGTACCGGACTCAGTCGTTCCAAGCATATGACCGAGACCGGTCATGCTCATGAACTTCGCGAGTAAATTCATCGGACCGTTAGATTTGGTAATGATCATTTCGGTGCTATTATGGGTTATGGAGATTATATTGTTGGTGATAGTGTCATCTCTAGAGTTTACTATGTGGAAGGTTTGGGTCATAACTGCTCTCTGTTGGTCAATTCGTGATTCGATCTAGAAGTAGCCTTCGTAAAACATACCGCTTTGTTAGAGATCTTAATGGTAAGGAACTGCAAAAAGGAACTCGTGGCTCAAATCTTTATACCATCTCTATCGATGACATGATGAGGGCCTCCAATCGCTTGTTATCAAAGGCTTCAAAACAAAGTCATGGTTATGGCATCGCTGCCTCAATCACTTGAACTTCGGCACCATCAACGATCTTTCCGTAAAGGACTTAGTTGTAGGTTTACCTAGACTAAAGTATGAAAAGGATCATCTTTGTTCAAGATGCCAATTGGGTAAAAGCAAAAGTTTGCCCACAAACCCAAACCTACTAACTCGTCACGTAAGTTCTTCATATGATTCATATGGATTTATGTGGACCAATGAGGGTGCGTAATATCTTTGGGAAGAAATATGTGTTAGTTGTGGTTGATGATTACCTAGATTCACCGGGTCAAGTTCTTAAGGACAAAGGATGAAACTCTCGATATCATCATCAAACTCATCAAACAATTTGCAGTTCGACTTAACTAAACCGCCGTAATTATCGTAATGCATAATGGAACCGAGTTTGTCAACAAACAACTTAATGAATTCTATGAAAGCGTTGGAATAAGCCATCAAAGAAGTGTTCCACGAACTCCTCAACAGTAACGGTGTAGTTGAAAGACGAAATCGAACTCTTGTTGAAGCCGCTAGAACAATGCCGATTTACTCAAAGGTTCCAATGTTTCTCCGGGTCAAGCAATCGCCACCGCATGCTACACACAAAATCGCTCCCTAATTCACACCGTATATGGAAAAACTCCATATGAACTTGTCCACAATGTAAAACCTAATCTCTTTCCTTCGTGTGTTTGGTGCATTGTGTTATCCAACCAATGAGGTCAAGACTTAGGCAAACTTAGGGCTAAAGTCGACATTGGAGTATTTGTAGGATATGCATCAAACAAAAGGGATACCGAATCTACAACAAAAGAACCCGAAATATCATGGAAACAATTCACGTTACGCTTGATGAGTCGACCGTCAAATGGCTCCTCGGACACCCACCAGACCCGCACTTCAAAATAAGTCCCATTGGTTCATCTCTTGTTCCAAACTCTTCTCAAGAAACTCCATATGTACCTCCATCTCAAGATGATTTAAAGAAATTGTTTGATCCTATGTTTGATGAACCGTATGATTCAATTACTAATGAGGTGTTGATCCCTACAATGTAGGATGCTCATATTCCCGAATGAAGTCAATCCTTCGCCTCAATTTCTTTAAGTCAAGAAGCACCGTCACGATCCTTCGCCTCATCAACAAATCATCATCCTTCAAATGTACATCATGGAAATGTTGTCGCATCAATGATGAAGTTAATCCCTTTGCTACCCCGAAGATGCTCCATTTGAAAACATATTTGCTCCTCGAATCATCATCGAACCATCTTCTTCGTGAGATATCGACTCGCCTACTTCATCCCTCAACAACCGCCACACGAACACCTCGTAAAATGGACTCACGATCATCCATTAGACAACATCATTGGTAATCCTCTCGCCCCAGATCAACCCGAAACAACTTGCAACCGATGCCTTATGGTGCTTCTTCAACTCCGCATTATCTAAGATCGAACCAAAAGATGTTAAACCGCCATGAATGAAGATAGTCGGTTCAATGCCATGCAAGATGAAATTCATGAGTTTGATCGCCTTGATGTATGGGAGTTAGTACTGCCCGCATCGTGCTATGATTATAGCTCTTAAATGGATCTTCAAAGTGAAACTTGATGAGCATGGTGATGTGTTGAAGAACAAGGCTCGATTAGTTGCGAAAGGATACCGCCAAGAGGAGGGTATTGATTTTGAAGAATCTTTTGCTCCTGCTGTTCGAATCGAGGCAATCGTAATCTTTCCGCTAATGTCGCTAGTAAGAACATGATAGTCTATCGATGGATGTGAAAACGCATTTCGAATCGGAGATCTTAAAGAAGTCGCTCACGCCGCCCAACCCAAGGATTTGTGAATCAAGAGCATCCTACTCACGCTTATCGTCTCAAGAAGGCTCTTTACGGTTTAAAGCAAGCTCCAAGGGCATGGTATGATACATCACAAAGTTTCTTCTATCAACCGGATTCAAAGAAAGGAGCATTGATCCTACATTGTTCTCCGTGAAGTCGTGCAAACATTTAACTCATGTTCAAATTTATGTTGATGATATTATTTTGCCTCAATGCACCCAATGGAATGTGATCGTTTTTCTAATGAAATGAGTTCTAAATTTCAAATGTCAATGATGGGACAAATGTCATTGTTCTTGGGATTACAAATTTCACAAAGTCCCGGAGGCATTTTCATAAATCAATCTAAATATGCAACCGAGATCTTAAAGAAATTTGGATTTGATTCAAGTGACCTCTGTTGACACCCCCATGATTGATCGAACCAAACTAGATGAGGACCACTCGTGGATCATGATTGACCAAACGAAATATCGTAGTATGATTGATCCCCGATGTACCTCACAGCCCAGCGCACTGGACATCTTGTTCATTGCTTGCATGTGTGTTAGATACCGTGCTAAGCCTACTAAAAGCACCTTGAAGCGCTTAAACGGTCTTTCGGTATCTCCAAGGAACCATCAATATGGGACTATGGTACCCGGCGGACACCGGTATGTCACTAACGGCCTATGCGAGATGCCGATCATGCAGTTGTCAAGATACACGTCAAGTACATCCGAGGTGCTCGCTTTTGGGTGATAAGCTTGTGAGTGGTCTTCAAAGAAGCAAATGAGTACTTCTATTTCCTCTACAGAGGTTGAATACATAGCCATGTCATCTTGTTGTGCTCAAATCTTATGGATGAGATCTCAATTATCCGACTATGGCTTTGAATTCAACAAAATCCTCTCAGCATCGTGATAATAAAGTGCTATTGCTCTCTCATGCAACAACGCTCAACACTCAAGAGCAAAGCATATCGACATTCGACATCATTTCATCGTGGAACAAGTGGAAAAGGTGTGGTGAAACTATATTTTGTGAGGTCTCGAATATCGCTAGCGTACATCTTCACCAAAGCTCTTCCAAGAGAACGCTTGAGTTTATTCTTCCACGCCTTGGTTTGAAAAGCCTTCAACCGAAACTCTCAAACGCCTTCGTGGAGGAAGACGAGGAGTAAAGGTCTATCTTCATCTATCTCTTGTAAATATTTATTTGAAAACAAAATACAAAATTATAAAACTCTCAAAATCAAATAGAAAATTATAAAACTTTCAAAATCCATAAAAATCAAAAAATTCAAAAATCTTCAAAAAATATTGCCAATTTGTCATGTTTTTCTCGGTTCGATAATATCTACGGTTTTGTGATGTCATTCAAAGAATGACACGGTCTTTAGATGTTGTTCGAATTCTAAAATATATATATATATATATATATATATATATATATATATATATATATATATATATATATATATATATATATATATATATATATATATATATATATATATATATATATATATATTTTGGGAGAAAGAGAAAAAATGGTTTATTGTCATCTTCGTGCAATAACCCGGTTTTAAAAGAAAGAACAGAGCCATGTTTTATCATGTTTTCAAAATTCCATGCTCGATTCTATAAACATTTATCTCGCCGAAAACTAAATGCTTTGAAAAATAACTCGATCTCTAGTTTTGATAATCATCGACTTATTTGTCAAAATCTCTATCTCTCAATCAACAACCTATGTCATTGATTGAGGGGAGAATGATTTCAATTAAATTAAAAAGTTATTTGGCATTAAAATGTTTTCAAAAGATAATCATGCATGTTTTATCAATGGAGTTTAAAGTCTTAAAATCCGATCCTTATCGCTCAAACGCTTTCATAATCAAGTCACAATTCTCCTTAAAAGCTTTCAAAATCAATTTAATCTATAAGAGATCAAAATCTCAAATGATTTGATAATTGTGATCGGGGAGAATGTGTGATTTAAATTGGATTTAAACCGATAATTCGTAAATGGTTTTATAAGGATGTACATGTCGTCCTTCCCACATGTGACAAACGATTTCAAATTTTCCATGCACATGTTGAGGGGAGCATCTATCTTAAACCTATGATTTGAAATGTGATCAACTTATCTCATCGTGCAGTTTCCTCTAGTATGTGCAAAACTCTCTTCAAACCCCGAGGCACATATTGAGGGGAGCAAATTTATGGAAACCTCATCCTTCCCGAAATGCTCTATCTACTTGATTTGATGTGGAAGTGATGTTGATATCTTTAGAAAATGGTAATCAAAGAAGTTAATTCTTTCTCTTGCCTCCGTGCAAAACATTTTCAAATACTTGATGCACATGTTGAGGGGGAGTTCTAGTTCTAAAATATCAAAACAATTTCGTGTACAAAATGCTTTGATAATATATCATAAGTATCTCGAATTGATTTTCAAATGGTTTTCAATTGGTTCCATATGGCGATGAACAATACCAAAAGACCTACCAACTTTACTTTATGTATGGTGATATAAGGATGATAAGGTTAGGTTTTGTTCTCATGATCCGCCGTAATCGGAGGGATCTACCTGTGGACAATCCACTAGTTAGTGTAGAAGTCCTTAGGTATGATGATAAAAGGAGAAAAGTGAGATATGGGAAGAGTGCAGATCGAGACCGAGCTAGTAATCGAATAAACCCAACAAGGTTCTAGCTATGAAGTCTCGTAAGCACCAAGGGTTGAAGAATTAAAAGAATTGAATGAGAAAAGGGTGAAAACAAATAGCCTCCATTTATTCAACCTTAGGGCGTAAACCGGTTCACTTCATATGCTACCGATGGTAACATCGGTATTGAAGACAAGACGCCATGGACCCAAGGACGCCTCGCACTTCAACTTTCCAAACCACTCAAGTTCCTCTTAAAAGGACTTGTTTCATTCTCACGGGAACCGACATTATCTATCGACTTTCTCTTAGAGATTGTTGATATTGAAGAAGGAGACCCTCTCCTAGTCTCCCAAGACAGATCCAAATATGCACAAATTGAGTCTAGAGCCACGAGATCATCAATAAATCTCATTAGGACACTTTCAATGAAGACTCTCTCGCTTCACACAATGTGGAAAGAGATTATATCTTGAGTCCCACGATTATCCTTGTGGTATTGCCGTAACATCCGAGTAATGTGTATACATATTCACAATGAAGATGGAAAGCCTTCGAGCCAACATCAAACAAGCTCCTCGGTAGGTGGCATGTGTGATCTATTATATAGATCAACCATGTGACAACCGAATGAAAAATGGGGCGATTCAATCTCTTGAATCAATCTCGGTTCAGTTATGGATTGACTGATACCTTTGAAAACCGGTCTTTGTGCTTAACAACTCTTTTCTTTAGCACATCGACTATGTACTCATTTTTCAAACCGAAGGTGTTTTTATGATTGATAATTGATTTTCAATAAAACCTTCGTTGTATTTCAAAACAATTTATTGAGCAATACACGATTGCTTTTCAAATATCTTTTCATCAATCGCTGGACTTAAAATTACCGTTCACTCACCCGTGTTATCTTCTTTGAGATGTTCCGTTTGAGAACAAATAGAGCAACCGCGAAACCCCGTCAAGGAAATTCTTCGAATTATACCGATCACAGCAAGACATGTATCGATCAACGGGAACCGCGGGTCGGTACTCAATTCAACGAAGTGATCAAAGACACTTTCGTGCGATTTATTACTAATCACTGTATGCGTGTGTACTGACGCTTGCAATGATCGTAATGAAGCGGTCAATTCATAGTCGCATGCTCACTTAACACATTCATCTCAAAAGAAATCATGATTAGTGCATCAATGACTCGATATTTTCACTCCATGCTTCGCCACGCCGCCAATATCATGATTCAACAAATGCTTCCGCCACCCCGATGAGAAGATATCATGATCCGTAATGTGAGCATGTCGGTCCTAAAGTCACAACACCACAATGGATGTCTCGTAGATTTTTGTTAGTCGATGATCCCAAGAGTCGACTCATAATTTACTATCACGTGGATCAAGAAAAAGACCTCCACTTGGAGTAACCAAACATGCAATGTGAAGAATTAATGACTACGAGCTTAGGAGCAAAAGACTACATCAAGAATGCAAGATCAATTGTTAATGTAATATCTATTTGTATTCAATGTAATTTTGGTACATAATTGAGGTGACCTCCTTAGGGGAGATTGTTAGGAATTAGAAATTCTAGATATTAAAGAGTCGGTCACCTCAAGTATATGTAATCGTTAGAAAGCTCGTTGTCGTAGTTCTTTAAGTTAAGTAGTTTTAGTTAAGTAACACCGTGGAGGACTGACGGGTCTTTACCCATCAGATGCCTCGATCCACACCCGATGTGTGGCGATTTATGTAAGACTATAAATACTCTACCTTCCAAGGTAGAGAGTTGAGCTCATAATAATATCTTTCACTTTCTCTCACTAAGTTCCCTAAACCTCTAACTTTCTCTCTCTAGAATTCCATTTATACGCCACTTTGTGTTATGGTTTGATGTGTATGTGAAAACTTATATCTAACATAATCATATAGATCTCAGAGTTATATTTGACGGTCAAGATGACCTTATGGTTAATATTGATAATCAAGTTGACTCCGTGGTTATATTTGAGGATCTAAAGAATGATCATGTTGAGACTCACCTTGAACAAGCTGAGCCTTTGTCTAATCCAGATATTGAGCTCATGACCTTACTTAAGGACCAAAAATCTCGAATGGAAAATGCCTTGACATCAATAAGCAATTAAAGGATAAAATGCACCGCTAACTAAGGATAATGAATGCTTAAAATTTCCACTCAACATTTTTCAAACACAAGAAAACGTGAAAAAGGTTTTGAAGTCGCTTTTGCTAAATCTCACCAAAACGAAAAATCTTTGGAAAACATATATGTGATCTAGTTGCATCTAAGAATGCTTTGTTGTCTCAAATAGAACAACCGAATATGATCATAGACAACAACTTAATGCTCTCACTTTGAAACTCAAAAGGCCAAGTCCGAGTTATTAACTTGTCAAAACAGCTCATGAGTACAAAAAGCATTCAAAGAAACGAATAGATGACTATCTTGAAGAAATTGTTGACTTACAAAACAAAATCAAAGAGTTTCAAATGTTGTTTATAAACATGGTGAGTCAATCACAACTATCCAAAAGTTTACTTTTAAACCAAATCCAAATGGATATAGACCGAATCTTGCCGACACAAACCTAAGTTTTCACATAGAGCATTCAAACTAAATCCTCAAGTTTACAAAGGCGTAACATAGAATTGATGATTCCATTATGAGTGTTGTTGAATATAATCGCATGGAGGAATTAGATGTCAAGACGAGTCGGTCAAAATTGGAAAATGTTGTTTATAACAAACCATTTAACTATTCAAAAGCCATAACTTTCGTCCCACAACGGGATCATTCTAACACACCTTGGGTTATCACACCTGCTTATGAGTCTTTTAATGATGGTCCCCTTTCCAATGCTGCACAAATTAATGGTCCGTTACCTTCATTAAATGAAATAAAGCCATTAGCTGAACAATGTCAAGCTCTAAAATATTTTGAAACATTCTTATCGGACATCAAACTTTTGGAACGTGAAATTGAAATCAATTCTGAAATAAAAGTCGAACATTTTCAATCGCCTCAAGCGCAAGCACAAAGAGATATTTTTCAGAAAAGAATTTTACCTCATGTCCGAAATTTGAAAATGTGTGAAATTTATTGGGAAAGGGATTTTCACAAGGAGCTTGGACTTATGAAAAGAGTTTTCGAACAAACTGAAACAACGATTTCAAATACAAAACGTAAAAAGAAAATGTTTCGAAATCATGTTGATCGACTCTTGGAAGATGTTATCTGTGCTGATACCATAAATATTGTGTTACTTCATTCTGTTGCATATGCATTTGATTATATCGCTGTTGATTCTGTTGAAAATGTTGAGAATACCGATAATGTGTCACAAATCAAGTTGTTAAAAGTTGAAAATGAACGTTTATTAAACGAACTTTCAAATGCAAAACGTCGTCTTCAATGGTGTCAAAAAGATTGTCAAAATCGTGAACTCGCTTTGCAAAACAAAATCAACCAGTTGCATACAAAAAATCTTAATCCAAAACTTGAGCAACTGGATGATGAAAGCGTGTCTTTGAAGTGTCAAATTTCAAAATATGAACAACAAATTTCAAAAGTTAAACGAATATGGCGTCATATTTGATTTACTCAAAAGACTCGTGCTCAAGCGCCAAAAGATGTTGATGATCATCTTGCATATACCAAAGACGCTTTTACTACTAGATGGACTCACTGCTCAAAATCTAGATCTCATACACACTATCCATGATCTAAAAGCGAGTTAGTGAAACTTCAAAGAAGATAGAAATAGTAACACAAATATAATTGCACCAGGAATTCTTAGATTGCCTAATGACACTACACAAGAAACTAATGTGCTTGCCTCTACTGAAACAGGAATAGTTGCCTCTTTTTCCAACGCTAGCACATCACAGCTTAAGAGCACCTCAAGGAAGAATAGGAAGTTGCGACGTAAGAAAAGAACAATAAATACCTCTGAAGTAGAAGAACACCTTAGGACTTTGAATAAGACTCAAGTTGCACCCACTTTAGATATTGCGTCTGACAAATGTAATGGAAAAAGTAATGTAACGAATGCGGAATCTTTAAGTACTTTAAATGTTATGTTTGAAGCTTCTTGTGTTGGTTGTCATAAAAGCATGTTTTCTGGTTGTCATGATATATGTGTTGCTAATGCTATCACATCTCGTAAGCGGAATAATAGAAAACGGAATACCTCTAGGCCCACTAAAGCTTCTAAGTCTGTGCTAGGTAAACCACCCTCTAGTGTTCCGGCTACAATCATTGATGTACCCATAAAACCCCTTCACCTCCTAGGAAGAATTTATCACCTAGTGCATTTACTAAGACAAAAGCTAAGACTAGTTGGAGATGGCAGAAATGGTTACATAATACACTTGGCTTTAAATGGATACCTAAAATCATAAACATGTGTGTTTCAACTATAACTACATCAAAACCCTCTAACTCTTCGAGTTTTACATCTACTTCTATTCCATCTGTGTCATCTGTGTGTAATGCAGGTGATACAGATCATCCTCTGGATTGTTGATAGCGGATGTTCCTGACACAAGACAGTAATCTCAAATCATATCCGACTTTGTTTCAAAGTTTATTGGCAATCGCGTTTCGAATGATCACTGCAGCCTATCATGGGCTACGGAGATTACATCAATGGTAACATCGAAATTAGCAGTGGTTTATTATGTGGAAGGTCTCCGTCACAATCTCTTTTTAGTCGGTCAATTTTGTGATGGAGATTTGGAAGTTGCTTTTAGGGAGAAAACTTGTTTCATTCGTGATCTACAAGGAAACGATCTTATGTCTGCACCCGCACATCAAGTCTTTATACAATCTTAATGCAAGACATGATTGATTCATCTCCATCTGCTCACTCAAAGGCAACATCTACAAAATCTTGGCTATGGCACCGTCGACTCTCACACTTAAACTTTTAAACCATAACCAATCTTGCATGATACAAACTTGTTGAAGGTCTCCTAAGATTTCGGTACTCTAAAGATCACCTATGCTCACCTTGAACAAGGGAAAAGCACTCGTGCTCACTTTCCTTCAAAGGTGGAACACACCACAACATGTGCTTCATCTTCTTTACATGGATTTGTGTAGCCCGATGCGTGTGTATTTATTAATGGCAAACGCTACATTTTGGTAATTGTAGATGACTACCAAGATGGACTTGGGTTTATTTTCTTCAAGTAAAGATCAAGCTCCACGCACGATCATCACCTTTCTCACGAAAATTCAAGTTCGGCCCGAACACGCCGACAAATCGTAATGCATAAAGGAACCGAATTTGTGAATCAAACTCTTCGTGCATATTATGAGAAAGTGGGAATTGAGCATCAAACATCAATTGCACGAACACCGAACAAAACGGAGTTGTTGAAAGACGAAACCGACGTTAGTGGAAGTCGCAAGAACGATGTTGATAAATGCAAAACCTCTAGATTACTTGTGGGTCGAACCCGTGTCAACTGCATGCTACACTCAAAATCGCTCAATGATTACCAAACACCACAACAAAACACCTTATGAGCTTATCCACAACAGAACCGAATCTCAAACACTTTCATGTATTTGGATCCCTTTGTTACCCGAATAATGATCATGATGACTTTGGTAAGCTCAAAGCCAAAGTCGACATTGAGTCTTTGTTGATATCGTGAAAATTCTAATGGTTATCGAACTGGAATCGCCGTACAATGGAGATTATGTAAACGATTCATGCAAATTTCGATGAGCTCACAAAATGGCTTCGAGCAAAACAATTGGAACTCGGACATAACCGCTAAACTTTCCCCAAACCCCATCATCACCGAACCAAGCTTACACCACTCGACGTCAAATGGAACATTTTATTTGCTCCTCTTTTATTGATGATATTGATCAACGTGTTCGATGTATCAATCTGCTTCGCTGCTCAACCCGATAATAATCTAATCCTCGATACACCGCAACCACAACTATCGCTGAGGAAGCACCATCAATTGATTCAACAATAATAAATTAACAAACCGCATCCAATGACGCCGAACCACCGATGATTTTCAACAATGAACTACCCCACCGCAGATTATGATCCAAATGCTTCTTCAACTGCTTTTCTAATGAAATCGCTACACCGATGTTGCGGAATCATCTACAAGCCATTTGAATCCTCCTAATCGCACAATGTATATCAACATCAACCCTCCACACATCATTGGACTAAATACCATCCTCTTGCGAACATCATTGGAAACCCGAATCAACCAACAGTATTCAGACAACGCCTTCGATCGACGGTGAACATTGCATTTATGCACTTACCGCTTGTCAACTGAACCCAAAACATTAAAGAAGCAATGAATTACGACAACCGGATTGAATCCATGCAAGAAGAACTTAATCGCTTTAAACGTCTTGACGTATGGGAATTGGTTGAAAAACAATAGGGTCTATGTTATTGGTCTAAATGGATTAGGAAAACAAGTTGGATGCGTAAGGTACGGTTATCCAAATAAGTCACGTCTCTGCGGCTAAGGGTTATAGATGGAAGAAGGATTGATTACGAGGAATCATTCGCACTGTTGCTAGACTTGAGGTTGTTCGGATCTTTCCGCATTCGCGGCTCACATGAACATTACGGCCTCTCGATGGACGCCAAAATCGCTTAAATGGAAAACCGAAAGAAACGGTCTATGTTAGTCACCGTAAGGATTTGTTGATCCGTAGTTCACTAATCACGCCTACAATCGAACAAGGCTCTCACGGTCTCAAACAAGCCCCTGCATGGTATGATAAGTTGTCATCCTTTCTTATCTCTCATAATTCCGCCAAAGGATCAACGACCCAACACTTTTCATACAATATCACGGGAACACATTTTAATCGCTCAAATTTATGTGGATGACATCATTTTGGGTCAACACATCTAAAGTACTCAAACGCTTTTTCAAAACTTATGAAAAACATTTTGAAATGTCCATGATGGGTGAACTTACATTCTTTCTAGGATCGCAAGTTCATCAATCACCCCGTGGTATTTTCTTGAGTTAGTCCAAATATGCCCTTGAAATTTTAAACAAACATGGAATGCAAACCGTGATACCTATGCCACACCAATGAACCGACGACGATTTGCATGGAAATTGGTTGACCCTACCAAATACCAAGTATTATTGGGTCTCTTATGTATCTAACACCAAGAGACCGACATTGTATTTGTTGTATATCTTTGCTCCCGCTATCGTCACGACCAACCGAAACTCACCTCTAAGGCTAAAAGAATCCTCCGATACATCAAGGGAACCATTAATTTGGGAACTGCATCCGGGATTCTAGTTTTGAACTAATAGCTTTTTCGACGCTGATCACGCAGTTGCTTAGATTCTGAAAAGTACTTGTGAGCTCTACAATTTCTTGGTGATAAACCGTATCATGGCAATCGAAGAAGGATTGTACATCGCCATCAATCGGTAGAATATGTAACCATGTCGGCGTTGTGCTCAAGTCATTTGGATGAGAACACAACTCAAAGACTATGGTTACGATTTGATGTAATCCCGATGTATCGCGACAATCGAAGTGCTATTGCGATCTCGCAACTCGCTCAACATTCAAATCAAAGCACATCGATCTTCGATATCATTTCATCAATGAGCATGTGAAAAGTGGTACCGCTGAATTATATTTTGTGGTAATCGAATATCAACTCGCGCACCTTCTCACCAAAGCCTTAACTCCTCGCTAGGTTACTGAGTTGGTCCACCCGGATTGGTATGAGGTGTTTGACTCCGAGGAACTGGACGAACTTTTAAAACAATCTTAAAACCAGTCAAACACCAAAACATCTTTTGTAAATATTTTTCAAAAACAAAATACAAAAATACAAAACTTACAAAACTCAAAAATATTCTTCTATCTTAATTTCTTTCAACATGACAAGTACAAATCTTCCGTCAACACTTCACTCTTTCAAAATTTCAATATTCTTACAGTCAAATGTTGAGGGGGAGAAAGTAAATATTTTCTGCATCATAAAACCTTGTACTTACATGTTACCCAATACTGGTTGTATCTTTGTTAATGGTGGACACGTTTCTTGTTTCTTGACACTCGCACCCAAATTTGTAAAATTTCTATTTCAAAAGTCAAGGGGAGTCATCAAGTTTCTTTCCAAATATCATACTTTACGAATCAAAATGGAAGTTATGGGCCATGGATGAAAATGGTTGAGTGGAGGGACCAAAGTTGTCAAAAGGTTAAACTAAATTTTATTAAAACTCTCCACCTAAATTTTCAAAACACATTAACTCCTACATTTATTACCACAACCACTCATCCCACGCCTATAATCAAACCCGCAAACCGTGCTTTAATCTCCAAATTTGTAAGTGTGTTAAGCTTCATTGTGTGTTTCTAAACTATGGTTTTAATAGCACACTAATCCAACGGTTAGATTCTCAACTACGCGTGATTATGTGTTCTACGCAGATGCGCATATTCATATGATCATGTGCGAGTGTTTGTTGTGAAATAAATGTGTTAAAACGTTGTTAAGATCATTATAAAACTATTTCAACATGAAAACCTACCCGTAAACTTCAATTAATCAATTTCAAAATTAGGGTTTATGCGTGAGATTTGGGGGTTTTCACTTGTGAGTGTTTCTGTGTAATTAGATGAGTGTATGATGATTGTTACATGTTTAATTGACCAAAACCACTCTTGAATCATACCCAGAAACATTAATTTTGAGTAATTGAGAATTAGGGTTTTAGACTCATATGAATTAGGGTTTTTGATTCTCAAGGTCTTGGATGTTAAAACTTGTTGCAATACAATCACTTTGCCTCTAAGACATCTAGAATGAATTTGGTGCAAAACCTATGGCTAGATTTCTTAGTCGTAAAATTTAAATCTTTAGGTTTTAGTTTTACGATAAACAAATCTTACGCAGAATCGTAATGATTGTGATTCCATGAGATTGAAAGGATTGAATAATGTGTTAATGAATATGTTATGATGTATTTATTTCGTGTTTTATGCGTGAAAAATCATATCAAGGTTAACAATTGAACTATACGATATGGATCATCTTACGCGTAAAGGTTACACGAAGAGAAATCTTACGCGAACTCTTACGCCGTAAGGTTCTACATGGGGACTATGCGTATCCCGTGAAGGATATGCGAAACTTGAGTTCACGATAAGGTTCACTCACGAGTAAACCTTACGCATAAGTTCCAACATACGCCACGCGTAAACCTTATGCCAAGGGCTATTTTCCTACGCGTAATATTTCTTATGCGTAAGAAGAGTTCCTACGCATAAGCTTATGCTTACGCCGCATGGTTACTATTGTTTATGCATAAGCTTACTTTTTACGCATAAGCCAAAATTTTAACCTTATCAATGAATTGTTACGTGTACAAACTTGTAAATAAATAAATCATAACGCCACAAACCGAAATGTCACTAATAAGCTACAATGGTTAATATGTTGTGAAAATATGTGAAAATTTGGACTTTAAAATTCAAAATCAATAAACTCACGATACATATCACGACTACTTTGGACTATTGGACAAACAAGTGAAGTTGGACTCGTAATATTCATCAACATTACATATTCAATAATTGGACAATAAAATCAACTTTTGACTAACATAATGTCTTTCGATATGTTGGTTCTTTTGGCTCAATACCTTTCGATCACAATATGGACGCCACAATGGAAAACGTTAACGCACCAAATGTACCCACAAGGAAGATATTTTCCTACCGGCTACCGTGATAAAGATTGAAAGAATAATCTCAAAGTGGACTTTGATAATTTCACGTGCTCGAGTCTTCATGTCATATTCGTGGATATCCTAAAGACTCATCCATACAAGAACATGCTCACAAACTCGCATAAGCACGAGATCTATATTCATCGCTTTGGCACACCATGAAGAAGATCGATGGTCAAGATGTTGTTATGGTGACTCAACAACAAACAAGTCACCATCATCATTATGCGGATTTAGGGCAATTCTCCTTCTTCCTACCATCCACGCCAATTATGTCGCTATTCTTCTAAGAGGCTACTCCGCTCATGGTCAATATTGGCTATGATGAAGTCATGCTGATCATCACTAAACATTCTTCGCTTGATCTAAAGAATATTCCTCACCGTGGAGAACATTATACATAATGATTGCAAATGCTTCGACGTGATAGTGGTTATGAGCATCCTAAGCTCATGGAACTACGATATTCTGGGCATGGTCTCGTTGAATCGCTCCTAACTCGTAAATGGAACGACATTGACGGGATTACATTTTCTCTTTGTTACCTTAAACACATGGGCTTGTTATGTCAATTACCCATTGTTGTATGTGTTTCAGATATAAACCCTCCATACTTCCATGGAGGGTGAGATTTCATAGTGTAAGCTTCACCTTTCTTATTAATAAAACACATAGTTCTCTCCTTCTCTCTAGTCTCTCTCTAACTTGAAGATGGCTTTCTTCCATCTTCCAAGACCTCGAATCACCATATCATCCATACATACGATCCTAACATTGGTATCAAGAGCAAGGTCGGTTTTAGTTATGGTTGATTTTTTTGTGATGTATATTGTCAAATCTATCTTGTAAAACTGCTTTTAACAAAGTTTTAACCTTTCCCATATAACTTTGTGTTTATTAGATTTTTAACAAGTTTTATTGTATCATTTTTGGTCTAAAAGTCTTATACTTTCAAAGTCATGTCACATATCCGCTTGGTTTAATAATGCTTATGTATCCTTTATTAAGACTTTTACCAAACTAGTGAAACCGTGGTCGTGAGGTCTTTTTATTCATAGTCAATGAGGGTCAAAAATGAGGTCTATTATGATGTATTTCGGGTTTCTCAAGTTGGTCGAACCTTTGGTCGGAAAACATCGCCAAAAGTCAACAAAGGGTCAAACCCTATTTTACGCCCCAAGGAGCCATCTTTAGAGATATTTACGATAATCGTGAAGTTATGCGTAAGAACCGCACGCGTAAGGTTTTTTACGCATAAGCCTTACTCATAAGGTCTTACGCATAAGCCTTACTCATAAGATCTTACGCATAAGCTTTACGCGTAAGACCTAGTTTACGCCTAATGACTTTTTTTTGTTTACGCATAAGAAAAAGTAGAAAAAGTGATGAAGAAGACTCTTTGACTTTGACCAAACCAAAATGCCAAACTTCAATATGTCACGACCTCAGTCTATATCAAACATCACTGGTCCTTGTTCAAAAAAAATGAATTGAATATCGTGTTTCATCGGCCTCACTCAAGACCATTCATACCAAAACCAAACCTAATCTAGACTCACTCCAAGACCCTCACAATCACTCCTCAAAGTTCAATCAAACAAGACTCAACACATGATAGATCTCAGACTACTCTTTTTGTTAACAAGATTTGTCCTAAGACAAAACCAACAAGAGTTTATCATCATTGATTATTGTCGAAGCATAACTTCTTTTAATTTATATTTGAAAATGTTAAGAAGGAACAAAACTATAATCAGTTTCATACCCTTCTTTTCTTTCGGTTCAATTAAAACGAAAAACAAAACAAACAAGTCAAACCTACCGTGACCCTCCAAAGGATCATGAAGCCTTCAAAATGGTTTCTTGATTGGGCTTGTGCAGAAAATTGATTACCATAAGGTTCGGTTGTAAGTTTTTTTTTTTGGGTTATGTTGTTGTTGATGATGGATTAGTGTTAAAAATGTTTGAAGATGGAGATATTAACTGAGATTGGATGTGAACATGTATGTTGAAAAGCAGATTTTGATGAGTTCATGATTTGGTTGAGTTCTGAGAAGTTAGGTGAGAGAAAGTTGTATGGTAGGCGATTTATCAAATGAGTGTGTTTTAGGTTACAAATAATACCATATGTTTTGGTCTCGAGTGGTACTTTATCATTTGTAACTTGGACCGTATCACATATAAATTGATTGGGCCAAGATCTTTGGTCACCGATTTCATGAGTTGGGCTAGGTAACTCATGGGCTTAAATGATGAATCCGAAAATTATGTCATTACTTGGACTAAAAGTATATAATATCCAATGTATTTTTAGTGCATTGTGATTAATTTCTTTTGGTATAATTCTTTGGCGAAACGGAGTGGTATTTTGGTATGATAAATTTTCACGGGATACATTTTTGACAAGATCGGAAACCATTATCAAGTTCATTTAAACCGTTAACAAAGGCTAGATTTGAGAATTTAACCGCAAGATGTGACTACGCTTAATTCACTATTATTTATTTGAGGTTGAAGTGAATATCACGGGTGCGTGTACTTAGTATCCAAGATATCGGGGTTGGTTGGATGCATGATTCTTTGAGATCCTTGTTCGAGCTTTTAACCGTCACGAATGACAAAGACTTGAGTTATCTAGTTGAACCCGATGTAAGGAGTTACGTTGTTGTGCTCACACTTATAACTATCACTTTTAAGGAGTTACGTTGTTGTGCTCAAGTGTCACACTAAGGTGTGGATAATTTGAGAAACTTTAAGTTTACCTTTTTCGATGGAGATAAGAAAAGGGTTCTTCGTCTCGACAATAGTGCAAGTTTAAGTCACAAGTTCGGGTTATTTTACTTCTATCTCAAGTTCGTCATATTGGGTTTTCTCCATCGAGTCACTACAAAAGCCGCGTAATGATAATGGGGTCGGTAAAGAGTTAATGAGAAGAGTATACACGAGTAGAGAAGTCTTATCTCGCAATTGATTCTCACATGATATTTATGGTACTTCACAATTGTTCGACGACTTGACATACATGGTTTCATTGCCTCCAATTCATCATCAACATACGTGGTGTATGATTCGATTCATTGAAAACATCGGGAAGAGAGTATAGGTGTTCCTTGCTTCTTTGATGTTTTTGGATTTTTTCGAAACCCGCTTCCTTCATGAATTTCTTCAATCGGGGAAGAAATGAGACGATAT
Source organism: Chrysanthemum lavandulifolium (assembly GCA_022545495.1). Taxonomy (NCBI): domain Eukaryota; kingdom Viridiplantae; phylum Streptophyta; class Magnoliopsida; order Asterales; family Asteraceae; genus Chrysanthemum; species Chrysanthemum lavandulifolium. Next base: position 88,151,584 of record CM040243.1, on the reverse strand, counting down.
GTGGTGAAAATTTCTCAAGTTGGTGTAATCGCCTCACTTTCACGTAGTTATCGTGTGTGAATTTACCTAAATATGATGTTGTGATGCCTCACACACGGTCATTTTATCGAGTAATTGCCGATTCACCGGTAACTATTATTCCGATAGACCGCAATATCTGTGGAAGTCGTTTATTTCGCCTTCGTGGTTTGTTTGTGAAGCATCTACATACGTGAGAAGATCTTGTTGATTTCTTGCATGTTACCCCGAACGGATTTTCCGAATAAAGTCGATTTACCTTGTGTGGTTTATCGCTCATCTACAAATTCACTGCAGATCGAAAACTTCAAAAGTTAGAGGAATGTTCACTACATCAAAGTTTCGAATCTGCTAAAGATGGTTGTCATTGGGGAAGTCGATTCGAAACTTCGCCAAAAGGAGTGTACGGAGAAGTCGCTAAAGACATGCGGCATGAATTGGGGAAGTTAATCCAATTTATGCATATTACATCATTTGCCTACAAGTGAAGAAAACGGTTCTCAAGTCAAGGTACAAGAAGAAGACAAAGAGCGAAACTTTCATCATCCTCTCGCACTTGAAGAGCTTATGAAGACCTTTCTTTATTTGTTTTCTATATTTGTAGTAAATGTTGTAAGTAATCCCTTATGTCGTCCCATTGGGGAAGATTGTTGAATCGCTCCTAACTCGTAAATGGAACGACATTGACGGATTACATTTTCTATCTTTGTTACCTTAAACACATGGGCTTGTTATATCAATTACCCATTGTTGTATGTGTTTGGGATATAAACCCTCCATACTTCCATGGAGGGGTGAGATTTCTTAGTGTAAGCTTCACCTTTCTTATTAATAAAACACATAGTTCTCTCCTTCTCTAGTCTCTCTCTAACTTGAAGATGGCTTTCTTCCATCTTCCAAGACCTCCGAATCACCATATCATCCATACATACGATCCTAACATGGTCAACATGATGCATATCGACTTCGCTACTCGATCCGGGAAGACATGATGTCTTACCTTAAAAGCCCGCACCAAGATCCCTACATCGATACACAAAGCTATTGATCTAAAGGATACTGGAATAATCTAGACATTCCTTGAGACTTGATGACCCCAACCATCACTCCGCTGTTTGAGCCCACACTTAATGTTGTCGATTCAAAGACTCAACAACAAAGAAACAAGGTGTCAGATTGCCGATCGCTTTCTCACCGACGATATCAAGAATCTTCAATCATACAAACGATATCAAGAAGCGCTTGCATTAGGCAAAGTTGGCTTCATTGATGAAAAGTCTTCCACTACACCGCCAAGAAGACCGTGAGATCGGGCAAGGCCGGAAGTGCCGCAAGCACGTGGAGTACCGAAAGTATCCAAAGAGGACTCATACCTCAAAAGGAAAGTTCCATCGAAGGTTGCTATCCCTAATCCTAAACCGGAACCTATATTGATGGACGAGGACTCCGAGGACACTAAAACAGATGAAGAGGTTCACTACTCGAAAACCGCAATGATGAGACAGTTAAAGTAGCAAAACCTCATAGTCCAAAACCGACAAGGAAAAACTCCAAGGAAGAGCAGAAGAGGAAGAAAGTTCGGAAGAAGAGCCACAGGATGAAGAAAAGATTACCGCAAGAAATCAAGAATCTCGTGCTTCAACATGTTGCTAAGGAGTTTAATCTTCAATGCACTCGTGGCCTCGAGGTTCAAGTGGTGGCTCACAAACAACACCGCCGCTCGATGCGGTTAATCAACCCGATAAGGGAACCGTACCACCACCCACTAATTTGAACAACAAAGAGAAGAGGATGAACTTATCTTTGACTTTGAGGAACCAGAATAGGAGAAGGATGAAAGGATTACAGATGAAGATATTGAGGAAGCTGATAGGGATAGAAAAGAAGAGGAAGCCCGAGCTAAAGAAGAGGCCAGAGTAAAAGATGAAGAACAGGCTAAAGCTGAAGAAGAAGCTGATGATTATCTTCTAGATAGTCCTGATCATAACCAGGAACAAACTTCTGAGCCACCAAATGAGCCGAGCCTTCTCATGACTCATCTTCTCATTCATCACCACCACCATCCAAAGACACCACCACCAGATCCGCATCCAAATCGGTCAAGAAACCGAGCAACACTTGGGCATCACGGGCCAAAACAAAGATTGTTAATGTTGTCAGGAAAGTAAGGAAGAAGAACGTGGTCAACAAGAAACTTAATCAACTGGCCGATAGAATAAACATTCTTCAAGATGTGATAAACGAGTTTTCAGAAGAAAGGGAACAAATTCAACAGTTTCTGAATAGAGATATCCAATGGGAAATGGAAAAGACGATCAGAGAATATACTCACAAGTTTCTTCTCGACACCGTCCCTGGAGTGACAAGAGAGATGTTCACCAGACAACTTTATCCAAATCTCATGCAATTGGTCAAGCAAACAATGCAATCTACTCCTGTAGCAATGTAAATCAATCCAATTGAGCATGCGGTTGTCTCCGATGCAGAATTGATTTCCAAGCTTGTTTTACAAATGTCTAAACGATCCGCAACGTTTACTTCTGACGAAGCTAAACTTTTTGAGGCATTGCTGGAATATCAACTCAAAACTTCATGCAAAGCGGCAATGAAAGAGCTAAGCGCCCAAGAGACGATGATGATGCGGATAAGGATTCGAGTAAACGTAAGAAGAAAAATGACGATTCATCAACTATGCCTCCACCACCCCAAAGGACCTCCACCTCCGTAAGATCTCCACAACGCCCTCCTCACATGCATAAACCTCAGACTCAATCTTCACCACCAAAGGAGAAAACTGGTGATTATTTTGAATACACTGGTGGTGACGATGAAGAGATTCCTGAGCCCCAACAACAACCACCTTCTTCTACATCAACTAAGCAACCAACATCATCCTCCAAGCCAAAGAAGAAAAAGTCAACATCGGTTGTTTCATGGCTAGATGAAGATCAAACTGAAGAATATGATTGGTTTTCAAAGCTTGTTGACGCAACCCCTCAATTACTGGAAAGCCAAGAACCGGTAGATGGTAGAACTATGGAGCAGGTCAAGATTATCCAAGAAAAGTTCAAGGTGAAGAAAATGACGAAAGCAAAGTTGAAACGAATCAAGAACGACGCTTTTCAACCGCTAAGGACAGCTCGCGAAGCCTATAGAAGTCGAATATCATCTCGACAACATAGCACGAGCCATGTCCAACAACATTGATTGGCTCAACCTCGAATCTAATATCGACTTCACCGTAATGCATAAGGCTCCATACTACACTGACTGGACTAAACCACTACCTACCATTGGCCGACCTGATCAACCAAAGATTCCCTACCGTTATTTCTTCAACAATGACTTGGAATTTCTTTTTCACGGTAGCGAAATTAGCACAAAATACGCTACCTCACTCACCTTCCCTTTCCCGGCAGCAATCTACTCAAACAACATAGCCATCGAGGAAGAAGCCACACACATGTTTGTTGACAAAGTGGCAAAATATGACCTCGATGCACTGTATGGGATTCATCATTGGCCAGAACGAAGAAGAATCTACTATAGAAGCTACCAGGTACTAAAATCGAAAAAGGAGGTGTTCAGTGAAGAACGGATCGTTCCAATAATGCATGTTACCCTGTCTTCGAAGTGGGACTACACATTCCTGAAGAAAATAGTAGTCAAATGCCAAGACGAACAGGAATATGACTTTTTTGAAGCGGATTTCCCGAGATTGTCACTCAATGACATTGAAGATATGTACCTTGCCAAGGTACAAGGACGAATGCGACAATCCTCCACAAACATCCAGCTCCAGTACATCAAGTCATTGCTAATATTCATCAGAAGCATCGTTATCCAGGAACGTGTCGAAGATATTCAACTTGCCGTGGAATCATACCAGAAACGTGTTAATCTCACCAAACCACTACTAGACCTTCCCGATGTCAACCATCTTGCTCAGTACACCATCATTAAGAAACCATTTGGGGTAGTTTACCGCAGTGAACTTCACCGAAATTGCTTCATGGCGTGCAAGGAGCTTCACAAATTTTGTGATCATACTCTGAAAAAGGTTCGGGATGGGATAGCTTATAGGTTAAAGGAGATTCATGAAGGCATAGGGTCGAAGAAAAGGTGGAATTCTAGGGAAAGGAGGGATGCGAAGAAGATCATTACCAGGATTGATGAAAGGTTGTTTCGTCGGGATCAGATGAGGACATTGGAGAGTTTCGTGGGTGGACGTCAAAGCATATCTCTAACTTGCTACCAACGTCCAGAAAGAACTCTTGGTGTTATTGATGGACTTCCTGGTACTCCTTAATTTGTTTTTTTCATTAAAATATTTGGATGTATGATCTTTGTCTGAAAATGGCTTGTGCACACATAACAGTGTACAACCCGTACTTGTAATGAAAGGACCATGTGGTATGCTTCAGTGCCACAATCCTATAAAAGGAGCGAAAGCTTCTTACTTTTGAGTAAAACTAATCAAAACTTTCACTTTCAAAGTTTTGCTCAAAAGAACAAGTACTTCCCTTATAGCCAAAACCTCAAAAGTTATTATTACTTATCGAGGGGAGTATTTGATTAAAACTTTGTTCAAAAACGCTCTTCGTGGAATTCTTCCCACAAAACTCAAAATGGACATATACGATATAAAATTCATCAAAATAACATTTATATGCCATTTTGAGGGGAGAAAAATATGTGATAAGAAATACGCTGTGAATTGCTATTGAATCTTCGTATAAAGACTTAACCAACGAATCGACGAGCTCTTAAATGTTAGTAACTCGAAAAGACTTGTCCGGACGGTAATAATTTCAAGCTAGTTCGCTAGTGATGTAAACGTGTCTCGCAAAGGACTTGTCCTAGTAGAATGTACCATTCGAGAAACTCTTGGTAGACATGAACCTTGACGGTCAAACCTCCTCACAAAGGAGTGTTTACAACTTCAAGTCGACTTAGTCGTTGATGTAACCGTGTCTCATGGGAATTGTCTATCTTGAGTTGATCAATTCAAAAGCGCTTTTTTTCTCTCACCGTGCATTTTCATCAAAATTCTTAAGCACGTGTGGAGGGGGAGTATTTCTACAAAATATAAAACTCTTTCAGTGGTACAAAATGGTTTTACTCATAACCACTTTGAGAGATTTTTCATGAAAATGGTTTTATGGCAACATAGGTTAGTCATGGAGTTATAAGGTGACTAAGGTTAGGAATAACCGTCCTATGATCCGCCAGAGCCGGAGGGATCTACCCAAGGACACCACCAAGAGTTAGGATTTAGAAGTCCTTAGGTATGATTATAAAAGGAGAAATGAGAATCGGAGAAAGAAGGAGTTGAAGAATTAAAAAGAAAAGTAAAGAAAAGGGTGAAAATAAATAGCCCTCTAGATTATTCAACTTAGGGCGCATAATCGGTTCAACTCATATGCTACCGGGTTGTCACTAGATGACACCGATTGAAGATCAAAGTTGTCATGGACCCAAAGGACTCATGCACTAAACCTTCTTAGCCACTCAAGTTTCTCTCAATGTGCTTGTTTCATTCTCACAGGAACCCTACGAAAACTATTGGCTTTCTCTAGAGATTGCCGGTATTGAAGAAGGAGACCTCTCCCTAGTCTCCGCCAGAAAACCAAAGCGCACTATTGAGTCTAGAGCCATGAGATTCATCAAAAGATCTCTTATGAACACTGACATTTCATCACTTGTCGTCCAACAATAAGGACGCAAGTGATACTATTCTAGAGTCCCACGTATCTTAGCAATCTGTCGAGAACACTCCGCCCAGGTCAACATCAAACGCCTCGACAAAGCAGTCACTGTAACTCCTCGGGTTACGCTTAGTGTGTCTCAAATGGTCTACAATCAGGGTGATGCTTCTGTACCTCAAAGAACTCACTGAACCGTAGATGTACCTCGGTACATCGTGTTAGCCTTTTTAGGGCATCCGGTTTGAGAATAGCCTTTGCTAGAATTAGAGATGTTTTCACATTATGTCGTTGACACTCTCGAAGTTCGAACTTGTAAGTGCCGGAAATCCGCTAAGGAGATTCCTTTCAAGAATCGAGTCCCGAATATGCGGGTCATTACTTGAACTTGTTTAATGTAAGCCAACCGTCCTTACGGATTCGGACGGTGATTTGCCCGACCAAGGTGAATGGAATCAAGACATTCATCAAGAGAACAATTGTAGTAATCAATTCTTCATGAAAAGATTACAATGATCAATTGGTTTTCGTGATCGCACGGAGATGTCACTGGCGATGGATGCTCATGGAGGAAGAGATCATGTCGATTCTCCACATGCTCATACCTACATCAACACAAAAGAAGTTCTCTCAAAATCAAAGGCAACACAAAGTCATAATGATTCTTCATCTAATCAAAGAATCTACAAAGTTATAAAGACTCGAGAACTACTTCACATCTGGAATTCATTGTCAAATGAGCGTGTGAGCATGTTGGAGAAAGACGGAGACGCCTGAGCAACGAAGTCGATCTCAGAGTGACTACAACATATTATCACAACCACCACAAAGATTAAAGAACTTAAGAACAAAGAAATCAAAGACGTCAAAGCAGAATACTTCAAAAGAAACAAGATCCCTACACTGGGAGATTGTTGGAATCAAGGCAATTCTTCTCACAAGAAAGAAGAATGTCAAGACGTCAAAGCAACTATTACATATGCACCAACAACTGTTCAATATTACAGAAGACATCAATTTCTAACACTTAGGGGGAGATTGTTGGAATCACTCCTAAACTACTTCTCAAGTGTTAGTAATCTCTATGTAATAGTTAGTTTAATTAGGCTTTTATGTTAGTATTAATGGCAAGGCTTATGTAGAAAGCCCATAAGCCTTGGCCCAAGCCCATAAGGAAGGAAGGGACTAGATGTGTTGTCCTAGCTCCCTTCCCCTATAAATAATGTTGTAAAATCTCATTTGTGAGTTGGTTGTTCACTTTACATAAAATCCTACGCCTAAAGGTTTCTATTTCATTCGTGTGTTTTGTGTGATTTGTTCAACCGATCACTTCTCGTCTATATTTCTTATATTGATGCTTGTGTTACAAACATGGTGACCTAACAAATTTATAGTCAAAATTGCAAAAAAATACAATAAGGATATTTTAAAAAGGTAACAACTAAAAACATCGTTATTTGAATCTTACATTAATAAAATGATTAATGATGCGTTGTAGGACAAAAATTAGTGCATTTAACGCAATTCTAATGCTAAAAATCTAAGCTAGACATTTCATCAAACACCTTGTGTGCAACAAATATGAGTAAAACGTCATTTTAACGTGTGATATCTCACTCTTATGATATCAAATTTGAGTCATTCAAAAACCTATGTAAAGAGTTAACGCAAATCTATAACTTTCATGTTTTAAGTTTTTCACGATACGGCATTTATGAGGGTAAAAAATAGGGTCGAAAATGCCAAAAAAAATCAAGAAAATTAACATGCATTTGATATGCAAAAAAAAAGTTTCAAAATTTTTAACAAAATATATACCAAATTAAAGAGGATTAACTTTAAAAATTATGATGAAATCGGTTTTTCTAAAAGTTCGTCGTTTGCGAGTATGCGCGTTTGAATTTCACGGGTGAAAAAGAAAAAACATGTCGTATGAAGGGGCACTTTCTACACTTTTTATTTTTAGATGACTTTCATCACTTATATTGCTTAATTTTTTTTATTATTTTTGGTTGTCTTTATGCATTTGATGAAGAAAACGTAATTCCTCCATTATATGTAAGATAGATATAGATAGATAACATAGAAAATTTTTATGTTTCAAAATTGAATAATATAAGACAAGTCATTAACACTATCATTTAAAATGTGATAAATATAACACTAAAATTATTAACATTATCTATTTGAAAATTAGTCGTACAAACAAATATTGTAATAAATATGTGTTCAAAAAACCATATAATAAATACTCATGCATTGAATACATACATTAAGTTAAGTCAATAACTTTATCTATAACGAGGCTTTCAGAACTCGTGCTACGCACAAAATTGGTATCTAAGTGTTTGCGTAATGTTTGACTGTTTGTTGATCATTGAAAGGAATTTGTTTATGTATTTACTACACAATTAGTTTGATGAGTTTATAGTTGATTAGTTATTGTAGTTGTTTGTTGTTTTTAAAATTTGTTTTTAATTATGTGATTTTATTATTTTCATTTGATATTGGGCATTAATTTGAACGGCTTTTAATATTCTTTTTTGTAGGTTATATATTCATAGCATAACATAGAAACTCACATTATCAACAAAATTATACACAAATACCTTCTTCTCTTGTTTTGTTAGGCCGGTTAGCAACTGAAGCTTAGTCGAGCTATGTTAAAGATATGATGCTCGTACATTATGGCCGAGAAGTTAAAGCTACATTTGCTGATGAAGAAGATTTAAGGGAAAAAAATGCTAGAAATTCTTGATCGTGCGAATTGATGTGTGTGGTAATTCAAAAGCATGTTTGTCTTTGTGCGTTGTTATCTTTTATTGAGAAGTTGGAGGCAATGAAGTTTTGATATTTATTTTCGGTTTTAAAGTTTTTTTTGTATATATTTAGTTAATAATTAAGATATTTTGGGATGATAATGTTATTCGTTTTGTATTTGAGGCATCTTTATCCTAATTGCCAAAGTTTAAGGGTTACTTGTGTTATAATCCAAATTTTATTGTAGCTTTGAGGCATATTTTACCATAAGTTGGAGGATTTTATGTGTTATTGTCAAAGTTTATGTCAAATACTGGATTTGATATTTCGCATGGGAAAACAAAGCGATCGCTTGAGTCAATATCGGAGTTAAGTGTTGCAATGATGAAGTCTATTCGGCCCAAGCTAATTTTCCTTTTATAATGTATTACAATGTGCGTAGATACATTAATCACTCTTAATCCTTTTCAAATAAAAATCTCTTTCATCTAACCACCACATCAATGGCTGATCAGACTCCTCTCATCAATGAACTCAAAGATATGTGTGGCTCGGAGGATCTACCCAAATGCTTTAAGTTCCTCTTCAGTTAAGAAATGACAGAGGATGAGGGCCAGATTATGTGGTTGGGGGAGCGTTGCGATCAACTGTGAAGGAAGATTAAGAAACGCACGGAGGAAATGGCGGAGGTGTTCTCTCTCAACCATGATGAAGAAAAAGGTGTTGATGACATCTATGAGTGTCTGCGTGAGACTCAAGTGAGAGAGCGCCGCAGGCTAAAGGAATTTACCGCAATCTTGATTGAACTGCGTGCTGGGATATCTGAGAAGCAACATCATATGGACATCATGGATTTGTATGATTAGGCCTTCATGGGATTTGGTTGGTTAGTTCCTTTTTTGTTTGTTTATGATGCAGCCAGGTTGTTTTAGTTTTTGATGGGTATGTATGGATTTGTTCAGGTTGGTTGTTGATCATGAAAGTTGTGGTCTCTATGTAATTAACTCTCCAGTATCAATGAAATCCTAGTTTCAATATTAGATCTTTATTTGTCGATGTGTTTATTTATTTATTTTTGTTATATCTATATTTTTTAGAGAAGAGGTCAAAAGGGTATATTAAGCTTGTTTATTGGTAGTCCGACTTTTCTTTCCAACAGACTTGAATAAAATACACACATAAATGGAATCTGTCAAAATTGATGAATCAATCAAAGTTAGGGTTTTGATATTCACAATAAATACATTAAATTTGTATTAGATGATAATCAAACCTATTTGAGTTGGGGATTCTTGGATCGTTTTAGGCTTTGCTCGAAATGACAAATGAATATCTCATTGATGCCTTTAGTCGATAAGGGTTTGATTAAAACCTCTAATGAAGATCCTATTTATTCAGAGGTTGGTATTTTAATGAGACACCATTATATTGATAACTTGGATTTTAGGTTACTTTGATAAATTTAGTTGGTTTTGTTTTTCATTTTTAATAGCTTATGATGCACTTGATTGAGTTAAAGTTTGTAATTTCACTATCTGATATTATAGTAGACACAAATGGAGGAGATTTGGTTTTTGGATTATTGCAAAAGATTTGTATATGAGTTTTGGGAAATAGATTGTCTGCAGCTTTTGATTAGACTTATGATATAGCATAATATTGTTACGCCTAGTTTTGGTAAAGTGATTCATGTGAAGAGGATAAGCGTTTATTGACCCGCTAAATGTTTAATTAAATTAGGAGTTACGCGAGTGTTAGTTTGCTTGATGTACACGGTTACGACTTTCTATACAATATATTATTGTATTGTTGCATAACAATTCATATATACTATTATAAAACGATCTTTTGGGCGACATGTATAAATCGCCCACCATCCATATGTGAAAGTAAATGAAGGATGAGCATGAGAAAGTAACGCTTTGTTGCATTTAGGTTGGAACCAAACAATAAACTTAAACATTCATATTGTTAAAACTGTAACATTTCAAGATCATTTTTCACATAAGGATGAGCATAAGAAAGTAGCGCCTTGCTGCATTTAGGTTGGAACCAAATAGTAAACTTAAACATTCATAATTTTGTTTTCAACTCGCTGTTAAAACTGTAACATTTCAAGATCATTTTTCACATATTCTCGCTTTTGACAGTCACTGCCATAAACATCTTCAATCTATTCATAATCTGAGTCTTTGCTAGGAGATGAAGGTTGCAATTGTGAATCCAGATTTGTTGTTATTTTGTTTGTTAACGAAAATATCAAATTCATTGTTTTTCCTTTTTTTGGTACTTAGCTTTGAAGAAACCTTGTCTCAACCTTTTGGTGCTTTTGGCATGTTGTAATCATGGGTTTTCTTCTAGCTGCCTCTTTTCTGCTTTCAGACTTCTGATTATGTTTTGGTTGTTCCTATCAGGTTGTGCACCTCCATTCGCAGCCTATAATGCAAACCAACTCCATGAGTAACATGGCGGTCAATAAGGTTACAATTTAAGTACTAAAATTGCACCTTCGTTTTTGTAAATGCTAACATTTGATTACACATAACATTGGTAAATGATATAAATAAAAGGTTAGATTCAATTGAAATTTAACCTGAAAAGTGTTAATTAGTGCCTATATACTCTTTAAGCTTACGATGTGGCCAACACTGAATACCCACGTCTCGACAGTGCCTTTTGAATACACTTAAACTGATGTTAAGCTCTTTTACAGCTTGTTATATCGGCTCCTTGCTGAATGCCATGAGTCTGTAGTATGAATAGCAGATATGTGTGTGCGAACAAACTATGTTAGAATATGACTTTAAAAAGGCTTACAAACCATTTGAGCTTCCTTGCAGTTATTAAAAGGGTTTGTAACTTCTACTCACATATAAAATGAATTTATTAGTCTATAATATTTACACATATATAAACCTGAATTATCCACTTAAAGTATCTAAAGTTTTTTTAACTCCAAAACAAATGTGACTTTGCATATGATGTTAACTGAAAAATTACTTTCAAAGATGCTAAGTTTATCAAGACTAAAAAGGCAAGAGCAATATCAAGGGTTATGAGTTGCACATGTAGTTTATAGGAATAGACGTAATTTAATTATTAGTATTTTGTGTGGCTTTAGAATAGATGTGTACAGGTTTATAGTTGCACAGCAGAGATAGACATTCCACATATGTGTCAATTTGTTATCATGAATGGTCGTTCTGACAACATACATGTAAGTATGACCCTGTGTATTACAACGTCCTCCCCTATATTTGATCCCATGAGGACCTTGGCGTGGATAACAAAGTGGCCTAGATCGGTGATGAACAACTTGGACCCATTGCATAGTCCTTCATGTTCCATTCCTGATAACAAATTGAGATTCTAGAATTCACAATTGTTTCTACTCACCAATATAGTTAATTTATTAGCATATGATATTTAGACATATATACACCTGAATCATCCACTTAAAGTATTTAAAGTTTTAAAGACGCTAAGTTTGTCAAGTCTAAAAAAGCAAGAGCAATATCAAGGTTTTCATCGTTAGTATTCTGCGTGGCTTTAGAATATACTTGTACAGGTTTATAGTTGCACAACATAGATAGACATTCCACATATGTGATAATTAGTTTTTATGAATGGTCGTCTTGATATCGTACATGTAAGTATGACCTTGTGTATCACAACGTCCTCCCTTATATTTGATCCTATAAGGACCTTGGCGTGGATAACAAAGTGGCCCAGATCGGTGATGAATAACCTCATCCTATTGCATTGTCCTTCATGTGGATTCACATTCCACAATAACATTAAGGGCATTTCCTTATTTAAGATTTTACTATTGTGGATTCTAATATGGTCTCTAAACCTTGACGTTGTAGAATCCGCATAATCAAGAAGTTTGTCTAACGGTGGAGGTGTTTTATTGAACCTGGGAACTTGTCATGCCTACCATGTTAAACAGGTCAGAAACCGTATGCGAGCAACCTTTTTAAATGACACGTATAATTACCTGAGGAGGTACGTGATGCGCATTTGGTTATGTTTCTGGATGCACGCATGTGAGCCCGATCTGAAATAACCATTGTTGTGGTAAATATATGATTTATAAAATAAAACATGGAATTATTAAATTTGGCAAACAGCCTACCTGTTGATCTAACAACTGTTGTTGTAGGTTGATAAATAGAAGTTGAAGATGTAGGTTGTCATGCTGATTTAACACCATTACTGTTTAAATATGCATAATTTAGAACATATCTAAGTTGATTTTAAACCAAACAAAAAGTAAAAGGGTGTTTGGTTACATGTCTATTGGGCATGTATATCTGATATTCTAAGTCTACAATAACTATGTACTTTCCTTCCCGACCGATAATTGTACGCGACTGTATGTGTTTGTTACCCTTTTTATTCGCATATTGGCATCACAACTATGATATCGAATAAGCCCTTTTAATATGCTTTTTTGTGAGATTAGACTGAACGTTTGTTACTTTTATTTTATCTGCATATTGGCATAACAAATTTGTTATTGAATTAGCCCTTTTTACCTGATTGTTGTAAGATTCAAGTACCCTTACTAGCCATATTTCATTTGTTTTCACCTGTTGGCCTTTTCGATATTATAGCTAAATATAGTGTCTTTGATGGTTAATAGAAATATATGTTGAAGTTTGAATAAACCTATAATGGATTTGTTAACCTATATAGAATGACTTGATATTTAGTTTTGTTACCCTTCATTTTACTCACCATCCAGATTTCACCACAATTGTATACAAATTTGGTAGATTTCTTCAAGTCAATCATGATCCATTGTGGCCGGCCTTCGTTGGCGACGTGTGAATATATACTTCTGTCAAGAAGTATACTCATTGATCCCTAGCAGACGCTCGTCCCAATGGACCATGGTTGGCCAGAAGATGTTGACTTACCTTGTCTATATTTGTGGTAAAATGTGTTGGAAACTCGACATTGAAGAATAAAACTTGAGTATTAAAATGTTCCAATAAATAAAATTAATTGAAAATGGGATAAATTATGGAAATATTTTTTTACTTTTTATTGATGTCATAGAACAAACATATGTTTTCAATGGCCTCAAAGTGTTGCAGGTTAGATCAAGCAACCTATAGGTGTTTTACTGTGAGCTTTTAATGATCTTTGTTGTAAGTAGATGCACCCTTTGTCTAATAATTGGCAAACAATAAGGAAATCAAATCCTAACAGTAATTGTATTATTAGTTGTTCAAATGGAAGTACAAATATTTGATGGTTAAATTTATAAAGGTGAATTACCAATATTACTAAGAACACATACGAGCAAGTATACTCGTCCGTTATAGCAAGATTATGAAGGTAAGTCGAGATCGTTCATAGGATTTGAGTGAATCTAAACACAAGTTTGAATTAACGAGTCGATCCAAAACATATAACAAAGCAAATAGATATAATGAAATTCGAGATGATTAAAAACTACACTTGCTTAAACTAGTTTCATATCATAGATTAATGTGATTGTGTTAACCTCTTAACATGTTGGTTATGATAATTAGTTGGTGCACTAATCTATTGTTCTTACAAGTTAAACCTTGATCAAAAGTTTAGTTTATAAAACAAGCATTAAGTTTAACCAATCAATTCAAGATCAATTCAAGTTTCATAAGTCTACTTTCATAAACTTAAACACAAAACATCCACTTGTTCATCAAATTGCTTAAGAAATGGTCAATACAAAAGGTAACCGATCATAGACAAAAGGCTACAATTGATTCTCAACAACTAATCTTCGACCATTTAGATGTTTCCAACCAATCCAATTTGATAATCAAAAGCGTTTTATTACAACCACACGTTAGTTCCTTTGTATAATCAAGAATAATGGGTAAAACAATCATCCATAGACAAAATGATTATGACTAGTTGAATAACACGAAGTTCTTTCGACCCCAACGATTATTGTCAATTAGCCAAACTTGATTAACAAATGTCACTATGAAACCTTAGCACAATTGGATCTTAGAATCAACTTGAAATTGAATTAAAACATGTTAACACAATCACTAACTAATCATATGATAATCAACATTATTTAAGCAAGTGCATAAAGAAACTAGCCACTCATAGCAAACATGAACATAAACTCATAACTTTGAACATTAAAAAACATGATTGAAAGTCTTACAATGCTTGGAATAAGATTACAAATGGTGTAGTAATGATTCGCAAAGGATTGAGGATGACTTTTGATGGTTTGACCTCCAAATGATGACTTCGACCTCGACCTCCAAAGTTCGGAACTTTATGAACGAATTTAGGCTTTAAGAGAGTAGTAGTGGTGCTAAGATAGGTGTGAGAGAAGATCTCTCAAGTTGTGGTGTGTGAAATGAGGTTGCAAAGGCCTCTATTTATACTACTTCCAAGGCTAGGGGTTATAAATGCATTTCTTGGTCACCAAGGAGCTTGGAAGGGACTAGAAGACATGTAGGAATGACCTAGAATCATTTGGAATAAGTTTGGAACCTTAGTAATGCAGAAATGGCTGTCCAGGGCTTCCCAACCAAATCGGTTAAGCTCCAACCGAATCGGTTGGTCTTGCTGACTAGTCTCCAACCGGATCCGGTTGCGGATCTCGACCGATCGGTTGGAGCAAAATCACAAAAAATCATAAACAGCAAAGTTGTAGATCTTTCTCTTAGCTTTCCGTGGCCGCGAACCGGGGGTCAAACGGAGTCCGTATGCAAAAGTTATGGCCAAAATAGTGAAGGTGTGTCGGGAACAACGAGTCTTCCATTATGTCTTCGTTTAATCTTTTTTCTTCATTTCTTTCTCGTTTTCCTTCTTGAGTCTTTGGACCACTAACTTGATGACTTTATCTTCTCGAATATACTCCACAAGTCTTGCTAGTACAAATATTTGATGGTTGGAATAAAAACAAACATTTAACGCCAAAAAACTATTAGACAAACTAGTTGTATTTCCCTAATTATTTGGACGTGGAACACTACTACAGCCTTATAGTTGTTGTGGTACCACTAGTATGATACTCGGACTCATCCTCGGTAATGGTAAACTTTCTTTCCTTCTTTTTTTCAGGTGTACGGCCGGCCTCGTCAGCGTCTGGATCATTGTCGTCAATAGTTGTTATTTTGGCATCCGAGTCATCAAATTCCATGCTAAAGCAATGACAAAATAAATGGTATGTTAATGTAAAGTCCCATTTCTTTGAAAGGTTTTGAAAATGGATAATCGTTTTCCAATATTTTGTCTTTTCTCTCTTCAACAGATTTGGCTGGGGTAGAGACAACTGGGTTCTTTACCAATCTCTTCATTGGCGAGCTTTTTTCGAGTGAGACTGCATTAGGTGTACTCGAGTCGGCACCTTCATCCACTGGATTAGTTGGATTGATCTTCCAACATGTAAAGCTCTCAAACGTCCCATACTCATAGTAACTGCTGGATTTCAGCTCAAAGGTGTGGGTGGTACCAATGAGATTTGATATCGTTCGAGGCAGATTTGGATAGTCATCAGAAGCCTGTAATCGATGGTGAGTGGCTGACATAGAATATATTTATGACATGCAATATAAATGTACCTCATCCCCGGATTCAATTATTGACTCGGCCGAGCACCCTACCAACTCTGTTGAACTCTCATCAAACAACACAACAACAACGGACTCTGTTCCATCCGACGCATCAAGTTCAAGCCTATATATGCGAGAGATACAATGCACATGTTGGGTAAGTTACACGTGGATTTAATATTGAGTGGCGTTGGGTTTTCTACAAAGTTAGGTCACCTCAAAACTGGATACAAAACGGGCTTGTCACACGAATCACACTAAAACCTTCCTTCTTTAAGGGTAGCACCTTTCCTACACTTAATGTCACCACACGACGAGTAGTTCCACCCCTTTCTAGTCCTCACACCATCGATTCTAACCTTGCAGTTGTAGGTCAAAGGCTGCATAAACAGATTATGTCTAAATTGGATGACATTGGCTAGCACCACATAACAGGAGACGCAAAAACAGTGACTTACATTGTTCTTCCGGTTGTGGGCCTATAGAAGCAGGTTCTCCAATGTCCAATCCTTTGGCACCGACAGGATAACGTGCAAAGCAACCTTATTCAACTCCACATGGCTGCGAGGCAGAACAATAGCTGATGTTAGCACAATGTACACATGGAGCAACACAGATACAAAATATATATACAAGTTAAACATGATTACCTCATCTCAGCCTTAAGATCTTTGAGTGCACGGATTTCAGGATCGTCATAAATTGATGTCGAGGAGCTACTCGACAGATAAAGCTTATTTGGAAGGTAAAAAAAAGTGACACGGTATATTAATACTTTAATTTATGGACAACTTTTCCAATAATGCTTACTTACTATTGTATTGTTTTACATTCATTTATGCTATGACGATCGGACACAGGTTGACATGTTTTGTCTTTTTCTCAATAAGCACGTCTCCCAAGCCTCCCCACAGCGTCACTCGAACTGATTGTCCATTGTGCCAAAAATCCCAAATTGATTACTGATCCATAGTATACGGTAAGTGATACACATAAAGAATGAGATTTAACCATATTGCCAAGCAACCTTATTCTGGTGGGTTGTCCTCCCCACATTTGTCACGTAACCGGATACATCTGTATGGTATTGATATACATATCAGCATGACTGCATAACCATATTGCCAAAAGGCAACAAAGATATTGTTCAACAGAAGTTCTTACCAATCAAGTGCTTGTTATCTGTAGGTTCCAGGTTTGCCAAATCTTCGAGCTCAAAAGGGTATCTTTCAAAATGCCCAGCCTTAACAGTCACTTTCTTCGTCGTTTTTGTCCCATCAAATTCGAGCATGAAGGCATCCTGTTTCATAATCTGGTACTCGTCTTTATCATGTTGAATAAAAAAGTCTTTAATAAAGTATATAAATCAGAGAGTGGACTAGCTCTCTGATTTTATCAGGTAGTGACTTAGGCTGGTTTTATGTGTCAAATACTTGGCGAGGGATAATTTGGTCAAATTTAGACTCAACAATCACTGCATCATCCTGAACGGATCATATCCATTGTCAAAAGCATAGTAACTAAGGTTTCATCTAGTAAAAAAGGAACGTCTCGTCATTTCATCGTAAAACTTTGAACTTTCAGTTACCAATAAAACAGATAGTGGATTATGTACTGCATCCATTGATTAAACACTTTTGTAGTTACTAGATTATATTTGTTATGTTAGGTTTTATAGATTATATTATGGAAGAAAAGTTGAGGAAATGATGTGAAACGAAGTAAAAGATATCAAATGAAGATCAAGTAAAAAAGGATTGAGGAAATCAAGTCCATTGGTGGTTCTAGATGAAGGAATACTAATGAAATGGTGATTAAGAGTTATAAGTTGATAAATAATGGCTCGTTAAAGAATCAAACGATGAAACGAAGAACAAATTAAAAATTCATGTTAATGTGACGTGTGATAAAGTTGTTTTGGCGTTTTAGCCATAAGTTCCTCAAACAAACTCCTTTTTAAGTGATTCAAAAAATCCACTTAACGAGAAAATGGAGATCTACAACTTTCATGTTTTGATCTAAGTGTGAAAACCGAATAAAATTGAGAATATAGCATTTTCAAGAATTGCAAGGTTTGGCCTTGATAATCAACCTTGCGATATTTCAAAATTAAAAGGTTTGACTTTGCTAGTCAAATCTTCACAGATTTCATGAGTATAATGGCTTTTGTTAGTAAAACCTAATATTTGAGAAGATTTTTGTAAAATTGTTTATTTTGTTACTTTCTTTATATATAATGATGGGCTAAAAGAAAATACAATACGCTTAACCAAATTCAATTGGGTAAAAATTTTTATGTAAGGCCCTAATTTGGAATCATATACTCCATCTGTCCCAAAATATAAGTCCACGTATTTTTTATTGTCCCAAATTTAATATACATTTCTAATAACAACCAATCAAAAGCTTCTAAGTTGGTAGGAATGAAATTCTATTGGTTAACATTGTAAAGGGCCCACTTTTCTTAAACTTTGAAATAGACATATAATTTTAGACGGATAGAGTTATTAAAAATCACAAAAAAGGTTTGTACATTTATAGTGTTATACGTGCTTTATGACAATATCGCCTTATGAGAGTACATGTAGAAGAAATCACTTACGTCCACGTGGAATAAGATCGCATGGTAGAGTGCGTGCGTGTGATGTACCTATGAGCACCTAAGTTTTTCTTTTGTTTCGTTGACCTATATGCCGTTGTCACCATTACATATATGGATTAATATATTATTATTCTAAAAAATAATCCGTTATTTTTTTATATAAATATTCGATGTATTTTTCACTCTCACCATATATTTGTGGCTAGGGTTTTGAGAAAACAAAACTTCGCCGCAGCTGCAGCCCTGCAACACATTCATTCTAATTCGATCTATTTCAATGGTAAGAGATTTTGATCTTCATCGTACATTTTCGTATCACAAACGTTACATTTACTTAACTTATATAGTTTGATGTATTGATTATCATACAAAATAATATGAATTGAGATATAAATTGGTATTTTGTACACGGATTGTGATGATCAATGTAGATTTTGCTATAGATCTATTGTGTGATATTTTTAATTTATTAAAACGCTGAAAAATCGATCAATTTTACTACACAAAATATATAGATTTATCGAAGATCTTTACTACATTGGTAAGCTGGATAAAAACATTCAACATGGTATTTCAAGTTTTACTTTCATATTTTTTTGTTAATTCGATTTGTAGTGCTTAATATGAATTTGCTAAGCTAAGTTCTAGAATCATTTATCACTTTAGATTGACAACCAAAACCAAAACGTGTATTTAGAAAAAAAAAAATGTTTTTTTGTAAAATTATGAAATGCAACTTGATATACTCTAGCAGATCTATCGATAGTGGGCCATTTTTAGCCTTTTTATTTCTAGGATGGCCCAATTTTAAGAGGCTCAATTGGCCCTAATAAAATACATTTGACCCAACTACATTTGATGGTATTTTTTGGTTTTTCTGAGATGAATTTGATAGATTTATTTATTTAATTACTTATTTTTATTTTTATCTCTACAGGGTAAAAAAGGAAAGTCAAGAAAACAATTAGTTATGGTCAAAGTGCAACAACCAAGAGTTTCTGTGGCTATTAATCTCCGCTATGAGGTACTCATTTTTTACTGTTTTTATAAGTTATAAATATATTTGTTTGTCATTATTTATTTTTTTAACAAATTTATCATTAGTTAGTTATTTATTGAAAAAAAAAAGTATTTATTACATATATTACTAACCCGCTATTTTTTACTTTAGTGTTTATATTGGGCCTGAAGATAGGCCACCATTTTTTATGCTTCTAGTGTATGGACCAAAAGTGTTATGACAAATATACCAAAAACTTACTTTTACGCGTAATCTCTATGTAGGTGAAGGGATATACTATTAAAGTTTTTGGGCGATTAGTACATTATAAACGCTTCATTCGTAACTCAAAAGGGTGATGAATCATTAAAAATTATCTATTTTCCAAGACTTGAACCTCATCACATGATGAGCTATGACTAAAAATACTTTTTTTTTTTTTTTTTGAACATCTATGACTAAAAATACTCAAAATGTGTTTTTTCTATAGACCATACCCTTAATGTTTATAGGGTAATAATGAGCTTATTTATTTCGTATATAAAAGAATAACCAATTAACCATGTCTTCCATTGAGGTGATCAAAAACCCAATATAATTTTAACCCATGCCTAAAATACACAAAGTTGCATCATCATGAACTATATTGTAGAAGACCTTTTTAGAGAAATAATGACAACTTCAATGCAAAATGTTATAGTATTATTTTAATGTTCTTGTAATGAATGTTTGTTAAACTGAAATTTCTTTTATAACCATTTTTACAAATTTGTGAATAACCTATATCTAAAAAATTATAAGTAATCAGCTTAGTTGTTCTATTACATTCAATTGAAACATGGTATAAATAAGTACCAAAATTTCATACAGATTCATATGATTTTATAAAGTATTATTCAATTTATATAAAACATTTTTATAACGGATTTGTCGATTTAACTGTTTTTAGTATATAAATAAAATTGTACAATAAAATCATAAAACCGTTATCGTCCAAATGAGGCTCCTCCTTTATGCTATCAAAATTATAAAATTGTTTAGCTTGCTTATTGTTTTATGTTTTCCCAAATTTATCTTAAAATGGATTATTTTGTAGTGCCTTAAAGGTTTAATTCTCAAAAATAAGTACTCGTATTGTAATTTAGTCACAAAATGCATGCTTTCTTTTGAGTTTTCATGAGTGGTTATATTTACTATATTTAGCTTTGATGATAAGCTCGTATTAATTACATCAAAATATTAATGACAATTTTGTATTTATTAAAGTTTTCGTATTAATTGTTGCTCCATAGCTTTAAATCTAACTCCAAAAACTCCTTTAATATTGTATATTTATTGTATTCTGATATAATAAATGAGTATTCTAAGAATTGAGTATTTTATATTATGTAATCGCTTTTTAATGTCGTCTGCCGAAGTTTTAACATAAATTTATGAACTTATTAAAAAATAAAATTGATAAGTTTACTTAAGTATATATAATTTATTTAAAGTTTTAAAATTAAAGTTTTATTAATTACTTTTTTTTGTTTTTACAAAATTAAAAAATATATTTTATACATATAATTTTTGCTGAATGAAATTTAAATTGTTTAACCAAAATGAAATTTAAATTGTTTAACAATTGAATTTTTCAGCACATCTTTTTTATTTTTTAAAAATCTCTTATTACATACTCCGTAAGAGATAAGAGATATCTACCATGGCCAACTATTAAAGATTTAAAGACAAGCAAATTTGATAAATTTATCAAATATTAAAATCTCTTGAGTCAAAATTTCAAGTTCATATTAGTCCAATGACCATTGACCAATTTTCTATAGATAAACTACTATTTACGGAATAGATGTATACCTTTTGGTATATTAGCTATTTTTAGTTGTTTATTAGCTGTCATATAATAACTTTAAAATGTTAAACTTATCTGTTAAATATTATTACATAATAACACAATTTGTTTCAATGTAACTTTAACAACATTTCTTTTTTATATGTGTAATAACTATTGTATATTTAATGTAAGTGTTAACTTCATTGAACATTAATTAAATACAATCATCTAATGTAGTTATGAAAGTTATTTTTTGGCATGATAAGAACATTTCACCAGACCAATAATTTTGTACTAATAAATTTACTAGTTATTGATACAACCAGTTTAAACAATTACTATATGAGTCGAGACAATGATTATATATAATTTCGGGATTCCTTATATGATCCAGAGAATTTAAAGTCTTATATTTTCACCTAACAATCTTTTTTTTTTAACTAGCCAATGTGTATAGTGATTTAATATCACGTAACTTTTTTTTTTTTTTTTTTTTTTAATTATTATTTTTATTTATAAATATTTTGAAGAAAAAGTTAGGCTTATTTGCAAATAATGTTAATACACCACAACTTTTATCGACTCACATGATGCACCTAAAAATAACCATGGATTGCAGTGTTCAAACTTAATAATAACACGCTAAATAATATGTGATAGAGTGTAATAAATATATATATATATAAAAAAAACTTCTAATCTGTAATACATGTTAGGTTTTGCTAAACAATGCCAATTGAGCGATGAATAAGACACATCATATAATATGTTCTTTTTATATTTAAAGTAATTATATATTTAATGCACAATAAATAAACATAAACATTTATTTAAATATATGTCATTTTTATTTAACAAAGTCCATTTTTTTTTTATATTCATATTAATTATTGATTTAAGCATTGCACAGTGAGCAAAATCCATACATGTTTATAGCATTTCCTTAATTTACTATCTCTTTAGAAAAAGTAATAATGGATTACTCATATTTCATTTATCATATTATGATTTTTGTTAGAAATTCTTATATTACAAATCTATCTCACATGTTTTAAGTACGACTTGAACCCATAATTATTTAATTAAAAAGTTTCTCACACTACATGAGGTATTATTAGGATACAAGCTTGATGATCATATATGATTATACCATCAACAATTAATGAATATTTTAATTTCAATATTGTATTATTGTTAAATCTCAATTTTCTTTTTCTTTTTACTTTTATGGTTTAACCCTCAAATGTTTTTCGCAATTTTATCCAATTAGAACAATTACTATTTTCAAGATATATTGAAAATTACAACTTAACTCTTTAGTGTTATGGTAAGGGTCATTGTAAAAAATGTTGATTCATATATTAAAGATGAAAAATGAATAACTACTTCAGAATGTATATAACTTGTCATAAAAAATATATATATTAGTATGTATAAATTTTATTTTTTCCTATTAGATACACGAACTATCTAATCTTTATATTGTGTATACTATCGCTAATGTGACACTCTATATATAAATCCCAAAATAAAATAATTAGATAGTTTTATGCATTTACTAAACTCACTTGATACAAGCTATAAAAAATTAGACAAAAATTATACTGATTTACAACAAATGATTTTATGTCAAGTTAAATACATTTTAAGCTAATTACGTAAAACCTTATAAATTAATACTCAATAAATTAATAACCCCGATAAAATTAATATTTTGTCATCCCAACTTGGCATCAATACAATTTGGACCTCAATCGATAAAATAATAAGATCTTATTTTTTTCAAACCCCAATTAGTATATATTATCCCATCGAAACTATAGATTAATAATTACTAAAAATTCATATCTAAGAGTCATACGTAATCAGAACTGTATAAATTAATTAATTCAATTAAAGACATACGTAAATGGAACTTGTCCCTATGAAACTAACTTTTACTTATTCAAAAATAATGAACTGACAATTTTAATTAATTTGTGAATGTAATTCATAAATTTTATTACACTCTATATATATAGGCAATTTCATATTTCCTCTTTTGATTGGAAATTTCGTATATCCAAACACGTTAAAAGCATTATGCATTATCGTTCAATCACTTTATGACTTTGGGATATATGAAATTAATCGTGAAAGTAGGGTGATATATGAAATTAATCCCATATATAAGTCCACCTTATATATTACACAAAATAAAATAATTCGATACATGATTTATAACAAATGATTTTATGACAATTTAGATACATTTTAAGCTAATTATCTGTTAAATCGTACTACTATTATTTTACTCCCCGTCTCATAATAATTGTTCACTTTGATTTTTTTGAGTATTTTTTGTTCAATTTTGACCATTAGTATTATTATTTGTGTTATATAATATTTAATGAAAATTATACCAATGAAAATACATTTAAAATCCGATTCATTCATATATTTTTCATCAAGAATTGTATAACACAAAATTAAAATATTTATGGTCAAAATTGAGTAAAAAAACTAAAAAAAATTTAAAGTAGATAATTATTATGAGACGGATGTATTATTATCACTACTTTGCGCGGATACGATGCTCATAATGTTATTACTATCTTTTATTATAATATAGTACACATTTATACATCCATTAAATTGCACTTTATGAAAAAGAAAACAAAAAAAGTTAGAAAATTTGTCACTTTTCACTTAAACCCTGCTCCCATAATCCCCTATAAATTGCTCAAAAACCCCCTTCTCATTTTCATCACAAACACCACCACCAAATCTTCTTCTTTGATTTTTTTTATCCCTCATTTTTTATAAAAAAAAATTTGTTAACTTTATTCATTAATCTTCAAAACCCTTTATTGTTTTGTTGATTTATTTAAGTTTTTCATATCAAAACTTCAACTTTGTTGGTAACTAATTGGTGGGTATGTTTCTTGATTCACTTCATTTTCATATTTTTAATGTTTTATTATTGTAAATTAATTTGGTTTTGATTTTGAAGTTGTTTAAGGTAGTTGTTGTGTGTGGTTTAAGGTTATGTCCCGCCAAGTGTTTGTTAATTTTACTGATTGGATTTTTAATTTTTTTCGTGTTTTTCGATTTGTTTCAGGATACTTTTGATGCTAAGTTATCAGGTAAAGAGTCGAAGAAAGGTATGAATCAATGCTTTTTTTTTTTTTTTCATGGAAATGTTTTTTGTCATTTTATGAAGTAATGTGGATGATAAGATGATGACATGATTGATTTTATTGCTTTTATGAGGGTGTTTGGCTAAGGTTATTGGCTTATTGTACCGTTCCGTCTCAAATTATATGTCTACTTTCAAATTGCACAAAGTTTTTAAAAAGTGGGGCCATTATACTCTGCACGAATAAAATTTCGTATTCACTTTGAAATCCATTTTGATCGGTTGAGATTTAAAAGTGGATAGTTTTTTTGGGATAAAACAAAATTTGGAACGGAGGGAGTATTAGTTACATTAAGCTTATTCATACACTTATTGAAATGTCCGTAAAAGGTTATTCGGATAGCAAAAAGTGGCTTTAGCAAAAAGCTCTTTAGAAATGGCTTTTTGCTAAAGCTATAAGATTAGCCAAACACCCCTCTATGTGTATATGTGGTGAAGCAACGGGATGCTAGCGATAAGACTATAAATAGTTTAAAACCGTTTTGTTTAACAGATGGAATAAACATATGGGCCCGCTGAGTTGTAAGCTAGACTCATATAATCAAACTAAGCGTGGCTCGTTTGCCCTCAACCTAATTTTTTTCCCCATTTCTTATTAACGGATGTTTGGTTTATGTTTTATTATCAACTATTCAAATAAAAGAATTTGCTGAAAAGGGGATGGGGCAAATGGGTTGAAACTTTTAAGTGTCCGAAACAACATTCTAAATCGCTAAATTAAAATTTTAAAACATTTAGCTTATTTGTATAATCATAGTGTTTATGTAAGTATATGTAATGCCTTAACTGTTTTTTTGGAAGGCTTTAATGCATTAACTAGTTATATCTAAATGACAGAAAGTGTTTGGGGGTATGTTTCTACTAGTTATAAACTTATAATCAATAACTTTTGGCTCTAAGGATGACATTTTAGGTTAAGCTCATTTGTACATTTTATCTTCATTCTGCATTTTGTAGGCCCCGTCTTTATATCTAACAAATATTTCTTACATGAACTATTTACAGAAAAATACATGGCTGAAATGAAGAGTACCCTCGATTTACCGAAGGAGGATATGGAGGCATTGGCTCATGATTCCGATTGGGACAGTACAACTGTGTCTGATCTTGCTAAACTATTATCAGACAGTTTACACACATGTCTTGATACCGCCATAAAACAAATTGTTGCAAACGGGTACAGTAAAGAAGTGGCTGAACAGACAGTGTTAAAGTGTGGTCCCTTTTATAGTGCCAAAGATATGGTATCGTCGATCACAGATTGTGCTTTAGATTATCTGAAAAAGGAAACACGTAATGATGCAACATGGTATAAGTTTGATGATTTTGATAGTTTGGTGAAGTTTATGATGTTGGAAATGGTCACTATGCTTAGACACGTTAAACCGTCTTTATCTGTTCGTGAAGCAATGTGGACATTGTTGATATGTGATTTAAATATAATTGATGCAAGCCAAGCCGATTTAGACCCACAAAAGTTTTCAATAGGTGGGCTTAAATCTGGTCAAGGAGTGGGCCCGTCTGCTGAACCTGAATCCCTACCCGAACCCAAAACCGAACCTGAACCAAACACAGTACCCGAATCCGAATCAAAATCGGCTGGGAAAAAAGTTGACGAAAAATGTCAATGCTGTACAAAATGTTGCACCGGGCACAAAAAGTCCTTTCGATTCGAAAGGACTTATTCAGGACGGATGTCTAAAAAGGCCCTAAAAGCAAACCTTACTAGTTGGAAAAAGTTAAATTTGTCTATTGAAAAAGTACAATCAGCATGCGAATCGTCGTCTTCTGTAAATAATAAAAACCCTTTGCCTTTGAAAGAAACGAACTCTGAACCGGTCTCGCAAGAGCCTCTTAAAACAGCTGAATACTATTTATCAGGCATCCCTTTTGATGAAGCGAAAGGCGAGCATGTGGCTCAAGACGATAAAGATGAAATGATTTTGGCTGCAACTAGTCTACTTCAATCGTTGCAGAAAGAGCTTAAAGACTGGGATGATTGGGCAAATGTAAAGGTTATGCAGGTAGCTAAAAGGCTTAGTTATGATCGACCAGAGTTAACTAAATTAAAAGCAGAAAAGGCAGAAGATGAGAAACTTATGAAGAAGCTATCGGAAACGACTGCTGCACTGAATACTTCCAGTAGCCAACTTAAGCTGTCTAGTCAGAGTCTTTTCAGGCTCGAGTATGAAAATTCAGTTCTGAAACAGGACAGGAAAAAGCTGAAAATAGAAGCAACAGAAGCTCAGAGTTTAAAGGCTCTACAAAAGAGCAGGAAGCAATTAGGAAGTGTGAATCTTTTGGGCGGAAAAGATTGAATTGGAAGAAGAGCTTAGATCATTGAAACGAGAAGTGGTCCCAAAGCAACGTGATCTAGAGAGGCTAAGGTCTACTTACAGAAACAGAGGTATCTTTTTACTTACTTACAAAATGTGTTTTATCTAGATTTTATTGACGAACTGGATTTTTACTAGTGCTTATGAAAATATTTCAGATTCGATTAGCAAAGGAGAAAAAGGAAACTGCAAAATTTCGTGACCGAGCTGAATCGATAAGGTCTGAGCGAGAACATCTTGAAGCATTGGCAAAGGCAGAGGAGCAGATAACTGCAGAGAAGGCCGAAAATGAGCTGAAGGAATATGAAAGTGAAATTAAGAGGCTTCAGCGTGAGATTGATGCAATTAAGTCAGAGGCCGAAACTAAGAAAATAGCAGCAATGCGAAAAGAGATGAGCTGGCAGCCTGCTGAACGGACTTCTTCACAGTCAGAGGTCAAACACGGAGCCAAGAGTAACAAGAAGGATAGAGAATGTGTGATGTGTTTGACTGAAGAGATGACTGTGGTTTTTGTTCCATGTGGGCATCAAGTTCTCTGTGCAGAATGTAATGTGCTACATGAGAAGAACGGGATGAAGGACTGCCCATCTTGCAGGACTCAGATCCAGAAGAGGATCACTGCTCGTTTTGCTAAATCTTGAAGATGAAGCAAAATGCTAATTTCTGTTTTTTTTTTTTTTTTTTTGCTGTTGTTTCATTTGAGGAGCAAGTAGTATACCTTAGTTTTGTTTCTCTACATAGAATAATGAGTTTTAGTATTTGGGGGTTAAAGAAATAGATAGAAGATGGGTTTAGGGGTATAGTAGAGGTTAACTGGTGGCCTCTTGAGATAGCTGATCGGAACATGTAAAGTCGGACATTGGTTTTTTTGGTTGAAGTTATATTATAGCCCCCGTGATTTTTTCTATGTTTGTTTAACGTTCTTTATTTGCATCTACAATCGTGTGTGGTGAATACCGTTGATTGATGATTTATATATGCAACTCAGAAATGGTTTACTTTTACTTAGTTCGTGTGATCTGGTGAACCCATATTCATGTGTGTGGTGAAAGCTTACGCCTAACCCAAGTGTCTACACTTGCAATCATGTTTTTTGGCTTGTTGCATCGATTTTCTAGATGCGGCTAAGTTGGAGACTGTTTATGCTACTCTTAGTCAACTTTTTCAATCAAAACCAAATGGAGCCTAGTGTTGACGCAGCCGTTTTGGTCTTGATGACTGTTAATGTGCAAAATATATGTATAAATAGAAGGTGCACCTGTAAACTTTGGTTTAGAAGTTTCTTATTGCCGAGAGACTTGCTGGACCAGGCTCACTGGTAACGCTCTAACCGAGGTATTTGACCCTTTTCATCAACTGAGGGTCCATTTTGTAGCAGTATTGCTCTAAACTAGACTCCAACTTCTTGATAATCGTCAAGTACTGTTTGCTAAGTGTTACTGGCGACCCTTGTGCACCTAGTCCTTTTCGGTTCAAATTTGTAAACAGAAGTTTTTGTGCACAACTGTTTCATAATACTTTTTGAGTGAACAGTTTTCTGGATTAGAACAGTTGCTTTAAGACATGTTTTCATAACATTTGGTTATGAATTGAAAAAAACATTGATTTTAGCCAAAGGCACCAAGAGCAGCGTAAACAGTTTCCTATTTCGTTGTGTCTCGAACATGATGCACCTATACCCAAATAGCACGTGTGCCCAGTGCACATACTTGCTTGCTCGAGTTTTCACCATATACACGAAGCGTGTTTCACTACATCACTCAAACCAACTAATAATTTCCCCTCTGGCTTCCTTCATCGATCATCAATCTAACAGTTTTTCACCACATACACGATATGATATGAGAAAAGAACGAGAGATTAAACTTACAAAAAATCTTGACGGCTATACAATAACATCAACCAAAGGACCAGTGTTCGAATTTACAAGTTCCGGTTCGCTATCTCAAGAGGCCACTAGTTGAACTCTGCTATACCCCTTGACCTATCTTCTATCTATTTCTTAAACCTAAAATGCTAAGACACGTTATTCTTTTTGAAGAAACAAAAACTGAAGTATACTATTGCTCCCCAAATGAAACACCTCCAGAATAAAAATACAGAAACTATTTTTTGCTTCATCTTTAAGATTTAGTAAAACGAGCAGTAATCCTCTTCTGAATCTTAGTCCTACAAAACGGGCACTCTTTCATTTTGTTCTTCTCATGATGCACATTACATTCTACACAAAGAACCTGATGCTCACATGTAACAAAAACCACAGTCATCTCTTCGGTCAAACACATCACACATTCTCTATCCTTCTTGTTACTCTTGTTTCCATGTTTGACCTCTGAATGTGAAGAAGTCCGTTCAGCAGGCTGCCAGCTCATCTCTTTTCGCATTGCTGCTATTTTCTTAGTTTCAGCCTCTGACTTAATCGCATCAATCTCACGTTGAATCCTCTTAATTTCACTTTCATATTCCTTCAGCTCATTTTCGGCCTTCTCTGCAGTTATCTGCTCCTCTGCCTTTGCCAATGCTTCAAGATGTTCTCGTTCAGACCTTATCGATTCAGCTCGGTCACGAAATTTTGCAGTCTTCTTTTTCTCCTTTGCTAAATTCTTAATGAACTAAGAAAAACCATAGTAACATAATGAACTACTTGAAGATATGTAAGGTAATTTACTCAACACTATTTGGCTTATAACAAAATAAAATTCCTAATCTGACAATATTAAACACCAAATATATACAATGTCGTTCACATGTATTTTAAATTATCGATATGACATGTTTTATAAACCATAATTACTAATTATTAATGACTTTATATCATAGAAACATAACAAGAAGTAATGAAATACTGGGCCTTGTTCAGTATTGGGCTCAGCTAGTAGGCTTATCTTAAGTTTTCTTTATAGTTTATCTTTTGGGCTAACACAATACTGGGTTAGTAGGCTTACTTTTGGATAGCCCATAAATTAAAATGCATTTGCATAATGTAAAACCAACAAGTAATGAAATTATCAAATAGTTACCTATTCTCCATGTTTTATCATAAGATTTAACCAATTCTCGAGCTTTATTGAAATACTTTAGTTCTTGTTCACTTGATATTAAAATTTAAAACCGCTTTTAGGAGTAGAGCTCGAGAAACACAAGTTAGACGAGCCCGTTGTTCACATTCAAAGACAAATATATTCGAGACACAGAGCGTACATGCATACCTTTTGAGCATGTTTTTTTTTACGAAGGTGTTTTAGAGTTTAACACAAGATGCATAACTTTTGCATTTTGGATATTTATTTATTTTTATTTTTTTTATTTTTTTATTTTTTTTTCAAGAATTCTAGAACTATCACTACAATAGGCACATCTACATGTGAGAAACAGAAAAAAGTTGAGCTTCAAACTCCAATGAAAATTATAGTATTTTTACAATTTTACCATACAAAAAGTAGAACAAACCTTGTTTTGACAAAAACCTAAAAAATGCACTTTGTTTTCTTAAACAGATTAAAAAAATGAACCATAGTTACTAATATGACCACCTGTACATTTATCAATTCTAAAATATGTATTAGTAATCCGTAAGATATAATAAACCTAAATTTGCATCACTCTTTATCTACTTATCAAACATGTGGCGAAGGTGTCTATATTTTATACATAAAATAGGTGCCACCGTGCGAAACAATGATTCGTAAGTTATATAAAAATAAAGATTCGTGACAACTATTATCGTAGATCTAACGTTTTGTCATAGAAATTCTAGACATAGATATTTCTAACTTTTATTAATTTAATTGTATCATTACACATGCATAATTTGTTATTGTAACGTTTTGTCATAGAAATTCTCGACATAGCTATTTATAACTTTTTTTATTTGAGTGTATTGACTTATTTGCGCTGAATTGTATTACCATACTTGCTAACAACACCTATATTATCCAAACTTATGTCTAACATGTCCATGTTCTAAAAAAAAAGTGTCGTTTTTTCCTTTTACAACAACATATTTAATCTCGTCAAGCTGGTATTAGAAAGTAAAAGATAGACATATCCTACTTTTACTTAAAATAAACCCGAAAGTAAAAAAACTGCTTTCAAGAAGAGCTCTGACATCACTCTTTCCCTTTTTAAGTTAAAAAATCTATGACTGGTGTGTTAGCTTCTCGTTTTTACACACTTTTTGAGGATGATAGCTCATACTGCATTACAGATTTATTTATTTATTTTGAAATAAACACTTGTATTCTAGAGAAACATTTGCCCCTTGTGATTGCATTTTGACGAGGATCTTAATCCTGATTTGATAAGTGGGGGCAATGTGCCAACCAATAAGATTTCGTATAATGCTAGATCCAAAAAATGGTACTCCTACCACTTATATCAATTGGCCCACCAAATACATTATTTTCACTATTTTTTATTAATTTTCAGCCAGAAATAATAAGAACTTTTTCTCAATTAGGAACTAATCATTAGTAATAAAACTTGTGGCTAATTTTCGTTATAATCAGCTTGAGAATATGTATAAGCATATTTTATTTCTTTTTTGTTCATAATTATCTCCACTATATATAAATAAAAAATATTTTTGCTTAAAACTTGAAAAGCTTAATAATGAAAAATATTTAATCATCAAAATAACCTTTTAAAACTTAAATTTCAATATTTTGTTTACTTTTCTACATAAAAATCAAACAATAATGATTTAATGAAATATTTATCATAATAATGTTCTCACCTAAAATTTTAAAAGTATGCGGGACAACTTTTCACAATTTTCTGCGAATTAGTTTCTAAAAAAAAAAAAGAGATTTTATTTTGTATTTAATTTAATCCCAGCTTTAATAATTTTTTAAAATGCATTCACAAACTCTACTATATAAGACATCATATTTCAAAAATGTTGTTTCATTTTCAGTTGCACTAATTGTTTTTATATGTTCTTTGAACATTTTAATAGTTTTTTCTTTGAGTTGAATTAGTTCGCGTTACAATCTTTTTCAATCATATTTTGATTATTTTACTTTATATGTATAAACGTTACACGAAACAATTAACCATAATATCAAAATTATTATTTTTTGCCGCTATAAAATCTCGTTCTTACACGAAGATCTCAAATCAAGATAAGCATAAAACATCTTAAATTTCTAGTAGATCGTTCTAAATTGTTATGTACTAATGTATCCATGCAAACATGTACGTGTATACACATAATACAGGAAAAAAGAAAATCAACACTCAAGTTAAGGCTAATGCTAATGGCATGTTTGGTTGCCACTCAACCGAGTTCCCTCCATTAGCTCAACCGGATTTGTGACCGGTCACCTCCAACCTTTTCAAAGTTATAGTTAGGTTGCCAACCGTAAGGATTTGTTTTGTGTGGTGTCGTTTTTTTATTTGGTTTTGTGAGTATGTTTTTATTTATGATTGTGGTCGCCTTATTAGCAAATTGTGGTTGAGTGTAGTTTTGGAAAAAGAAAGCTGATGTGACAGAGAGTGACCACAACAATATATACGGTTACCATTATCATTAGCCTAAAAAAAAGCTGATTTTTATAATTACAAATTAGAAAGTCTCCAGAAACTTCTTTAGTTCTTGAGGCTAAAACCAAGAGTTCATGTCTTTACTATTAAAAAGCAACTTTCCCAAAGCAGAAACCAAAGTACTACTACTACTACTCATCTCAAAGATCTTCTGCCAAACTGTCATCTGTTTCATTTCATGTCATCCTACCTGAAAAAAACACATCCTTAAACCCTTAATTCCACTTTAAAATCTCACTCTTCATATCACACACTCATCTCTTTGACCAAAAATCTTAAAATTTTTTACTTGTAAAAAAACTATTTTAAAGAAAAATATACTAATAATCTCTTAAAAACAATACCCACAAAAGAAATCAAAAATCAAAAATTTCATCTGGGTACTTTTCTTTATTTCAAGATTTGCATCACTTGATTAAAAAGATTGTGACCCATTTAATAAAGTTGCTAAATTTAGTAAGTTTGAGCATGAATCCTTACTACCCAGATGTTAAAAAAGAATACCACCCTTCATCAGTTTTGAGTGGAGTTGACTTACCACAACCAATGGAGGGTTTACATGAAGCTGGACCTCCACCTTTTTTGAACAAAATATATGACATAGTTGATGATCAAAGTGTTGATCATATTGTTAGTTGGAGTAGAAATGGTCAGAGCTTTGTTGTTTGGGATCCACATGCTTTTTCTACTAATTTGCTTCCTAGATACTTCAAGCATAATAATTTTTCCAGCTTTGTCAGGCAGCTTAATACTTATGTAAGTTTCGTTCTTTCTATATTTTTGGATGAGTTACTAATTGTAATTATGGGGTGTTTGGGATTGTTTATTCTTTGCTTATTTTAAAGCAGAAGTAGTTTTGGGTGTTATCCAAACTGTGCTTTTGCTTACTTTAGTTATATCTGCTTAGTTTGAGATAAAATAAGCATATTTTGATAAGCAGGCAGGGTGTTGCTTATTTTGAAGTAACTATTTAAGTTAGTATTTGTTTATTAACATGTTTAAAAAAGAAACTAAATATAAATGAATATTATTTAGATTTTTCAACAAATTATTATGTTTTCTATCATTTTGCATTTTTTTTTACATAAGAAGCAAAGTCAAACAATATTTTCAAAAGTGATTATTGTTAAGCAGTTTATAAGTACCGATTTTTAAGCAGAAAAAAATAAGCACTCCCTAACACCCCCTTTCGTTGAATTTTGTCCATGGAGTTTCCTTGGATCTGATGTATAATGATGTTGACTTTATTTCATTGATTTGATATATGTGATTTTTGATGTTTTATATACTTTGTTTTAGTAGTTGTTGCTAATCCGATTTTCCTTTTATTTTTTATTTTTTTATTTATTTATTGTGGTGTTTGAGATTGTTTATAGATAATCAGCTTATTGAAAAAAACTTTTCACCTAAGGGTAAAGTTGAAATTTTGTATCCACCAAGAGTAATCAGTATGATAAGCAATTTCAGTCTGCTTTTTAGAAACCGCTCCCTGAAGGCCTGAATGTATTTTTCTTAATCCAAACATTTGAAAGAACTTATCTGCTTTTGAAAATTTTATTGAACTTATAAGTTGGTTTTATTAAGCAATCCCAAGCACATTGATGACTTTTCTAAAAAAAAAGCAATCCCAAGCACATGTTAGTTGGTTGAAAACATTATCAGTTTCTGTTGTCAAGTGTGCTGTCTTGTCGATCTACTTGGTGACAAAGAAAGTATACTTTCCAATTTTAGGAATTGCTGCGAGGCTGCTACGGTTTGACGCATTTAGCACGTAGACTTATGCTGTTGGAAACATGTTTGTTTCATAGTTTTGAACTTGGATGCAGGGTTTTAGAAAAATTGATCCTGATATATGGGAGTTTGCTAATGAAGGATTTATAAGGGGCAAGAGACACAATTTGAAGAATATTAAACGAAGAAAGACACTTTCTCAGCCTCCGGTTCCACAACAGGTTGTTAGTCCATGTGTTGAAGTTGGAAAATATGGAATAGATGGTGAGGTCAAACGTTTGAAACGTGACAAGCAAATTCTTATGATGGAACTAGTGAAACTCAGACAACAGCAACAAAATACTAGAGCCCACCTTCAAGCCATGGAGTTAAGGATACAAGGAACCGAAAAGAAGCAACACAAAATGATGAGTTTTCTAGCAAAAGCAATGCAAAATCCTGACTTTATCCAGAAGTTGGTTCATCATGGTAAAAGAAATGATCTTGAAGATGTCATCATGAATAAAAGGAGACGGTTTATTGACTATGGCGACGGGTCAACGCTTATTAAAGATGAACCTCAAGAATGGGATGACCCAAATCCTTCTGGATTCGAAATGTCAGAGCTTGATGAACTTGCTTTAGAAATGCAAGGATTTGGAAGAG
Source organism: Chrysanthemum lavandulifolium (assembly GCA_022545495.1). Taxonomy (NCBI): domain Eukaryota; kingdom Viridiplantae; phylum Streptophyta; class Magnoliopsida; order Asterales; family Asteraceae; genus Chrysanthemum; species Chrysanthemum lavandulifolium. The sequence goes on along the minus strand of CM040243.1, from coordinate 88,116,657 downwards.
CTAAAAGCGATAAAGAGGAAGTATTCAACAATCTTGATGGATTAGAGTGTGGAGACAGGGAACTTGATGCAGAATTTTGGGAAGAATTGTTTAATGAACAATTTGGTGTGACGGGAAGTGAAGGTTAATGAAGTTGTAGATGCAAGTGTTTTGGAGAGCGGTTTCTCCATTGCTAACGGTTAATAATGCATCAATAATCATCTCCCTTGATCTTTGATTGCTCTTAAAAACGTTTGTTCTTGATCTTTGTAGTTAGGTACATTGGATCATGATGATGAAGATAAGAAGTTCGTGGGCATATTTATGCTGATTACTAGTTCTCGTGTTGGTTGGTCGACTTTTATATGATTTTGTATAAAAATTATGTACCTATTATCACTTGGTTTTTCATCTTATTTCAATTTTCTCTGCCATTTACAGGATACAGAAGTCCTTCACTAAATTTAACTTTTTTTTTTTTCCGTGTAACATTTTCCTAATTTTTTTCGTGGCTAAATTTAGTTTTCTATATCTGATACTTTTATATGGCTCTATCTTGATCATCAGATTGGAAGCATTTTATTGGCCAGATTCAAGTGCTTGTTCTGATATAATGAGGTTATCAATGTTCTTTCTTGAACTCCCAACATTACTAGCAATAAGAATTGACTTTCTTGATAAGTTATAAGAAATTAATATGCTGCTATTAATGAAATTCATTCTTTGGAAAACAGAAATGTAGATTTCTGAAGATACTATACCTGAAGATTCTATGGCTGCAGTTTGGAAGTCAGCTAACCTGTAGTAGTAATAGCTAGGTTGCCCTTGATGGCTACTTAATGGTATACTTAAGTTTGTTATTTGACGTATTAGTTAGGGATGACAGTGTTGTGGGACCCATGTAACTAATATTCTCGTATAATGCTTGGGGGGATCACACAAGATAATAGTACTAGGGTCGATGCTGACACCAGTTTTTGTAGTAAATAAAAGTGTTCGATACAGCAAGTATAAATCATAGGTTCAAGAATTATCGTTCTTGAAAAGTTGTAATAAGTTTACATTTTCTGCCTGTTGCACAGATCTTGTGGTGGTAATCTTGGTTACATGTTACCGAGTAACACTTTCATAAGACCACTTTACATTGCAGGATATTCCTAATGTTAATTGGGATCATATGGATCTGTAGCATAAATTGACTAAAAAGAGAGTGAACACAACTTCTAATATATGGGTAGAGGTGGCAAAATGGGCGGGTCGGTGGGTTTGGGTAGCGGATCCAAATGGGCCACTTTGACATTCGGGTCAAAGCGGTTCGGGTCAAAACTTATACAATATTGTTTTAGATTTAAGGATTGTTGTTTTGAAAAGGTCCATGTGAAATGACTAGATGGTTGCATCAATCATTGACTTTTTAAGCCTTCCAACTAATTTTCATTGCAAACTATAAAGAATGTCTAGTTGACATATTTTATATGAAATTTGGATTAAATGAATGTAATGGTTTTCATATCTTATTGTTGGGGATATGATAGGAAGCAAGTTGCTTCTAATGGGTCACTTTCATTTGGTGCTGCTTGTGAATATGTCAAGTTCACATGGTTAGGTATCTTAGAAATCTAACTTTGTGCTGTTAAAGTTGCACTTTAACAACTCATGGTGTGTGACTTTGTACTTGACGATACAAATCTTTATTTGGACATTCAAAAATACAGGAGTTGCCAGGAAAAAGGTGCTCATTTTCTCGTTTCTCAGGATCAAGACGTTGCGTCTTATCTAGAATAGCAACCATCGATGGACTGAAACCATTTTAATGTTGTAGCGATATTCTTGACAATTTGGTAGGTTTGAACTTATGGACTTAAAGAGTGGGAAATTAACATGTTAGCATCTTCTTGTGATGCATTTGATTTTAAGATTTTCAGTTCATACTGTCAATAGCTTCTAACATGGATGATAAGTGCCAAGTTAAACCGTATAGATGATTTTTGCAGCTTACTCAAAACATTATATAGGCATAGTTTTAGCTTATACATTAATGCCAAAAGCACCGAACCTTTCCCTAACCGACCAAACTGTTCCACCAACATATGCAAGCTGATGATCATTACAATGCGGCGACACAACTCAAGGCTTTTTGTATTCAGCTTTAGTCACTGGCATTTTGTTCTCAACCTGACGACATGTTCTTAGAAATATTAAAAAGGACAGTATTGAAAAAGACAGTATAGTTGTTTAAGATTAACAACAATAATACTAGTTGCAACATCTACTTATTTTTGCTAAGTTGAACTTTACATATAAAATGATATAAGTTCATTACAAATTACTGTTATTCATAAAAAGTTGAAATAAGTCACAACGCCTAGAATAACATGACAAAGTCCTATATTGGTTACACATATAACTTGACTTAAATTCTACATCTTTTTCTTAAATTGCTGCTACTACAAAACTGCCAGAGCTATCATAAACCAAGATGAAGGTCTATATATATGTTCCACTAAATTTTTATACAAACAAAGTAATCAAGCTAGCACATATATATGGCCAAAATATAGAACAATAAAAAAAGTTAGGCCTAAGTTAAAAATAAGCCTAGTAAATGCCATCAAAGATCTAACTGAAAAAAAAAACTTATAATGCATGTATAAATAGTTGTGTATCGGATTGTGAACTCAAGTTTTGATATTTGTTAATAATGGCCAAACTTGAAGCAAGTTTCTTGCTCTTATTCTTCCTTTTGGTCTCTATTAGCATCCTTAACGTTTCATATGCAAGCAATTCTTTTTTGTTATATTTTTATTTTGGGCTAAAAATATTATTATAAATGTTAATTAAAATGGTTTTGTATGTACGTAAGCAATTCTTAGTAATTTCATTTGTTATTTATCCGTTAGTAGTTTCAGTCGCGATGTGGACGAAACCAAAAACATCGAACTGGAAATAAAGGAACAGACAATGGTGTAAGAGTGTGTAAGAGTTGCTGTATATGATGAGAGGGTAATTTTGACATTTAGGAAAAAAATACTCTTAGTTTTAAGAGTATGACACAAAAGTGAGTCAAGTTGAAAATGAGTGTCATCTTAGGTCACAAAAATGCAAATTTCCCTTGACCTTTATATATAAATTTACTGAGCAATATCCAAGAATGAGGTCTAACATGTAATCTGTAAACTATATGCTAATAATTCTACATGACTTGATTCTTTTTGTTTCAAATTTACTTAGGCTGGAGGAGAAGGATCTTTAAAGTCATCACGTAAGTATTCGTCACAATTAAAAGGTTGCTGAAAGTTAATTTAAATGAATTCCATTTGTTTTAAAATTTGAGTTTTACAGAATGCCCACACGCATGTGGAGTCCGGTGTTCTAAAACACATCACCGTGGAAATTGTTTAGATGCATGTAACAGTTGCTGTCGAGCATGCCTATGCGTTCCTTCGGGTGTTGTTGGACATAAAGATGAATGCCCTTGCTATAGGGATCGGAAAACACATGATGGCAAACCTAAATGCCCGTAACCTATATGGACATTTAAGTTTATCATATTCAAAAAATTTAGTCTATAGTTCTTTCACATCCAACAAATAGTCTCATCCGAGATAGAGCAAAATTTGTTATCTACCACTGCACCTATTGAAAATCTATTGTAATATATAAAGGAATCCTTTATTGTAGTATTCTTGCTTATGGCGTTATTGACAAAATCCTTTTGGTTGATATCATACCAAGTAAACTGACTCTTCTTACACCTTTGTACTTTTCTATTTCATGGAGTGCATGTGTGACAAATACATACGGAGTACTTAGAGCATCTACAATGCAATAAGTCTTTGATGACTTATTGCATTTAATGCATTAAATGCAAATCACATTTAATACATACAACTTTGAAGAAATACTTGAAATATATCAAGTCTTTCTAAAAAGTTTTTTAAAAAGCCATCAAAAAGCTATTAATGCAATGCATAAAAAGTCTTTCAAAAGACTTATTGAAATAGTGAAAAGCTATTCTTAGTTTTAGCATTGCGGATGCTCTTAGAACTCTAAACTTTAAGTTATAAGTTAAACAGTAAGCAATCATTATTATCAGATAGAGATTTTGATTAATTAGATTGATTGTAGATGCAAAAACTTATCTTTAGATTGGAATATACGTGTGTTTAAATGATCCATTGTTGCTTGTTAATGAAGTTGAGATAGTGAGAGTTTATGCCAAAAGGCGGGAAAATTTGTTATTTCTCATTAGACAAAAATGGTGAATACAAGGCTCTATTTATAGAGCAAGAAGTCAACTGACAAAAGTCAAACTGTGCTACTTCTACTTATACAGTACAATTATCAAATTACATGATTCCACAATGTACTTGAGCCTTTTGATGGAGCTTGAGCTTTGTTGGTCTAGTAGACTTTGACTGTTGAGACACATTGTTGATTTGGTGAGTTGATGAACTTGAGCTAGTACCATTGTTTCCTCCTTTACCCCCCACAAGTTGGCAATGTGTATGGATCACATATGCCAAACTTTGACAAGCATGTATAGTGGAGATCCTTTGGTAAGCCTTTGGTTAAGACATCTGTAGCTTGAAGCTTGGAAGGGATGAACATGGGAGACACTTGATTGTTCTTTATTTTGTCTCTAACAAAGTGGTAGTCAATATTTATGTGTTTAGTATGGCATGGTGTATAGGGTTAGAAGCCAATGCTATAGTTGATCATTATCACAGAAGATAGGGATGTGGGTAGGAGTGTGAACTTGCAGATTTGTAAAGAGACATTGGAGCCAAGTAAGTTCACATGTGTCTGCAAGTGCCCTGTATTCAGCTTTTGTGGATGATCTAGAGACTACCAGTTGTTTCATGGAGGACCAGGATATCAACAAGGACCTAGAAATTTGGGATAGCCTATGACTGATCTCCTAGTGATGGGACAAGATGCCCAATCACTGTCACAATAGGCAGATAAGTTGAGGTTGTTGTTCCTTGGGAAATGCAAGCCTTGACCAGGACATAGTTTTATATATCTTAAGACTTTGTACAAAGCTTCCATATGAGCAGTCCTTAGTTCATGAGAAAATTGACTAAGTGCTTGAGCTACAAAGGATAAGTCAGGTATGGTGATGGTGAGGTAGATGAGCTTTCCAACTAGCTTCTTGCAAAGGGATGGATCAGTGAAGAGTTCTCCATCTGTGAGGTTAAGGTTCTTAATTGGGTCCAAGGCATATTTTCTTTGAGACATAACAAGACCTGTGGAGTTGTGGAGAATCTCTATGTCCAAGTAATAGTGTAGTGGACCTAGATCTTTAATGCTGAATTGTTTATGAAGGTGATGCTTTATGGATTGAATCATGGGATTGTCATTTCCAGCTAGTATGATGTCATCCACATAAATGAGTAGGGTAAGAAAATAAGTGCCTTTGGTGAAGGTGAATAAGGAAGTATTTGCATAACTTTGATGGAATCCCAAGGATAGAAGGAAGGTGGTTAACTTGGTGAACCATTGCCTGTTTGCCTGTTTTAGTCCATATAATGATTTCTTGAGTTTACAGACTGTGTTTGGAGCAGTAGGAGTAGTGTATCCTTGAGGAAGGGACATGTACACTTCTTCATGTAGATCTCCATGGAGGAAGGCATTATTGATGTCTAACTGCTCAATAAACCAATTCTTGTGCACAACTACTACAAGAAGAGCTCTAACTAAAACCATTTTGGCAACCGGGGCAAAAGTTTTTTTTTGTAGTCTATGCCTTTCTTTTGGGTGTATCCCTTTGCAACAAGCCTTGCCTTGAACTTCTCTATGGTGCCATCTGACTTGATCTTGATCCTGTACACCCATTTGCATCCAATGGGTACTTTTCCTTGTGGTAGTGTGGTGACTTCCCATGTTGAGTTTGTTTTTAGAGCCTCTATTTCCTTTTTCATTGCTTCTACCCACCTAGGATCTTTAGATGCTTGTGAATAACGTGTGGCTCATTGGTGGTGTTTATGTTGTGGATTAGATGCCTAGTAGATGGTGTGTGTGGATGTTGGTGTAGTTAATGTAGTGAGTGTAATGATGTTTGGTTATGTTATGGATGAGTAACTTTGGAAGAGTACATTGGTAGTTTTTTAGTTTGATGAATGATTGTTTGGTTCTGGTGGACATTCTTTATGAATGAGGTGGTTGTGCTTGAGACGTGGTAGTATGGTGAGTTGCAGTGGAAGTGGAAGGTGTTGTAGTACTGGTTGTGGGTGGTGAATTTGATGAGTCTGTTGGTGATGGATGATAAGGATTTAGAAAACTAGAAGGGGGAGGTTGAATAGTTTTACCAATTATAAACTTCCTTTTAAATATTTAGATCGACTTATGTCAATCTATTTGATTGTTTATGTTGGACGTTGATAGATAGATATATAGATGTGTAATGAAACATAAAGAGTAAGAAATGCACATCACCACCACGACACAAGTTATTTATAGTGGTTCGCTACAAGGACACCTTCCTTGACCTACTCCACTCCCGAGTCACCTACTCGAGAGTTCGTAAGCACTACACCAACTCCTTGTGGCGGAGAAGCCTTCACAACGTCGCTTAACCTTTTTCCGGTACAAAGCTAAATACCGAGTTCTTTCACACCAAGGCGAACCACACCTAACACAACATCGCCTACCCTTTATACGGTGCTAGGCTAACCACCGAGTTCTTTCACACCTTAGGAGAACTAATCCTATCACAACGTCGCCTACCCTTTATTAGGTACTAGGCTAAGTACCTAGTTCCATTACTATGGAGGAACTACTACCCTTCACGACACAACACCTAATCTCAAGGAGATCTACTCCTTGTTACAACACCATCAAGGATATCACCATCCTTGTAAATAAACAAATACTTATATGTATAACGATGCACCTCATCGATTATACGACCTAGGCATTTCTTCACAAATGCTACTTGATTTGATTCTTTGGCATCCTTCACTAATGCCTTTGACACAACGCTTGGCACCCTTCACTAATGCCTTTGTCTTGACACCTATAGCATTCTTCACTAATGCTCTTGACACGAACGATAAGCACCTTTCACTAATGCTTTCGTCTTGACACTTTCGGCATCCTTCACTAATGCCTTTAACCCAACATCTATGGAGAAAGGAAGAACTTATCAACAAGAGAACCTTCATTGTCTTGATGATGACGAAGCATGACAACTCATGGACTTGAGCTTGCACGTCTTCAAGAAGTGGTGATCTTTCCTTTAAGAGGAACCTAGAAGATCACACAAAAACAAAAGACAAACTACATAGATCACTTGGATCCGAGGTTAGAGGTTAGAATACTTGGGGAAAGTATGTGTAAAATGATGAATAGAAAGGAAGAAATGGCTCTCATTTATAGAGAAAATTCTCTCTGCTTCCCCGGATCCCACGGATCCTTCCACTGGGATCCGGCTAGCACAAAGCCGTGGATCCGTGGAATGCTCCTCTTTGCCAATGGGTATTTTTGGTTATGGGTCATGGGTCATGGGTTATGGGTTGATCCATGGTTTTCTTTCTAGATACAATGTATCTTAAGGATACAATGAACTTGGTTAAGTGGTATAAATAAAACCATGGGTTATGGGTCAAAACCATTTGCTAGTTTTACCCATTTAGTATATACTTGTTTTACCCATTTTAGTGTATACTTAGTTAAGTATATGTTATCCCAATATGTAAACACTAGTTGTTGTACATATGTATATCTAAAGCATAAAATCACTTAGACTAGTTTTAGTGTTTTATGTGAAAGCGTAAGTGTGTTAGAAAACTATTAGTTCAAACCATTTACGTATTTTATTTGTTTCATTAAAATGATCTTACTTTTGTTATCGACAAAACATTAGAAGATCGTAAAATATAAATAAACGTTTTTACGGCTTATTTGTATTAACAATCTTCCCCTTTTTGTTGATGACAAAACATAAGATTATTTTAAGGAAAAGCTAAAATTCGTAAGAGTTTGAATTTGTAGTTTTTTACTTTCTTCTCCCCCTTTTTGCTGAAACAAAAAGAGCTAAAAGAAACTAACACAATTTTTACAAGAAAGTTATGCAAAAATGTAAAGAGAATAAGTGACGGGAATGGTACTTGTCTTAACTCCCCCTTGACGAGTCCATCCCTTTGAAAGGGCGTCAAGGACATGACGTAAAATAAACTAATTGTGTTTGCAATTAAGTTTGCAAATGGTTCGTCTAAGTGACGAAAAACGGGCTCCCCCTTGAATATTGCAAAGTTGCAATGGAGTATCATGAAGTATAATCCAAGAACGGATTAAAGTTGCAAATGATTTGCAAATATCGTTTGACACAAAGCTCCCCCTAGCTTTATGGTGTCAAAATCTTCATGTGTTATTTTGAAAATCTACAAAGTAAAGTTTAGAAAACAAGAGTATAGTGCATAATTTCCTGCAAATAAAACTCAAGTTAGTAGAAATTTGTGCTTCTGATCCACGGATCCCACGGTTCCCTTCTTGAAGGGATCCGTCTAGGCATTATGGAGGATCCGGTGTCTGCTGACGCTTTTCTTGACAATGAGAGTGTTTCAATCAATGCAAGTGTGGAGACAATATATGTGTGCAATAAAGAACACAACGCACAGAATAATCGAAACATATAAATGTTCATTCAATAAAACAAGAGATAACCAACCAAATCTCTAAAAACTAAGAGAATGAATTTTAGCCACACAAGTACTACTAATGCTAATCTCATTACGAGACTTAGAATGTGATAATGTGCTTAAGTCTAGGGATGAGTGGACTTGTTGAATTGATCCAACTTTGCAAGAAGATGATTGAACATGAAATGTATCTCATTTCGTACTTCTTGAACAAGTCCTTGAGTTTTAGACAATTTGGGCAAATATTGTCTTGGTTTGGCCCCGGAGGAAAAGGATGTTTGAGGGGCTCAATGTGTGTTTGGGGTCTTCATTTTAGAAGTAGGAGAGGTTCTAAAAATGAGGGTGGTAATGGAACTTCTTCCATATGATCAAGGTTGTTCCTTGTCTCCCATGATGGGCTAGTTGGTGTTGTAGGGGGTTCCCGATTCAATGAAAAGGTTGGTGAATGGGAGGTTTTTGGTGGTGAATGGAACAATGAATATATGTTTGGATGAGGAAGAGGCTCATTCAAGGAGTGTAGTCCATTCTCAATGAATGAAGGTTTTGATGGCTTGCTAGAACTAGCCATGTTTGGTTTAGAACTAGATGATCCTTTTCTAGTTGGAAAGGTTTGATGCTAATCCTTGCGGTTCTCTTAGCTTTTTTGGATTGGTTTGATGAGGTGAGATTCTAGAGTCATTATTTCTAATGGGAGATGTTTCGTGGATGAAATTTCATGAATCATTTGACCCTTTCTTTTGGATGATCCTATGTTTGAGGAGTTGTTGCTAAGAGCCTTTGTCATGGTGATGAAAATGTTAATGTGAGCTTCTAATTTCTGATTTTTGAAAGGTAATTGAGGATGGTGCCATAAACCTAAGATTGTTTGGTTTATAAAGAATAATTTGAATTAGTGAATTAAATTCTTGACCACTTAGAAGACTAAGCATGCTCTTGAGGTTTTGATCAGCTCTAGGAGGATAATTAATGTATGCTAAAAAGGTGTCTTGAATTTGAATATGGAAGCTGATTTATGCATTCTGTATCTACGGATCCCGCGGATCCGTCTCGATGAGGATCCGCTCGGTTAAAGACCGTGGATCCGCTATCGACAAGGTCTAGGTGAAATCATTATGCTTTTGTAAGGTTTGTTATTAATGGATTTCGATGGTTTGACTTAATTTTGAAGTCTTTAGCTGTTTGATATCTCAAATCCTTAACCATAACAAGTAATGGTGCTTAATGATGGTTTTGGCCAAGAAAATTTAACCTTGGGTAGTCTAACTATATGTTAGACAATGATTTCATTTAATTTGATGTGGAGAAATGGTGATACCAAGTCCTAAAAGTCAAATAATGTCCTAAGAGGAATTTACTAAAATCTCTAGAAAATAAAAAGAAATGAAAAACTAATTTTTGAGCCTAGTTTTGAGTGAAAAAATGATTGAGATCAATTTGCTAAAATTGAACGATAGACCTAACGTGATAGATAATGTGTGAGTGTTGGGGTGGAATTATGGTGAGTTTTGACTAGTTGAAAAACAAATGTTTCGAAAATATATCCTAGACAAGCCATGGATGAGTGTGAGGTTTTCAACTAATTGAGAAAGACTTAGTTGGCTCTAGTATCTTGTGTTTGACTTGTTTGAGGTGATCTATTTTGATGTACTTAAATCAGATTGTATATCGATACCACGGATCCCACGGTTCCCTTCGGGAGGATCCGTCTAGTACAATGCCGGGATCCGCCTCTGCAGATCGAAGGCTTTCAAAGAAATGTGCAATTTTGCACTTCTTAGTAAATGCTTCTCCTAGTTGTTTCTATGGGGACTAAATGCAAGAATACAACTACTATAATGTATGACAAGGTAGGAAGATCTAAAGTTCCTAGAATGAGTCACGACGACCACTCGAGGGTCGTAAAATCTCATTTTCAAATACTTAAGTTAGAGTTGTTTAGTGCCAATATATGGCCATACCTACATTCTACAAGCATAATTTAAAGTGTTACAAACCATTGTTTGAAATTGTTCATCATGCACTTGAGTCCTAAGACTTTACCTTTCTTTTCTCTCCTTCACTTCTTCACCCGTCCTCCCTTTTTATCAAACCATCTTCACTTCTTCTTCCTCAAGAAATTGGCGAAGCATTTGAAGATTCCCTTGGTTTGTTGCCATTCGGGTGATTCATTGGGGATGTTTGGCAATTGGTTAATGTAGTCCAAGGGGTCAAGATTGATATTTTCGAGTGGGTTGCTACTACTCCCTTCACCTTCACCTTCCCTTTGCCGTTCCCTTTCGTTCGAGGAATCCGTGGGTGGGTGTGGCCTCTTGTCTTCTACCATAAACCTTGTTGTTCTACCCTCGGTTAATGGTACCATAACCTTATTACAAAAGCTATGATCCAAGGATTGTGGGGAAGGGTCTAATGCAAAGATGAATTTAGCGAGACGGGTTAGAAGCATTGCATATGGAAGCATCATCTTGTACATGCTTCTTACACTTGCCATTCTCTTGATCATGTAGTAGGCAATGTTGAAGCGGGTCTCGGTCACAAGACAATAGATCATGAAGCTTAGACATGCGTTGGGGTGATCCTTGTTTCCTACTAGACACACCACATTCTCCCTTATCACAACTTCCCATTTCCTATATAATGCAAACATCTCCGAAAGCTCCATTTGAAAAGGATCCCTATAGATCACTTTCGACTTTCTAGTCACCCTTGAAGGGGATGCTCTTGGCATAAACACGGTGTCCCTTACCGTGGTTGCTTCGGGATTATTGTGTGATAAATGTCGTGATGATCAACCATAGAGTGTAGCTCCTGCAACGACCATTCATTAGAATACATGCAAACACCATCGGATGGAACCCCTATTATTCTTCCAAACTCCTCAAGTGAAAGAGTGTACTCATGTCCATTTATGGTGAATTCAATTGAGATGGACCCATCATCATTTCTAATTATACCCATAGTCTTGTAGAACTCAAGCACAAAGACCGGGAAATTTGCTCGTTTATATCCAATAAACAATCAAACCCAATAGTTTCAAATACTTCCTTATGTCGGTATTTGCAAGGAATGATGGATCAACAACTCTACCTTCATGAAAAAGTCTTCTTTCAAGAAACTTAAACGCTTTCCTATCGTCCGGACTTAAACCATCTTTCCTATGGTACATGGGTATGTAGTGAGCGGTGTCTTGGTAATCTTGTTGTTTGTTGCTTGGCATGATTGTTCCTAGATAATACAACCACAAAGTGGTGTTAATGGTGAATAGTAACCTAAAGGGTTTAATCACAATTTTGCTCTCATCATCTTTGTTGATTTCACGAAATGTGTTTAATTTGTATTAACAATGTTAATTCTTTGATTTAGATTATCTTAGAAAACAATGTGGTGACAAATTATGATAAACCCATTTGATCCCAACTCTTAAAGATGAAGATATTGTAATTCTAAGAATCAAGGAATTAAATTAACAATGTAGTAAAGATTATACTTACACAAGTGATTGTTAAGCTTGAGAAGAATGATCAATTTGCTCCTATGAATAGTACCAGAGTTCTTGTTCGTGAGTCTTTGAGGTGAGAATGATTGTGGAACTTCCACATTGATCATTTTTAAGCTTATATCGTCTTCTCATTGCACGGATCCCGCGGATCCTCTCATTTGGGATCCGCTAGTATAACCCGAGGATCCGGCATAACAAAGAAAAGTCACCAAACATTCCTTGATAACTATGGTTTGGGAGTTCTAAAACGCCTAATGTTTTGGTGTTAAGGTTCTAAAACTTGTGGTTTGAAGTTTTGATGATTTAATGCTATTCCTATTAGACGAGGTTCCCTTTTTAAGAACTAGTCATAATTCTTGGGAAGCTTTTCAAACATTATAATAAAATCCCATTTTATTATAACATAAGAAGTTTCACATGGATATTACATGAAATGTCAATAAATCCTTTGTGATGAATAATGATTGATGTTATCATATAACTTAAGATATCATTATTGTGAGTCGGTGATGTAGTTTTAACTAAGTCGGAGAAAACTAATAAGATAGGGACAATAATATAAAAAGCTACAAGAACAATTTCTAGTAAGTCATGTAACTAACATTTTGATAATAACAATAAATGTAAGTAATTATAGATCATACCTTTTCCAAATATTCTTTTTAATAAAAGAAGTATTTAGATATTTTTGTGATCTTCTTGGAATCTCCAGATTTATGTTGTAAGAATATTTAAACATTCTTTTTGCGAAATGTTTCGAGAAATTCTTTATGATCTTCTTGATGACTCCAAATCCAAGTATGGATAATGCTTAAAAAATGTTAGAACATTCTATCATTGTCCAACAATAAGAAACATAATGAATTTTTAAAATGTGACAAAACAATCCTTCTTTGTAGTTTTCAAACATACATGGATCGTATCAAGTTTTTAAAGTACAACATACTTTAAGAAACTTGGTAACTAAGCTCGATGCCAATTGTGGAAAACTAGAAGGGGTTGAATAGTTTTACCAATTTAAAACTTCCTTTAAATATTTAGATCGACTTATGTCAATCTATTTGATTGTTTATGTTGGACGTTGATAGATAGATATATAGATGTGTAATGAAACATAAAGAGTAAGAAGCACATCACCACGACACAATTTATTTATAGTGGTTCGCTACAAGGACACCTTCCTTGCCCTACTCCACTCCCCGAGTCACCTACTCGAGAGTTCGTAAGCACTACACCAACTCCTTGTGGCGGAGAAGCCTTCACAACGTCGCTTAACCTTTTTCCGGTACAAAGCTAAATACCGAGTTCTTTCACACCAAGGAAAACCACACCTAACACAACGTCGCCTACCCTTTATACGGTGCTAGGCTAACCACTGAGTTCTTTCACACCTTAGGAGAACTAATCCTATCACAACGTCGCCTACCCTTTATTAGGTACTAGGCTAAGCACCTAGTTCCATTACTATGGAGGAACTACTACCCTTCACGACACAACACCTAATCTCAAGGAGATCTAATCCTTGTTACAACACCATCAAGGATATCACCATCCTTGTAAATAAACAAATACTTATATGTATAACGATGCACCTCATCGATTATACGACCTAGGCATTTCTTCACAAATGCTACTTGATTTGATTCTTTGGCTGCCTTTGACACAACGCTTGGCACCCTTCACTAATGCCTTCGTCTTGACACCTATAGCATTCTTTACTAATACTCTTGACACGAACGATAAGCACCTTTCACTAATGCTTTCGTCTTGACACTTTCGGCATCCTTCACTAATGCCTTTAACCCAACATCTATGGAGAAAGGAAGAACTTATCAACAAGAGAACCTTCATTGTCTTGATGATGACGAAGCATGACAACTCATGGACTTGAGCTTGCACGTCTTCAAGAAGTGGTGATCTTTCCTTTAAGAGGAACCTAGAAGATCACACAAAAACAAAAGACAAACTACATAGATCACTTGGATATGAGGTTAGAGGGTTAGAATATTTGGGGAAAGTATGTGTGTAAAAATGATGATTAGAAAGGAAGAAATGGCTCTCTATTTATAGAGAAAATTCTCTACTGTTTCCCCGGATCCCACGGATCCCTTCCACTTGGGATCCGGCTAGCACAAAGCCGTGGATCCGTGGAACGCCCTCTTTGCCCATGGGTATTTTTGGTTATGGGTCATGGGGGTTATGGGTTGATCCATGGTTTTCTTTCTAGATACAATGTATCTTAAGGATACAATGAACTTGGTTAAGTGGTATAAATAAAACCATGGGTTATGGGTCAAAACCATTTGCTAGTTTTACCTATTTAGTATATACTTGTTTTTACCCATTTTAGTATATACTTGTTTTTACCCATTTTAGTGTATATTTAGTTAAGTATATGTTATCCCAATATGTAAACACTAGTTGTTATACATATGTATATCTAAAGCATAAAATCACTTATACTAGTTTTAGTGTTTTATGTATCATTATGTCTTCCAAAGCGTAAGTGTGTTAGAAAACTATTAGTTCAAACCATTTACGAGTATTTTATTTGTTTCGTTAAAATGATCTTACTTTTGTTATCGACAAAACATTAGAAGATCGTTAGAAAACACAACGCATTAAAATATATAAACCAACAATAAACATTAAAAGACATAGCTGCCGTAGTATTTAGTAGGCTTATTTGTATTAATACCTTAGTTTTCTAAAAACCAATAAAAAGATAAAAAGAATCATCTTAAACCCCACCTTAGCATAGTACACTTCTTGCTAGCATTCATATTCCCTAGAGAACGATATCAATACCCAAGGCTTACCCAATACTACACTACAACGATTAGGTTCATCGCTGGGGTGTTGAAAAACTTGCTCGACGAAAGGAAGTTCCTTTGACCCGAGCGCGCGCCGTGCGCGCATTAAGTTTTGGTGCCGCTACATGAATAGAATAGCTAGTTAGATTTCTATCTCGTTTAGGTTCCTTGCTTGATTCCTATCAAGTGAGATTTTTCTCATTTTAGCTTCCTTGTAGTCTATCCCCTTCTTCGTGACTTTGTTAGTAATCCCATCACTTTTCATCATGGAAGGTGATAACCCCCCACCTCATTACCCAATTCCCATCGACCCACCACCAATTGACCCGCCAAGAGGCCGTACTATTGATGAATACTCTAGACCAAGCCACCAAGGCTATAGGAACACCATTGAGTTCCCCGATCAAGCTCAAACTACGGCCCTGCGATCCGACACCATCCGGTTAGTGCAAAACGGCTATGCATTCCATGGACTTCGTTTCGAAGATCCTAATCAGCATCTCAAGGACTTCCTTAAAATCGTTGATTCCATCGACCTTGATACTACCACACAGAAGACTAAGCGCTTGCGTCTCTTCCAATTCTCTCTACGGGACCAAGCTAGTAATTGGCTTGAGCGAATTCCCGCCGGATCCATCTCAAGTTGGGATGATCTCACTACTCGTTTCCTTGCCCAATTTTTCCTACCGGGGAGAACTACCAAACTTAGGAATGAAATCTTGATGTTCCAACAACATCAAGGTGAATCTCTACGAGGCATGGACTCGATTCAAGGACTTGCTTTATAAAGTCCCTCATCATGACATCGATCTTCGGCTTCAAGTCCAAATCTTTAACGATCATGTCAACTTCTCAACTAAGCAATCCATCGACCAAGCGGCCGGTGGCAAACTTAGTGATCTTACCGCGGAAGAATCGTGGGGTACAATAGAGGACCTTGCCCTCTATGACAACGAAAGTTGGAATGACCCCCGTGAGTTTCCCAAAACCGTCAAGGAAATCTCCTTGCCTCCCATTGACTCACAAACTTCCAATCGTAGGATGCTCGAACTTGAAGATCAAGTCAAATTCTTAATGAGCTCCTACGAGAATCCTAAGTCTTCACACTAAGTGAGCAAAATCACTCTACCTTGTGAGTTATGTAGTGGTCCCCACGACACTCGTAATTGCACAAGACTCCCCGAACACGGTTTTGCAGACTACGCCTCCACGCGTACCGACGGAGCGGGAGAGATGTGGTACACTTTCAAGCCCGAGCAAAAAAACTTAGGAAATTCCTATAACCCCTCATGGAGAAATCACCCCAACATTAGGTGGAGCCAAAACTCAAACCCACCCCAAAACTCATCTAGTCCACCGAATGGGTCCAACCCTCCAAATACCGGGAATTACACTAGTCTCGAGGCAATGGTGTCTAGGTTCATGTCATCTCAAGAAGCTCGATTGACTAAGCTTAAAGCCGATTTCAAGCAACGACAAGGCGATATGACAACCAAGCTTGATGCCCTCTTAAAAGCCTTCAATGACTGGGAAATTGGAGCACTCCTAAGTGACACTATAAAGAACCCAAAAGTAAATTCAATTTCATCTACTTCATGTTCTTGCTCACCATGGGAGAGTGCATATCCATGCCCTTCACATCCAAAAGTTCACTCGGTCAACACCATTAACACGGGTTCCAAGCGATCCCTCATGAAATACCAAGGACCCGAACCAATGGTCTATCTAACTCATGAGAAACCCATCAACCAAGAACCCAAACCTAATATAGAAGAGGAGTACAAGGAACTCCACCAAGAAAAACCGGTTCTTGAAGTCTTGACTCATGCGCCTTATTATAATGCATTAAAAGAAAAATATGAGCAAGAACTAAAATTAGGAGAACGTGGGTCCGCATTTGTGCAAAATAAGTTACGTAAGAAGTTAGATGATCCCGGGCTATTCATTCTTCCGTGTAGACTTGGAAATTCCAAATCTTTTGACAAATTAGCCGATTTAGGATCAATCATCAATCTTCTTCCGTTGTCCCTCCATAGAAGCCTTAACCTAGGTAAGATAGAGCCAACGGAAACCATCTTAGGTTTAGCAGATGGTAGTATTGCATATCCGGTAGGGATAATTAAGGACATGGTAGTACACGTAGGTCAATTAACTCTTTTGGTGGATTTCCATGTGCTAGACATGAATAAAGACCCGACATGCCCATTGCTAGTAGGAAGAGGATTCTTAGCTACCGCTATTTCCATAATTGATTGTAAGATGTCTAAGATAGTGGTAGGAGAAGGGAGTGCTAGGTAAATTTACGATGTCAAGAAGCATATCTATTACAAAGAGGAAGAAATACCCTATGAGATCATGTTGGATAAAAAATCATCTAGATATGGACCTTGGATTAATGAAGATTTTGTAGGTCCTCAACGACCTTTCTATCTAGAAGAGACCTTTGTAAGTAATTCAACTTTCCATGAGCAACAATTGGCTAGGGACATTGAAGTGAACCCGTTCGAGGATACCTTAGTGTTTAGGAAGATGACCGAGTTCCTAGGAGCCTTACCCATTAGTCTCATCATGAATACATGGAAATTTGAGAGTGAGAAGCCTAAGCATAATTGGAATTGGGATAGACCACCTAGTGATGGAAATGGAGAATGGCACATTAGGATGACAATCTATGATCCCAATGGAGAAAAGTTTGAAAAGCCATACCGGACTAAGCGTACCAATAGGAAGTTAAATGATAAGTTTGATCCCTATGACATTCTTGAGGATAAACATTGATAACATTAAATAGTCATGAATATTAAGTGTCAATTTCCCCCGATAATGCTCGTATTTTATATCATTTATATGGATTTACGCTTGTTTCCTCTATATTTCACTTTCGGGTAAATTCGAGCATTGGAGCTAAAGAGGCGGTTTGGAGAGTTTATTGAAGATATATCATAGTATGCTCATTTTGAAGATGTTACGACGTAACTCCTCTCTCACATTACGTCGTAAAGAAGCGTGGCTCGAAAACCAACTCAACCGAAGATTACGGTAAATCTTTCTAAGATTATGATGCAACCAACTAGGTCAAATGAGGTTTCGCGCCGCTGCAAGTTACGCCATAACTATTGTCTCATTTACGGCGTAACTAGGATTTATTGAAGATACAACATAACTCCTTCCAGATGTTACGCCGTAACCAGCATTTTTAGTGCAAAATATGAAGAATTGGATGTTACGGCGTAACTCTTAACATTAGTTACGCCGTAACTAGATCTGGCCTATAAATACCCCTCGAATTCCAGCATTCAAAGCATCCCATTTCACACAAAACATCAGTGAACGTGAGTAGAAGTCAAAGGCAGATCTAGAGGAGCATACGGAGCTATCTCCAGGAGAAATCATTCCCTACGATAGGCATTAGCAATTTATCTTTCTTTACTTTCAATTCATGTACTTCGTAATGTTAAACATTGAATCGATTGTTTTAGTTAATATGAGCGGCTAAGCACCTCTGGTGCTGACCTAGTTATGATTCCTTAATTGTTTTGTTTACGTTTATATTGCTTCCGTATAATTATTTCTAAGTGTATGCATGCATAGTTTGTTGGTAGCTACCCTTGTTTCGGTAGTTTTGAATGGCGGTAATGGCTAGTTACTTAGGAGATATGACAAACTGACCCTAAGTAGGTAGACTGAGTGGGAAGCGTAAGATATGACCAACTGACGACCCTTTTTGCTTGTGCGATTTGACCAACTGATCACCTACCGTTTTGATGAACTTAAGAAGTCGGGGATGAGTGTTTAAGATGCTAGCACCCGGGGACTCATTATTATGAATCTTGCATGTAGCGGTACTTAATGACTTGGCTTAGGGACTAAGAACAAGCTGGACTTCTGACGGGTCACCCGACTTCTCAATGGAACCCTTTCGATAGGTTAGGACGAGCCGACCAAATCTTTGTCTAGCGACTTTCACCCCACCTAAAGTGTTAGGATCCAATATTTATGTTGTTAGATGATTCGGGTGGTCTAGGACAATGATTAAATAAAAAGCCATTAGAGATGAAGAGAGTAGAGAGGAGGTTCTTGAAAGAGACTTGCTTATCAAAAGTGAAAGGTTTATTCAAAGAGCCTCACCCTTCCATGGATGGAAGGGGTATTTATAATTACACAAGAATCGTCCTCCTATCGGATGTGGATCGGGCATACGATGGGTAAAGACCGTCCTTCCTCCACGGTGTTGCACTATGCTAAAGTAGACTAATAACTAACTAATAAAACTACTAAATAACGTAACTAACGATATGTCTGAGCTAACTTATGCTAGATAATATTTGGGGTGACCGACTCTTCACTATGGAATTTTCTAATTCCTAACAGTCTCCCCTAAGGAGGTCACCCCATGTTTTACATTTTCGACTCCTAGCATTCTATTCTTGACTTTTTCTTGAGCTCGTAGACTTCAATTCTTCAATTCCGCAATCTTTGTGCATAAGCGAGCGCAACTTCAAAGTCCGTATAGTTTTGTACTTTTAGTGGAGGCCTTTAAGCGATCCACATCTTTGATGATCTTCAGCTTTCATTGAGATCATCGACCACAACAAAAATCTCTATATCACCCTTTATTGTGTTGCCATCATGTGAAGTTGTGACTTTTGGTGACATGCTCACACTTTTGAATCATGACATCTTTCCATCGAGTGGCGGAAGCCTTCTTGGTTCATGATATTTGCGACAGCGTAGCGAAGCATAGTATAAAAATATCGAGAACCGGGTTATGTAGATATGCACCAGTCATGATTTCTTCAATTAAGTGTGGTTCTTGTGAACATGCGGCTTTGGATTGACTCCTCAATTCGATCACCGCAATCGTCGGGTGTACCGCAAACAACACGATTAGCAATAAAGCGCACGAAAGTGTCTTTGATCACTTCGTTGAATTGAGTACCGACCCACGGTTCCCTCGTTGATCGATACAAGTCTTGCTGTGATCGGTAGAATTCCTAAGAATCTCCTTGACGGGGTTTCGCGTTTGTTCTAGCCGTTCTCAAACCGGAACGTCTCAAAGAAGACAACACGGAGTGAGTGAACCAAACAAATTGAGATTCAGCGATTGATGAAAATGATTTGAAAAACAATCGCGTATTTCTTGAAGAAAGGTTTTTGCAATACGACGAAGGTTTTATGAGAAAGATCAATTTTCAATCAAAATACTTTGTGTATTAGAGAATGAGTACACACTACGTCTAGCGAAAAGAAGAGATTCGCACATCGAATGGTTTTTCTAAAAGTATTTTCAATCGGAGATACTTTTGAATTTGAAATGAATACACATTCGACGTGCAAGAGAAAAGAAGGTTTGCACATCGAATGGTTTTCCAAAGTATTCGTCAATTCCATTCTGGACCAAGGTTGATTCAAGATTGAATCTCCCATCGTTTCTATCCGGTTGTCACAAGCTTGATCTTACGAGAAGATCTCACATGTCACCCACCAAGAGCTTGTTTGATGTTGGCTCTAGAAGGATTTCCATCTTCATTGTGAATATTTTACATATCACTCGGATGTTACGGCAATACCACAAGGATAATCGTAGGATTCTTAATATATTCTTACTTTCCACATTGTGTGAATAAGAAAGTCTTCAAAATTTAGTGTCCTAACGAGATATTGTGGATGATCTCTTGGCTCTAGACTCAATGTGCATATTTGGTTCCGGTCTGGGAGACTAGGGAGAGGTCTCCTTCTTCAATATCAAAATCTCTAAGAGAAAGTCGATAGATTATGTAGGTTACCGTGAGAATGAAACAAGCCCTTTTAAGAGGAACTTGAGTAGATTGGGAAGTTTAGTGCGATGCGTCCTTTGGGTCCATGACGTCTTGTCTTCAATACCGGTGTTACCTTAGTAAACACCGGTAGCATATGTATTGAACCCGGTTCTTGCCTAAGGTTGAATTATTGGAGGGCTATTTCTTTTCACCCTTTTACATCCCAATTCTTTTCATTCTTCAACCCTTCAATGCTTACCGAGAATTCATAACTAGAACCTTGTTGGGTTTATTCCATTACTAGCTCGTCTCGATCCGCACTCTTCCCGTATTCTCATTTTTCTCCTTTTTTTCATCATACCTAAGGACTCTACACTATCTAGTGGATTGTCCCTGGGTAGATCCCTCCGGTTCTGGCGGATCGTGGGAACAAATACCTAACCTCACCATCCTTATAAATCCATGCATAAAGTAAAATGGTCGGTCTTTTGGTACAGTTCATTCTTCCTTGAAACCAATTGAAAAATCATTTGGAAAAACAATCAAGGTACCTGTGATACGAGATCAAAGCATTTTGTACCCTAATAGTTTTGATCATTTAGAAAACCTCCCCCTCAACATGTGCTTATGATTTAGAAATTGTTTAGCACAAGGAGGCAAGAGGACTTTGAAATATTTTCTTTGAGCACAATTTTCATACGAAAAAGCCATTTGATTTTCATGGTAAAATTCTCCCCTCGATATGTGCATAGGATAAGTGAAATCATTTTATCACATAGAGGAAAGAGTTCTTTGAAGCACAACCACGATCACAAAATCCATTAATAAAACCATTTGAAAACTCAATCAAGGTACTTTATAAATCACTTTCAAAAGCTTTGTACCTCGATAGTTTATTTGCTCCCCTCAATATGTGCTTCAAGATTCGAAAGCGTTTAGCACATATGGGAGAGGCGTGCACAATTAAATCAAAGCGATTACCTTTTATCAAATTTCATTATTAAATCAAAAATTCTCCCCGATCAAAATATCAAACCCTTTGAGATTTTGGATCCCAAGTGATTAATTAGGTTTGGAAAACATGGGAGAAAATGTGGCCTTGTTTAAATACTCATCGGTTTTGGATAAATCCTCCTCCTCAACATGTGCATTATGTATATTGAAATCGTTTGGCACATGGAAGGCGGAGTGCCTTTAAAGGACTAAACCAATTCCATTTAAAACATATTTGAGATTTAAATCACGATCTCTACCCCGATCGAAATATCAAGCCATTTGAGATTTGTGATCCCAATGATTAAATCATTTAGAAAAATTTGGGGAAAGGCGTGGCAAGATTCAATTTTGAAAGATGATAGATAAGGACCATTTAAGACATTAAAGATTGTTAGTGTCGGTATGATAGTTTTTAAGAGATCTTTTAAGTAAAACAAAACAATTTCACAATCAAACAAGAACGAGAAAAATTTCATTTTGAAAGACCTTGATTCTAAAGAAAAATCATAACATGACATAACATTAAATCTTTAGATCACCACTTATTATCGTACAAGACGGAACTTTTGTGAAGAAACATCGTTTGAAATTATTTTATTTTAAATCACTCTCCCCTCGATCCATGACCGTGATCAATAATTGAGTGACTTAGGTTTGATAACATGAAGTCCGGTGATTTTCAAAATTAGTCAATATATTTTCAAAATAATATTTTCCATTTTCAAAACAATTTAATCAAATTATTCAAAATTGTTTAAAAATGGTATCTGCACAAAGATCGTTAGGTGGTTGAGAAGCTTACATTGTTGTTCTTTGTAGGGTTTGGAAGAAAACCGTCTGCGGATGCGTGAGACTTCTTCGTTGCATTTTGAATGCCAACCGAGGTCAAATTAAGCTCTGTTTCTTCATCACTTAAGAAAACCATCTGCGATGCGGTGAGACCTCTTCGTTGCATTTAAGCCAACTCTCCATAGAAGTCCAATTAAGCTCCGTTTCTTCATTTGTCAACCCAAGAAATAGTTACCCTTTCCTTTCGGCATCCAATCATCTTCAATTGTGGGATCGGATCGGGAACATTCTCATATCCATGATATCGCATATGTTAGTGAACACACATCTGAGATATATGGTGTTCGACATCACCCAACGACGACTAAATCAAGTCAATTCAACATATCAATCGGTTCATATAAGGTATGGGAATTATGTGTTCATCAAACTCTAATCATCTAAACCTAACAATCATATCCTAGAAACCTAGTCCTTCAACATAGGCAATTATATATTTTAATTAAGCACGTAGGATAATTAAGAAAGTCCGTTAGATGATGTAAATTTGAAAACATTCTCCCCCTCAATCAATGACTTATTTTTCTGAAAAGTTTAAAAGCGCTGAAGTCATTGATTGATTTTTCAATTTTTTACGAAAAACTCTGAAACTGATTGATTTTCAAGCAACTCATTTTGCCACCATTTTGTAATACAACAAATATTTTTACGAAGAATTTTAGGCGGAAAAACATTTGTGTAGGAACAATGATCCTTGACATACTTTCCTCATTTTGTTTTAGGATAAGTGCACGTATTTATGAAAATTGTTTTAGCGCAACACTTTCCTTTCTTGAAGAGCGGGTTGCTATCGAAATAATAGCAAACCATAGTTTTAAGCACGGGTTCTGATCGAAATAACTGCAAGCCATTTTTGAAGCCAGGTTCTGATCTGAAATAGCGTAAGCCAATTTTTGAAGCTTGGGTTCTGATCTGAAATAATCTGTAAGCCATATTTTGAGACATGTTTAAAAGAAATATTTACACCTCATGCTCGAACTTCATCTAAAGTTCCGTGCCATTATTTAATGACATTTCTAAGACCGTAGATGTTATCGATACGAAGACATGTCTTGAGAAAACAATATTTTTGGTATTTTCAAATTTTACGATTTTATGGGTTTTGAAGATTTTATATTTTCTATTTTCTTTTGTTGGTTTTATATTTTTGTATTTTGTTTCTTGGTTTTATATTTTTGTATTTTGTTTTGATAAATATATACAAAGATACGAAGATGATATAGTAAAAGAAGATGATGATGAGTACCGAGATAAGGATATCGAACGACCCGTTGTAGAAGATAGAAGTCATCATCTCTTAAACATTCACCACCAAAGCTTAGAGGCTCTTGAATAAGAAAGAAATCGAACCATCTGAAAGTGAGACTTTGCGACTTCCCCAAACCAAAATCCTTATGTTGAGCGATTCAAGCTCTATTTCAAGCTTGCTTTAGCCAAGTGCAAAGAAGCACACCATTATCATAAACCCAGTTGCTCCTTTTAAGAATAATCACCGTGATTCTTCGTTCGGGTTATATCATCCAATAGAATAACAACAACGTATCATCCCACATTTAAATAATCTTCTCAATTTTCCTTTCCACTTTGAAGTGCAAACGATCCATTCCAAAAGGTGTCAAGAGAACACTTCCCTAAGTAGTTGAAATGATGCGGTCCGTCTCTTAGTATAATGCTCAAGAACTCTCCGAATACACTTCATAAGGGAATGAAGAACACCTTCCCATGTTCACATTTTCTTCCACGATGAGCGTATATGAAGCTCAAGAACACAAGTACACCAATATCCAAGAACTCTCCCAAATACACATCATGCGGAGAAAACACCTCCCCAATGTTTGTGGTAAACAATGGCTTTCTTCAGATGATCGTGTATGAAGCTCACGGACCAGTACACACATTCCCCAAGAGAGAACAACCGATAACATTGAAGAAGCATGCGGATCATCGATTATCTCTGCGGATGACAATCTCTGCGGATGTCAACTCGGAATAAGTGATTATATCTACGAATCACCGATTAAGCCCTCAAGTGAGACAATGGCGCCCCAATGTACACAATTCTCTCCACGATGATTGCGATAACATCGAGATCATCACACACCGATGTACCTCTTTATCTTGAAACTTTCATTTACATCACTTCCCCACGACGTTGGAATAAGAACACTAAACGATTTGATGAGTAAAACCTTGAGTTTCTCTGCGGTCATGACATTTGTTTTCCCGGGATATCTTCAATCACTTAGAAGAGTTAAGTTCATCAAGTTTACTCGCCATGTGTCAAACCTTGAGTTTCTCTGCGGTGATAACATTTGTCTTCCCGGGATATCTTCAATTACTTAGAAGTATTAAGCTCATCAAGTTTACTCGCGTTTAGGTACTTGTCTCCTTCCCCCTTGCTGGTTTTGACACTTGAATCGACAAAACAATATAAGCCCAAATACTTGAAATCTGTTGAGAAGATCGCTTGAAGTCTTTGTGAGAATCAACATCTTTGAATAATGTGAGCAAGTCAAATTGGGGATTAAATTCGACATATCACTCTCCCCCAATTAGTCCTCTCCCTAAACCGACAATCTTTATGATGAATGCTTGAATTAAGAAGAAGTCTTTGGATTATCAAATGCAACTCGTCTTTAGTCTTCTAACATCTTTGCGAGAAAATGTAGAACCAGATTGTAGACTCGACCTTCTTCAAGATTGTCCAATTGGGGAATAGATAGTTAACATCTTCAACTCACACCAAAAAGCATCCCAATTAACTTACATCTTGAAAATCTCCTTAACTAAAATCCTCCCAATCAAACAAGAACGAGAAAGATGTTCATCAAGGAAATCGACAATCGGGCCGCGAACGAACACACAAGATGGTAACACCAAACTACCAATCACATCAAACAAGAACAGATAGATTGTTCGAATCATCATGTTGATGTATCGTGAAGCATTAACACGAAGCACTTTGTCGATAAACTCATCAATCCAGTGAAGATGACAACCAACGGCTCTTAAAGAGAAAAACTCCATGTAAAGATGACCCGATAAGAAGAAGCTCGGTTCTTACATGAGTTTAGAGTGTATGACCATTTATATTCTCAAATATCAATCAACAATGCAAAAATTTCACACTTCTTCTCCCCTCAAGAATTGCATACGGATATGCCATTCTTGACTAAATAAGTGAAATCGTCCAAAGTATTCTATTCACACTTCTCCCCGTAAAATTAGCACATGATGTCACCATCGTCATTATAGTTGAGCAAGTGGAATAAGAAAACAATCAATGGTAGCCGGTTCACTTGATGAATTAGCGCATGGAAAAAGTATGAAGCATGTTGATGAGAATGGTCATAATTGAGAAGATTTCTCTTCTTCAGAAGATAAAGCGCACTGAAGCGTACACTTTTCTTTTATTTAGAGTACGAGGCATGAACTGAAGTGTTCATACGTCATAAGAAGATTTCTCTTCTTTTGAAGATAAAGCGCACTAAAACGTACACTTTTCTTTTCTTTAGAGTACGAGGCTTGAACTGTTGTGTTCATACGTCATCATGTTGAAGTACGAGGCCTGAAATGATGTGAACAGACATCATTATCTCTCTCTTTTCATCATCTCTTGGCAAACTTATAATCAACCCATTATCATTCAGTAGGCTCTTTGTTATGACAGCTGATGGAGAAAACCCAATATGATAAATTTGACCCTAAAGTAAAAGAACCCGAACTCATGACTTAAACTTGCACATATGAAACAAACAGCCGTGCCGATTTCCATTAGCATCTCTAAGTACTCTCTATGTACTCTATACTCTTCAACCAACCAACCATCAAGTATAAGACGTACAATACCTCTTGAAAATCCACAATTCAATGTGACACTAAGCACTACAACGTAATTCCTTAAAGTGATAGTTATTTTGTGGTGGTATGAGCCCAATTCCCCCAAGTGGTAAAAGAAAAGGTAAAAGACACCCAACAATAACTAGATTTCCAAGTCTTCATTTTTGATAATAAGCTCGAACAAGGATCTTGAAGAATCTTCATCCATCCATCCCCGATACCTTCAGATACTAAGTCCGTGATATTTCACTTCAACCTCAAATAAACAATAGTGAATTAACTCCGTTGTCACATCTTCTTGGTTAAAAGCTCAAATCTAGCCTCCTTTGGCATTTTAAGTAAACTATGATAATGGTTTCATCCCGACCATGGTTTAAAAGCACATAACCCCGTAAAACCTTGTAATAACCAAACTGCCATGAAGAATATCCAAACACATCAATTCATGAAGTACACCCTTTTATCCCTTTTTGAAGCAAAAACCGTAGCACCAACATCAAGTAAGATCCAATTACACTTTCTCTTCTCCAAGATGGTTCCATCATTACGGATTTTACAATTCTAAGGTTTAAACCGAGAAATAGCTTCTTTCATGGGATTTTACAAAACCAAGAATAAACCGTAAGATAGATCCGAAATGCACTTTACTAATACGGGATGTTTCCATTGTCACGGGATTTTACAAGTCTATGATTTAAACCGAGAAATAGGTTCTTTTGCGGGATTTTACAAAATCAAGACACAACCGTAAACAATGTCGACTTGAATGTGTTATGACGACTTTGGTTTCGGTGAATATCATTTTAGGGAACATGCATCGGTTCATCAGCGGTTCATTTTCCAATATCAGCAACATCATCAACCATCCAATCAACACTTCGGTAAACACATCTTCCACATATTCTGACGGCTATTGCAGTGACTACATGGTGAAATAGATCTGATATACCAAACTTGATCCAAATAACCTCACGACAAATCTAAATAAGATATACCAAATACAATCAACCATGTCGTCAACTTTGTTCACCCATTAATTCAAGCCGTGACATGATATTCTTTGTGACAAATGTATAAACCACGGTATCAATCCCCACAACAAATCTCATCATCAAATCAGATCTCATTTTCAAATCTCATAACCAATAAATCATTTGATCTAGAAACAATTAAGCCCGGTTCAATTATACGCGAGCGGTCCGTCTATTAACAACTTAAAGCCCAATCATCTCATCTCATTTCATTATGTAACAAATTAACTCAAAGTCTAATGAAAGCAACGTGCGGTCCAACCTTATCACATATACCGATCCATAAAATTTTGTTTTATCCTCGTCTGATGAAATGTTTTACTTTTGTGACAACTTGTACTTTCAGGTCATTTCTCGAAACAATTCATGCTTCACTATTTCAACATTTATCGTAAACTAGGTTTACGTGTTCCAAATTCGCGTAACCTTAATGGTTTAGCGGCGAATTCATGATCATATCATCACGGACATTTCATATGGACTAAGTTTAGTCTACATTTCATTAGCATCATTTGCATCATGTTAGTTCATTCATGACTTTGTATTTCACCTTAAACGCGTAAATTTTATATTAAATAAGCGTTATCGCGTGAGTTATTATTTTGAATATTTAATCATTACTTCTAAAATGATCCGATATATTTTTATACTTATATTTAGTTATAAAAACTATATTTTGAGTTTACCTAGTGTTTTAAATTTATTTTGTATATAAATCGTTAAAGTTATATTATTATGACGTTTTTCTTAAAAATTACACTATAATTATTATATCACTCAAATTTCACAAGGAATGTATTTTTACAATTTTTATGATCTCATTATACTCTACTTTGATCTATTAAAAATTTACTTGTACCTAAAAGCTACCATTTACCTTAACTTGAATTCATTTCACTTACATTTTTTTTAAACAATTACACAAGTATATGTATAAAAGAAAAAAAAAATATAATTTCCAAATCCCTCCCCCCTTGGCCGACCAAGGGGGAGGTAGTAATAAATGTTTGGTGGAAAATCTTCTTTGATTGTATATATTCATACTCCAAGTAAAGACTTCACATTTCATTCAACCATTTTTTCAAGTCAAGTAAAAGTAATTTTCTCTCTTTGGTTCTTCCTCCATCAAACCGGCCATCATAGGTGTTTAGCAAGGGATCATAAAATTTTTCAAGCTCAAGTGTTACACAATCTAGATCATACTCTTATTAAGGTTTTGGAATAAAAACCTAGGGTGTTTAGGTTAAACCTTTGTTCTTTGCACCTCATCATAGTAGCTTGTAAGCATATTTCTATCATTTTACATCTTTCATTTTCATTTCATATTTATTGCTTCATATTTTGTGCAAACATGCAAGACTTGTGTATATTTATACCATTTTTACATTGATTTTTAGAGTTTTATACATAAAGGTCATCCTATAATTATTCCCTTGGTATATATTGGTATTGATGATGTTTAGGAACCCATGACACCCTAAGAAGGTGTATGGTAGGATTAGAATAGCTTTGGAGTTGTTTTGAAGGGATTGGAATAGGTTTAGTACGAGAAAAACTATTTTCGACAAGTTATAAAAGTGGTCTGATCTTGTTTTGTTTTCTGGAAAATCCGACAGTATACATGAGTTTTGGCCTAGACATTTAGAAAATATACTTTAAAAGCGAATCCGTGGCGCTTGAGCGGATTAAAGCGGAGTTATAACGAAGAAGTTATGAATTTTCAAGTTTGACGACGAAATATATAATTTCGAAAATTTCACAAAGTATTTTTATTATGCGAGTCAAAAGCGAGCCTTAAGCTTTACAAATTATTTCGACTTATCAAAAATATATTAGTATACTTTGATACGAAGCTAAGGACGTATAATCGTGAAAGCGGTTTGAAGCGACTAAGATATACGTTTTCATAAAATTGCCGTAACTATTATTTTTAGAAAACTATATTATTTTTACGAGACAAGTGTTACGGTAACTAAAACGATCATATTGAAGGCTGTTTTTAACGTTGATGTGGAACTTTTTGTAACGAGATGTCTTCTAATAAAATCGAGATCACCAAGCATATTTTCTAAAACGACCAACCGTTTGTATAGCGGAATTGTAATAAATTATTTGCGGTTGCTTAAACTTTGCCGAAACTCACTTTTTACACAACATTTGAACAAAGTCACCATATTTAACCTCTATTATCTTTATGTTCGAGACCTCTATGACGAAAACTCATGTACTAAAACTTCTAGATTTTGATGCAAGCTTTCCAAAACCGTCGAGTTCGTTTTCTAACGTTCGACGTACACCATTTTACGACTAGTTTTTCGTAGTCATTTTTGTCACTTTCATGAAAATTCCGACGACATTATTTCTGACGAAAGTTAAAATTTCACAATAAATCATTAAGAAACCATTGTAGGATGACATTTTGATGTAAAAACTTGTAAAGTAATTTAAGAATGGTCAAGGCGTCAAAGAGTATTTTTCGACGAAAGTATTATTTTCAAAACTACATGAATGGTATAAATAACATCGAAAGGCATGCATAACATTACATCATAACTCATTACATATCAAATCATTCGTAATAGGTCAAGATTAAAGTATCCCGCTACATCTCAGTGTACTCACTCTTGTCATCATACCAGTTTATCAAGTGAGTTTTCATAGCCCTGATTTATTCAAGTCTTTACTTTATTTCAAACCTACGGGGGAGAATACATTGCACACCATTTTTATTACGCTACCAAGTATGTCAAATTCATTATATTGCTTAAGTTACCGCATTGCCAATTGAAAGTCCCCATTTCCTGAACATGAACCGTTAATCTTAGAAGCGAGGGTGAGTGGATAGATCTATCGAGGTGGCGCCTCCATCCGGGTTGGTGAATCCCACTAGTCATACGGATGCATTTCATTTAATAACATTATTGAGTTGTCGGCAAACACTCTATTGGGGCCTACATTATGAGCAGTCTCGTTTGATGTCATGGACTTATAGCAATTGTAACATTTTTTTGTGACATGATGGTCATACAGTCTATACTTGCGTAGTCGTATAAAACATTTACATAAACCTATGATTTCTCACCAACATTATTGTTGACCGTTTAGCAATGTATTTTCGGTAACTAAGGCATTATCATCATGGCATGGTTAAGGAACCACCTTTTGAGTCATGGCGTCGACTTATATCATTGTACATTATGGCACTTTCTTTCAAAACATCGTTTGGACTTGTAATATATTTATATTTCCATAAACTTTATAAACTTTTGGGACCTATGTTGTAACTCGAGCGTTTTATTAAATATCAAGCGATGTGTTTTAAACGACACTTTAGGTCGTTCAATATAACTGTGATTGTGATGCTATGACGGTCATCCCGAATTCCATTCATTTGCAAAGCAGTAATTTGGGGTGTGACAGTTGGCATCGAGCTTGATTATAGAGAACTAGGTTGCATCATTGACCGTAGACTATAACTACATCATCATAGCATCTCATCATTTCATCATAAGTACATGTTCACTTTGCATGCGATTTATACGTACATTTTTCGAGTTATTTACTTTCATTTCATATCGATTGTCACATGGATGCCTTTAAATGCCCATTCCATTATTCTTTCTTCATACTCTAATGTGGAGAATTCCTTGTCATTCCCTATCACAATTTTTACATCAATTGACTCATCACCGATAACGTCAAATGCCGAGATAAACCTTTTAGTGCGGCAAAGTCACTCTCACTCCTTTGTTTCACCACTAACATATCGAGTTACACGTTACTCACACATTAAGTCACTAAACCATTATACATTTGAAACACTTACGACATCTCATAACCCATCTTCTTGGAATCCATCATTCATTTTTTTTTTAAAAGATAACCTCAAATCTATTATCTCGTATCACTTCTCTTTAGAGCGCTTATTCTTAACATAAGATTTGACTACGTCTCATTTTCCTTTTATTTTGAAGAGTTATGGCACGAATAAAGCTACACTAGAAATGACACCAGCGGCTATCAAAAGTTGTGAGGATTGTATAGTCGAGGCACTAAGGAAAGGAAGATGCGAGCAATGGTAAGCTAGCTTTATTCTGAAATGGGGAGGATCCAGTCAAGCTGTCTTCTTCTGGTGAGCCACTTTAGACTTGCTTACATCAAAATTGATTTCAAGAGTTGGATGTTCTTTGTCCGTTGTCTATGGTTTGGATGGGATGAGAAACTATTGGAGAATTTCATTGGAGGATTTTCACAAAATATCCAGGAGTTGGTATGTAACTTGATACTTCGATCCAAGAATTGGCGTGTTAACAATTGAAGAATCTACCTTTATGACTCAAATACTCATGGCTCAAGTTGTGAAGAGGAAAACATTTTTGACAATAATAACAACAACAACAATCAAACCAACGATAACAAAAGGAAATGGGAAAACGACCAGGGAAGTTATAGCAATGACAATCAAAGGAGTAGCACTAACCATCACCAACAACAATGAGAATAGAAGACAAGAAGTCGCTATGGTTTATGTTCTTTGCACCAACAAAGGAAAGAGCTTATCTGAAACTTACCACGATGCCACCAATGCACGCTACACCATGATGGTCCATATGGTATATGCTTTATCTGTCAAAAGTGGGACACCTTGCTAAGGGCGCAAAGGAAAAGGATATGTTGGAACTCAACCACTATGTAATAGATGTAAGTTTCATCACTCGGTCTTTGCCCGCCAAATGCCACAAATGCCAAAAACCGAGACATCTAGCGAGGATTGTAAAGGTAAAGCCGTAGTCGCATGCTTCGGATGTGGGGAGCAAGGACACTATCGGAATCAATGTCCTCAAACCCAAGGTCAACAAGTTGAAGGTGCTCATGGGAATGCATACATGTTAGGAGGAGGAGAAGCTCGTCAAGGTATCAACAGCGGAAGATTGAAGAAGTTCGAAACTAACAGTCTTATCTTTTCTTTATGTACTATGTTGTACTAAGTTTATGTCTTCCATCATATTCGGATCTTATGACTTAAGATGTACTACTTTTGCTAAACCACTCGTTGTAAAATATTCTCATCTATCGTACTTATTTTCTTTCCGATTTGTTATTACTTACGAGAATTTTACTTCTTTTTACTTTATCGACCATTTTAACGACACAGATTAAATCTTTGTAAACATCGAGAGTTATAACAACTAAACCGAGCGTCACATCATCGTTCCTTAATTATACATAGCCTAGCTAACTATGTCTAATGCGGAGGATCATGTTATGTTGGGAGCGATTATTATAAATCTTAGTGCAAGCAAAATTTTCACATATTCCAAAGTCATAGTGTTACTCATGAGATACTCATCCAATATTTTCTCTACTACGATGTTTTATCGCTCTCAATCATCGATAACCGTAACGACACTTCTCCATGTCTTCTCTCCTCGTTATTCATCACAAACTCAAAATTCGATAGACTAACACGAACCGAATTCGGGGACTGAATTCCTTTTTAGATGGTAGAATGTGACAACTCGTACTTCGGTCATTTCTCAAAACAATTCATGCTTCACTATTTCAACATTTATCGTAAACTAGGTTTATGTGTTCCAAATTCGCGTAACCTTAATGGTTTAGCGGCGAATTCATGATCATATCATCACGGACATTTCATATGGACTAAGTTTAGTCTACATTTCATTAGCATCATTTGCATCATGTTAGTTCATTCATGACTTTGTATTTCACCTTAAACGCGTAAATTTTATATTAAATAAACGTTATCGCGTGAGTTATTATTTTGAATATTTAATCTGTTACTTCTAAAAATGATCCCGATATATTTTTATACTTATATTTAGTTATAAAAACTATATTTTGAGTTTACCTAGTGTTTTAAATTTATTTTGTATATAAATCGTTAAAGTTATATTATTATGACGTTTTTCTTAAAAATTACACTATAATTATTATATCACTCAAATTTCACAAGGAATGTATTTTTACAATTTTTATGATCTCATTATACTCTACTTTGATCTATTAAAAATTTACTTGTACCTAAAAGCTACCATTTACCTTAACTTGAATTCATTTCACTTACATTTTTTTAAACAATTACACAAGTATATGTATAAACTTAGAAAAAAAAAATATATAATTTCCTATCCCATCCCCTTGGCCGACCAAGGGCTAGTAATAATAAATGTTTGGTGGAAAATCTTCTTTGATTGTATATATTCATACTCCAAGTAAAGACTTCATTTCATTCAACCATTTTCAAGTCAAGTAAAAGTAATTTTCTCTCTTTGGTTCTTCCTCCATCAAACCGCCATCATAGGTGTTTAGCAAGGAATCATAAAATTTTTCAAGCTCAAGTGTTACACAATCTAGATCATACTCTTATTAAGGTTTTGGAATAAAAACCTAGGGTGTTTAGGTTAAACCTTTGTTCTTTGCACCTCATCATAGTAGCTTGTAAGCATATTTCTATCATTTACATCTTTCATTTTCATTTCATATTTATTGCTTCATATTTTGTGCAAACATGCAAGACTTGTGTATATTTATACCATTTTTACATTGATTTTTAGAGTTTTATACATAAAGGTCATCCTATAATTATTCCCTTGGTATATATTGGTATTGATGATGTTTAGGAACCCATGACACCCTAAGAAGGTGTATGGTAGGATTAGAATAGCTTTGGAGTTGTTTTGAAGGGATTGGAATAGGTTTAGTACGAGAAAAACTATTTTCGACAAGTTATAAAAGTGGTCTGATCTTGTTTTGTTTTTCTGGAAAATCCGACAGTATACATGAGTTTTTGGCCTAGACATTTAGAAAATATACTTTAAAACGAATCCGTGGCCGCTTGAGCGGATTAAAGCGGAGTTATAACGAAGAAGTTATGAATTTTTCAAGTTTGACGACGAAATATATAATTTACGAAAATTTCAACAAAGTATTTTTATTTTATGCGAGTCAAAAGCGAGCCTTAAGCTTTACAAATTATTTCGACTTATCAAAATATATTAGTATACTTTGATACGAAGCTAAGGACGTATAATACGTGAAAGCGGTTTGAAGCGACTAAGATATACGTTTTCATAAAATTGCCGTAACTATTATTTTTAGAAAACTATATTATTTTTACGAGACAAGTGTTACGGTAACTAAAGCGATCATATTGAAGGCTGTTTTTAACGTTGATGTGGAACTTTTGTAACGAGATGTCTTCTAATAAAATCGAGATCACCAAGCATATTTTCTAAAGCGACCAACCGTTTGTATAGCGGAATTGTAATAAATTATTTACGGTTGCTTAAACTTTGCGAAACTCACTTTTACACAACATTTGAACAAAGTCACCATATTTAACCTCTATTATCTTTATGTTCGAGATCTCTATGACGAAAACTCATGTACTAAAACTTCTAGATTTTGATGCAAGCTTTCCAAAACCGTCGAGTTCGTTTTCTAACGTTCGACGTACACCATTTTACGACTAGTTTTTCGTAGTCATTTTTGTCACTTTCATGAAAATTCCGACGACATTATTTTACGACGAAAAGTTAAAATTTCACAATAAATCATTAAGAAACCATCGTAGGATGACATTTTGACGTAAAAACTTGTAAAGTAATTTAAGAATGGTCAAGACGTCAAAAGAGTATTTTTCGACGAAAAGTATTATTTTCAAAACTCGCAAATGGTATAAATAACATACGAAAGGCATGCATAACATTACATCATAACTCATTACATATCAAATCATTCGTAATAGGTCAAGATTAAAGTATCCCGCTACATCTCAGTGTACTCACTCTTGTCATCATACCAGTTTATCAAGTGAGTTTTCATAGCCCTGATTTATTCAAGTCTTTACTTTATTTCAAACCTACGGGAGAATACATTGCACACCATTTTATTACGCTACCAAGTATGTCAAATTCATTATATTGCTTAAGTTACCGCATTGCCAATTGAAAGTCCCATTTCTTGAACATGAGCCGTTAATCTTAGAAGCGTGTGGTGGATAGATCTATCGAGGTGGCGCCTCCATCCGGGTTGGTGAATCCCAACTAGTCATACGGATGCATTTCATTTAATAACATTATTGAGTTGTCGGCAAACACTCTATTGGGGCCTACATTATGAGCAGTCTAGTTTGATGTCATGGACTTATAGCAATTGTAACATTTTTTTGTGACATGATGGTCATACACGGTCTATACTTGCGTAGTCGTATAAAACATTTACATAAACCTATGAACTCACCAACATTATTGTTGACCGTTTAGCAATGTATTTTCGGTAACTAAGGCATTATCATCATGGCATGGTTAAGGAACCACCTTTTTGAGTCGGCGGTCGACTTATATCATTGTACATTATGGCACTTTCTTTCAAAACATCGTTTGGACTTGTAATATATTTATATTTCCATAAACTTTATAAACTTTTGGGACCTATGTTGTAACTCTGAGCGTTTTATTAAATATCAAGCGATGTGTTTTAAAGCGACACTTTAGGTCGTTCAATATAACTGATTGTGATGCTATGACGATCAATCCCGAAATTCCATTCATTGCAAAGCAGTAATTTGGGGTGTGACAACTTCAAACATTGATCACATGATAATACCATTGAATACCAAGATCGTACCATATAATTTTAAGAAAATCATAGTAGCACCATAACAAATTTGGTCTAATCCATCAATGACTAGGTCCAAGTGATAAAGACCCATGAGAATTAACTTTCTCATAGCTGCACACGGCCCATAGAGGAGAAACTAGAAATCCTAGCCCATGTAATGAGGAGCCCATAGTGAAAGTACACGATTCAGATCAGGATTGCAAATCATAACTTACCCTAATATCTAGGGTATAAAATACTCACAAACACACTTAAACCTAACAAAAAAATCAGTAGCACTACTCTCTCAAAAATTATCCGCCTCCCTCTTAACCATTCACACCAAACGAACCCTAATGTAACCCTTTAAAATCATCCGCCCCTCTCCTTTCTATCAAGGTGACCTCGCCACAGGGTTGGCTTGAGGCTCGTTATCGTGGCCACAGGGTTGGCTTTGACTTACATCGTGACAGCCACAGGGATGGCTAAGAGATGGAGACTAACGTGGCCATAGGGAAGGTTTCGTTTCACACAGGTAGGTATACTCTTGATTCGTGTTTGTAATTGAGCCTTTGAACGAAATGAAAGAAGGAGGATAACTAAATAGTTATAATTCTTTTCTTTATAATTGATTTCGGAGAGTCATTGAAGAAGTATCTTCAAAAATGAGTCGATGAAGATTTGTTTTCGTGAGTAAGACTCTTGGCAGTCATGTCATTCTATGTAATAATCACGCAACATTCTGAGATTCAATCTATTTATATTATCTCTTTTGATTTTGTTTTGAGTTTGATTTATGAACGAACAAATGGAAGATGATAATATAGTTGTTATTTTTCTTCCATTTCTGATTCGGATAATATCAAAGATTGGTGATGACTAGCTCGTTGAGACTATCAAAAGTCTTGATGCCACATGTGTATTGACCGAGCGAATCTGAGATCATGAGTCTTGATGAAGGTTTGATGAAAAATGTTGAAATGAGTCTTGATGTTTGTAATTAGATGGATGACGTGGATCAGTGAATGTCAGCTATAGTTTGTGTTTGCTAGATACAAGGACTGATGATGGTAAACTGAGGTCACGAGTCGGTGTTTTGATTAGAGTCATGTGGTATTTTGATAAGAGTTAAGGTCAAGTTTGCATCTTCTTCATCCTTTACATCATAGTCAAGATGCATCATCTTAATCCGATCTCGATTGACTAAAAAGTCCACTCGCATTTTAACTTGACTCGCTTCGTCATCAACTCGCATCTATACCCAACTCGCATCAATACATTTATGCGACATGACAACTCGCTTTTGACATTAAATCAATAGCAACTCGCTCAATAGCAAAGTGCAATAAAACCAAATCTGAGTTAAGTAACTCGCATGGCCCGAACCGATTACCCAACTCGCTTTGACCATACACAAATAACTCGCATTAAATAATGCCGGTGTAAACAACTAAGCTTCTTATTTACATTAACACAACTCGCTTAGGGTTCACGACATCCAGACGATTTATGCCAAGTCGCTCCTTAGATATTTTTCGGATCAAGTCGCTTTAAATAAAGCACTTATGGACATATTTGAGACAACTCGCATGACAAAGCGCACCAACTCGCTTTGCATTCTTGTTTTGTATACCCAACTCGCATATATGAAAGTATGGTGTTGCTTAAAAGCGACTTGTATATATAAAATGTATGCACCAATGATTCAAAATCAAAGCAGTTTGGAACAACATGAGCAAAAGCAGAACTTGAAATATAACTTGTAGAAAAAGCTGTTTTGACCATAAAAACACGAGTTAGATACGGATTCAATCAACCAAAACACCAAACAACACATCGGACACAAACCATATCAAACCACATCCAAAATAACACAAACCGAACCAAATAATGAACAAACCGCATAAATAACCATTCAAATCAACCCAAAGAACAAAACCTAGGCTCGATGCCAATTGTTAGGATCAATATTTATGTTGTTAGATGATTCGGTGGTCTAGGACAATGATTAAATAAGAAAGCCATTAGAGATGAAGAGTAGTGAGGAGTTCTTGAAAGAGTTGCTTATCAAAAGTGAAAGGTTTATTCAAAGAAGCACACCCTTCCATGGATGGAAGGGTATTTATAGATTACACAAGATCGTCCTCATCGGATGTGGATCGAGCATCTGGTGGGTAAAGACCCGTCCTTCCTCCACGGTGTTGCACTATGCTAAACTAGACTAATAACTAACTAATAAAATAGTAAATAATGTAACTAACGATATGTCTATGAGCTAACTTATCCTAGATAATATTTGGGGAGACCGACTCTTCACTATGGAATTTTCTAATTCCTAACATGAAGTAATTGGAAGTAATTAGACGTAAGCATAACTTGATAGGATAAGTAACTAGGTTAGCACCCCTCTCCTCTATTGATCACAACCCTCGCCTTTATTTTCTTTCATATTTTATTGTCTTTAGTAGTAAATTAGTTAATTCAATATCAAAATCATATTAAAATCTGTGACACATAGACTTAGTTTAAATCCACACACATAGCTCTTGGGACGACCTCGGTTTTACCAAATACTACACTATACACGACCGGGTTCACTGCCCGTTAGTGCATTAGGGTAGACCTTAGGTATAACGAGAACTTATAAATATTAAAACCTGGTCAGTAAAACCTGCATCAAACATACTTACATAGGTACGTAGGAGCACGACTTTGACTCTAGCTACAATACTCATAAATAAAGAAAAGCACTTCGTGGGAGGCAACCCATGCTTAATTGTTTGCTTGTTTGTGTATCATATGTCTTTTTCATTGTTGTTTATTCTCATGTTTGAATTTGTAAAAATGCTTTATTTTGTCTTTAACCTAGTCTTAATTACATATAAAGGTATTTTACATAAGGATAAGTGTAGGGAAGATTACATACGTTTTAAAAGAGCGTGAACATGAGAATTACAATTAGTGAAATTGATGTATATGTGTGTTGTTAGAGTTAAATGCTTTTATCGAGTCATAATGGATGTTTTGCGGGAATTTTCGAGTTTTAAAGATATAATTTTCCGGAAAACGTAGCGAGACCGGTTTACAGTCGAACAACTGGCGTCGAGTTAGAACTGACGGCGTCGGTCAAGCAAAACATCTTATAAAATTTTATCGTTTTACGTGCTATGTATAAATTTTAGAAATTCTCGGTCTTAATTTTCCGGAAAATCGCAAACATCTATTCCACAAGTATTATATCCTAGTGTAGTTGTGTCATATATAGTTTTACCGCCGATTTTACGTGAAGGTTTCGTCTGTTTTCTTAAAGTGTGCAGGTTATATTTGGCAAGAAGAATAAACACAACATTGGATGGAGCTTATCACATATACATTCTTCTTGAGAAAGAATTTAACTACTACGTCACACGGATCCTACCGAACTAATCAGGGGAGTACTAGTTTCATTCTCTTTTACTTACCTTCCTTTATCATAACTTTGATACTTTCGAGGAACATTGGGGACAATGTTCAGTTTAAGTGTAGGGAGGGAGAATAAAACTGGAACTTAGAAACTATGCTCATCCTTGATTATTTGTCTTGTCCTTGGTCACTTGTGTAATAAACTATGAGAAATATTTGTTAGGGAAATTTTAGCACCAAATTTAAATTTTTTTATGACATGCACGAGCAAAACTTTAGTCTTAATAAAGCGTCTCATGGATAGGAGTTATATGACTAGCACAAAAAACCGTTTACCACTCAAATTCCACCCCAAAATGTGAGGTTAGCCTAGATCTTTAGGAATAAAAGCATTCACCTTTAATGCTTAGAGAGTGTACTAGTAGTATAATAGATTCTAGAACTTGTTTTGTGATGCATTTCGAGATCGCTAGTGAGACTACACTTGTGTGGTTAGGAATAACTAAATGATAAGAGGCATTAGGATAACCCTTGCTTGAAACCCGTATTATAATTACTTCTTCCACATCGGTCGAGTAATTACCCCACACCCTGCGATGTACTCATCTTTAGTACACGATACCCCAGTTAACCCTCGAGCCTATCCTTTTTGTGGTTCTCATGATGTTTCGGTTTTCGAAATATCAATGAAGAGCATTGTTTACAATCCACCCCCAAATGTACACCCAAATCACCTTAGCCTACCTTGTATGCACTCACCTTTAGTGCATTATTGTTATCATACTAAAACCTTAGTTCAATTATCTAGTTACTTGCATGGTTGTTAAGTCGAGTCGTATCTTTTGTACACAGTTTTGGGATGATTGGGACTCATGGGAAAAAGTAATATTTTATGGAGTGACGGGAAGAAACGTTAAATTCAAATTCCCTTTATTTACGTAATTAAATACTCCAAGTGTTTTGATATTTTCAAATCGGGTCAATTAGTATTAGAGTAATAAAAACTCAAGTGTAGGGATGGTCCTATAAATCCTTATATTTTGATGTTATCTTAGAGGATGGTAGAGTAAAGTGTATGCAAAAAAAAAAAAAAAAAAAAAAAAAAAGGGCTACCGTCTACATCTATCAATATGTTTATGTATGTTTGTTTCAAAGTTATCTAGAGTTTAGTGAGTCGAGTCTTGGCTTAGCAACACCATTCTTTTCATGCTTGTAACATAAGATTTTTGACTTGTGATGCGTGCAAAACCGTCAAGTCGTAATGACTTAAAAGCGACAAGCACGAAATCAATGAAGATCACGAGGAGTATAGGGTCTCCCGGGTCGTTATGTCGGCGAGCTATGCAATGGATCAATCAACGTATAGTGATCGAGGAGTTTGAGCGAAAAAGGGATTATGAATTGGTGGTTATAACTACGAAATATCAAACAAATACAAAGGCTAAAATGCAAATGAGAGAAATTAAAAGATAAAATCTATTAAATAAACGCTATCACTATAATTAAGATGATGTTTTTGTTTTTATGTTTCTGGCGAAATTAAAATCTCTGACGTACAAAATAAAAAGTGAAACTAAAGCAATATTAACCCTAAAAATATGAAAATGATGTTTTATAAACCTAATGATAAAAGAAACTTTATGGAAAAGAAAATTATTTTAAGACTAATTATCTAATTAAAACTATTTTTAACTATTAATTAATTACCTAAAATACAAGAAAATAGGAAATTAGGCTAGAAAAATAAGATTAAGACTTGGAAAAGTCTAAAATATCAAAATAGACTTTTCAAAACTATTTTTATATTTTTATGACTATTTATCTATTTTCTAGGAATTTTAAACTATTAAAAACTAATTAAATTACTAAAAATTACCAAATAAACTATGAAAAATCTGGAAAATTACTTTTTTCACTTTTTATATTTATCTAAGCCTAAGAAAAATGAAAACTTATTTTTTGAACCTTTCACAATTTTTGTATTAAAAGCTAAATAAAATGCTTAAAACTAATTAAAATCAAGAAAAATAGCAAAGCGACATAAAAATCTGAAAATTTCAGGAAAACTCTAAAATAATGTTAAGAAGCTAGGAAAAATGGAAAATCAGTGTGCTATGTGGAACAAAATGAAACTGATGAATCAAGTGCTTATTGAAATAAGCACTTGATAAGCAAATGAGCAAATAAGCTATCACACTGGAAACAGAAACTATGGAATACTAAAAAATGACCAAATGAAACTTAAATCAACAAGCTACAATCACTGATTACCAAGATAACTCAGATTTGGTGATTATGATATTAAGCTAAAACAGATTTTTGGTACCAACTTGCAGTCAATAAATAAGTACTCAAATAAGCTTAAAAGCAAAATCAAATGTTGATACCTAAACTAGACCTAAGTAGCTATCTATGACCAAAAGACCAGCCTTTGACAAGCTATAATAAGCTCGTGCAAGTTGCACAAAAGTGAGAAAATACTCGATGAATCTTGAGTTGTGAAAGGCACACCAGGCACGACTTGGAGCTTATCACGAAGCTTATTTAGCGACAAAAGCTAAAACCAGATAAGAGGTCTTGAAGACCACCTAGTAGACTACTTATAAACAAAAAATTCAGACCTTGAAAACCTTTAATGGAACCTGTGCACAATCTGCAATATCTGCACAAAACAAGTTTTTTGACATTTTTACTTTTGAAAATGGTTGTAAACTTTGACTAAAATGAAACTTGAATCAATTTTAAAGCGATGTGGACTATTTATGATGAAATGAAGTTAACATAAGCTTGGTATATGGATTTTGAGCACAAATTAAGATTTTGCTTAGCAAAAATTCTCAGATTAATCATTGAGGTATTTTAAAGCGATCTTTGACTTTGTGAGGTTATGAGGACAAAAGTAAGGCAGATATGAGCTATTATATGCCAAACAAACTTAAACCAATAAACTTCAACCACTAAGCTAACCTATAGAACAGTTAAACCACTAATTCCAAACACACCTGTTAACTTCTAACTTGTAATGAAAACTAATCTAATTTTTAATCCAACTAATTTCTTGACCAAACTAGGCTATGCTAACTTAATGAACACAGTTGAACAAATTTATCGAGATTATATCCACAAACACGTGTATGCAAGAACTTGAAAATTACTTACTATAGGTCCCAAGCCACAATGGCACCTGACCATGAAACCGAACCTAACCTATACAAATCAACCCAATTGCTTCCATTTCAACCCATTTCGACTTTGAACCACCCATTTCCATTTACATACCCTTTTGCTTCTTGCTTTGACTTTTGTTGACCGATGTCAAATATTGTTTGAGATGTAAATGTAAGTTTAAACCAAGCCTTAACAAGCTTATTAGAGCTTGTTTAAGCTTGAAAATAGGCTATATGATTTGACAATGGTTTGAGATTGAGAAATTCAACGATGACTAAAATATGGAAATGGAACTTAGGCTTGAATTGATCTTGAAATTAAGTTGCAATACACTTAAATTATTAACTTGAATACAAATGAACTTGAAAATACCAGTACAAAGCTAATTTAGACTAAGGAATTGAAATTCGACATACAATTTTAAAAAACTAAGACTAACTATCCTTCTTGCATCCTC
The DNA here is from genome assembly GCA_022545495.1 of Chrysanthemum lavandulifolium. Classification (NCBI taxonomy): domain Eukaryota; kingdom Viridiplantae; phylum Streptophyta; class Magnoliopsida; order Asterales; family Asteraceae; genus Chrysanthemum; species Chrysanthemum lavandulifolium. The sequence continues at coordinate 88,073,600 of CM040243.1, read as the reverse complement.
TACTCTCTTTTTATGCTCCAAAGTCTTTTCTCTCTCTACAGGTCAAATCCCAGCATGAATATGAGCCCTTGGATGCCTCTTGAGCAATCTTGGTCGTTGAGAGGATTTGGCGGGAAAACTTGGTTTGGATATCAGGGACAGGGAAAGTGATGCATTAAATGTGATTTGAGGGGTAGGTGAGGGGAGACAATGGGTGTAGTAGAGTGGCAAAGAGGTGGCTGGGGGGTTGGAGTTGCAGACAATCCTGTCGGGGAAGACAGGATTTTGGGGGCGGGTCTATTTTATGTTTAAATATTGGGTTGGGTTGTCGGGTCATAGGATTGGACCGGGTAAAACGGTTTGGGCCAGGGGGGTTTATGTTGGGCTTGGGTTTAAATAAGGGTCCGGTTGGGTTTTAGCTTAATAACAAATAAGGACCAAATGTGTAAAGCTCCAATTCCCAAGGACCAAACATGTAAGTTATGAAGATTGAGTCAAAGGGTTGGTCTTGCCAAGTTTAATAATCCAAGGGTTGATTTTGACATTTTTGAAAATTTCCAAGGACTAGTTTTGACCAATTTTGGATTTTCAGGGACTAAATTGTAATTTTCTCAAAACTTTTAGATTTCTCACCAAAGGACTAAATATGACAATTTATGATTTTAAAAGACCTTTGGTGACTTTTCTTTGAAATTTTGGCTCGGGGACTATTTTGACAATTTTATAAACTTGGGGACTAAAGCGCAATTTTGCAAATTTGATATGTTTTTCATCGATTTTGATATTTTGCATTTAAAACACATAAAACACTGATTTGTGATATTTTGATCATTTGATGTGTTTACGAGTGTTTCGGATGATTTTGCAATTTATTTTGTTCAAAATGATGAGTATTTACACACTCATCAATCCCCACATGAGATATTGCTAGTCCCTAGCAATGATTTGAGAAAACATAATGGATTTTAATCTCTTTACCAAAAGCCATCACTTGGAGTAGCCAAATGTTTCGGTTCAAGTAAGAACCATGGTACACAATAACCATGTGATTTTGCGCAAATCACCGACTTTCAACGGTTTGATTTGTCTTTACGAAGCCGTACCATACGGACTAGCCAACTCTTAGATAAATTATCAATATTATCTTTGGTGAGTGATTACCAATTATGGTTTTCCACGCCTTTACCACAACCATAATCTTGCGGGCTAGCCAACTCTTCACTTTTTAGGATATAGTGAGTTGAATACCATACAATTTTGGGCAAATTGCAAGCCGTCAACGGTTGAGGAATCTTTACCAAGAGCCGTTTGCTCTGGATTAGCCAATCCTTTTGCCTTACTGAGACATGGCGGATGATAACCAAATGAGAAAGTGTAGAACACTTGCTCGAAAAAAATTTTGGCCAAAAGCGGAATTTGTATAATTATATGATAAAATTCGAAATTCCCCACACTTAGAAATGAATATTGCCCTCAATATTCAAAGTACCTATGTTATCTTGAAACAAAACGTAAAAGGAAATACTACGGCCATTATTTAGAAAGATGATTTTTTTTTTTTTTTTTTTTTTTTTTTTTTTTTAGACTTATATACACAATATGTGGGGTAACTCCCCACACTAGGATGGAACACACGGGTGAAAACCCATGTTAAACTCTTGTTTTTGATTACCGAGTCGCTAGCTTGACTCGATCCCGCATTCATTGGTTCATGGGAAAGTTTGTAAGTCGGGACAACCCGGGGGGGTATGTCCTCTCCAAATAATGCTTCACTCGATGACCATTCACTTTAAAATTAGGACCATCGGGTTGAGATAACTCAATGGTACCGTAAGGATAAACCTTAGCGATAGTAAATGGACCGGACTAGCGGGACTTGAGCTTTCAGAAAATCTTCAATCTTGAATTGAAAAGAAGGACTCGATCACCAGCGTTGAAAACGCGGTTCTTGATCTTTGAGTCATGAATCTTCTTTGTCTTTTGTTTATAGATTAAAGAGTTCTCGTAAGCTTGATCACGAGTTCATTTAATTCATTCATTTGAGCTTTCCGATGATCACCGGCGATCAGAATGTCGAAATTAGCATGCTTGAGGCCCGGTATGCCTTGTGCTCGAGCTCAACCGGAAGATGACACGCATTTCCGTATACAAGCTTGTATGGAGTGCACCGATGGGTGTTTTGTAAAAATTATCACGGAAGGCCCAAAGTCGTCATCTAACTTATCCGACCAAGAGGCACGGTTTTAGCCAACCGTCCTCTCCAGATTCTTTAATCCCGGTTAGAAACTTCCACTTGCCCACTTGTTTGTGGGTGGTGCGCGATAGAGGTGCGGTGAGTTACACCATACTTTTGCATGACTCTTGCAAATTGGTCATTGCGAATCGTACCACGATCGCGATGATGGCTCGTGGAGTTCGAAACCTAGCAAAGAGATTTCAAGAATTTCACAACAACTCGGGCATCGTTGGTGGGTAAAGCTTTAGCTTCAACCCATTTTGACAAGTAGTCAGCGCCACGAGTATGTACTTATTTCCGTGAGAAGAAGGAAATGGCCCCATAAAGTCAATTCCCATATGTCAAAATCTCACACACTTGAATGGCGTTTTGCGGCATTTCATTCCTTTGTGAGATATTCCCGTGGCGTTGACAAGCGTCACGGGTTTTAACAATTCATGGGCATCCTTGTAGATTGTGGGCCAATAGAATCGGAATCAAACACCTTCTTGGCGGTGTAGTTGGGGCTATGATGTCCCCAGTGGGTCCGAATGGCAAGCTTTGAGAATGTCAATAGCTTCACGACCATGTACACATCGCGGATGACTTGATCCGCAAATCTTAAACAAGTAGGGTCGTCCCGAAATAATGTTTCACATCTTTGAAGAATTTATTTTTCATTGGGACGACATCCTTTCACCATAAAGTTACCCGCGTGGTAATTTGCAAAGTCCATGAAACCATGGGGTAGATGAGTCTCCACGAAAAGAAACCATATTGAGTGTTTCGAGAGAAATGTTTCATTGATTTCCTTTTTCGAACACATTTTGGTGAGGTTCTCTAATCGGGAAAGATGATCGGCTGACGGGTTCTCTGCTCCTTTTTATCACGAATGATGATATCAAATTCTTGTGGGAGGAGAACCCAGCAGACAATCTCGGCTTTGCATCTTGTTTTGCAAAGAGATATTTGAGTGCCGAGTGATCCGTATACACCACGCATTTGGTCAAGATAAGGTATGGCGAAACTTCTCAAACGCATACACCACCGCTAATAATTCTTTTCCATAGTGGTGTAATGGGTTACGAGCTTGATCATAGTTTTGCTCGCGTGGTGGATCGGTGGAAATGTTTGGTTTTGCGTTGCCCAAGGCCGCACGATTGCAAAATCACTTGCATCGCACATGAGCTCGAAGGGTAAATCCCGATCGGGGCAACTAGAATGGGTGCTTAGTAAGCTTTTTCTTAAGTGTTTCAAAAGCTTGATGCACTCGGGAGAGAAGATGAAAGGAGCATCTTTTCGAGAAGATGGGTCATAGGTAGGCGATTTTAGAAATCACGAATGAATATGCGATAAAACCGGCATGACCTAGAAAACTCTAACACCTTTGGCGGTAGTGGGATGAGGTAGTTTAGAAATGACATCAACTTTTGCTCTATCTACCTCAATCCTATTCTTAGAAATCTTATGGCCGAGGACTATGCCTCTTTGACCATAAAGTGGCTCTTCTCCCGGTTTAGACATAGATTGGTGTCTTCACACCTTTTTAGCATTTTGTCTAAGTGGGAGACATGTCTGAAATGAGTCCCCGATGACCGAGAAGTCATCCATAAACACCTCCATAGTTTCCCGATCATGTCGTGGAAAATGGCCATCATACATCGTTGGAGCGTGCGGGAGCATTACATAAGCCAAAAGGCATCGTCTATAGGCAAGCGTCCCGTATGGGCGGGTGAATGTAGTTTTCTCTTGATCCGGCGGATCAATGAGGATCTGAAAATAACCCGAGAAACCATCAAGGAAACAATAGTACTGGTTCCTCGCTAATCTCTCAAGCATCGGTCCATGAAGGGTAGAGGAAAATGGTCTTTACTGGGTGGCTTCGTTTAACTTCGATAGTCAATACACACACGCCATCCGTAACTAATCGAGTTGGAATCAACTCGTTTTCTTCATTCGTGACAACGATAATGCCACCCTTTTTGGAGCGCAATGAATTGGGCTAACCCAGGACTATCGAGATCGGTCGTCAGTGCGGCATCAAGAAGTTTGAGAACCTCTTGTTTGATAACCTCGTGAATCTTAGGATTCACTCCTTTGACTTTGAGCTGCGGCTTGAAGTCATCCTCCATTAAGATTTTGTGAGTACAAAACTCGGGGTTGATACCATAATATCGGAGAGTTTCCAAGCAATTGCTTGCTTGTGACTTCAAGACCTTTATGAGGCAGTTTTCTCCTCCTCGGTCAAATCCTTAGCAATAATGACGGGTAATTTATCATCACCTCCAAGAATGCATACTCGAGATGAGGAGGTAGGTCCTTAAGTTCAACCTCGGGAAATTCTTGGTGGATGATTGCCGTTTGATTTCCTCATTTGTGATTTCTTTCGGAGGAGTAAAGGTAATGGATCCTCGTTAAGCAATTGCTCCGGATAGAATATCCTCCGATCATACACACCATCAATTCGGTGAATTGATTCATCGATAGAAAGAAAGTCATCGATCTCTTCCGGAAGAGTCACCTCCCCCAAGCGAATTGAGAGAGGGGAAGAGTCGGCAATGATAGGTTGAGATGATGTGGTGGAATTGGAATTCCCACCCACGGAATTATGAAGATAACCAAGAAACTCTTGAGAGTACTCCTCTTAAGCAATATCGATTAAATCAACTCGATTAATTGATTCGATGTCATAATTTGAGGAGTGCCTCGAAGTTTGATCGAGGTTAAAGGTAATACTTCATTACCCACACGTAGAGTGATCTCTTGCTCAAATACATCGATAAGAGCACGGCCCGTCCTCGAGAATCCCGCCCAACAATGAGGGGAACTCGAGGATCGACATCGAAATCAACAACAACGAAGTCGTTTGGAAAATGGAACTTTCCTACTTTCACGAATACATCCTCGGCGATGCCAAGAGGCGCGAGATAGAACGATGCAAGCTCAAGAGTCATGCGGTAGGAATAAGTTCGGGAAGAAAGTTTCTTCCACATTTGAATACGGCATCAGTTGATGCTTGCACCAAGATCGGCAAGGCGAAGCATTCAATCATCCCGGAAAAACACAAGGAAGAAGAAATTTTCGGGATCTCCTAGCTTCTCGGAAGCTTCTTTAACAAGGCTATTGAGCAATTCTCATTCAAAGGAGTTTAGCCATTTCAAATGACTTTTCTTTGTTGCTCAACATGTGTTTCAGAGTGGATGCAAACTTGGGCATCAACATGATGGCATCCGCGACTTATGTCAAAGTGAAGTTCTTGGAAAATTTGAAAGAATTTTTCCATCGATGACTAGCTTTCTCATGAACTTTTGCTCATGTAACCGTGAGGGTAAGGAATAGAAGTTTTGGATTTAGGGTCAACAAGCGGAGGTTCAAAACAACTCAGGCTTGGTTTTGGGACAACACGAGGTGGACATTGTTGGCACTTCCGTTATTAGTAGGAAGTTCCTTGTCCTTTGTCGCCTGTGTTCGCTTTCCACTACCTTCGGGAGAGAGGAAGAAGAGGTAGTAGGAACAGCGGGTCCAAGATAAGAAGCACCACTTGGTTGTGATCGCCTTTGTATCGCTCCTCGGATTAGCGATCGTGTTGCTAGTAAAATACACGAGGCAGGGTCGATCATTTAAAGACTTCTTGATGTCGCAATCGGCTAACCAACAACCGATTCATTTCTTCTTGATTTCATGAATTGTTTCAACGAGATCATCGGATGATGGTCAGATTGGAACAATGGCTTGATTTTGTCTGGAAAATTCGCCTCTATTGTTAGGATTAGGGCCTTGATTTTGAAAATTCCTGGATTGTTGCCATGAAAATACCCTTGGTTGAAATTTCACGACTGGGTTTCTATTGTAATTTCCTTGATGTTGGAAATTTTGATTCGATTTTGAAAACCGTTGTTTTGATTGAAATGACCTTGGTTTTGAAAACCTTGGTTTGGTCTGCTCGATTCGATTACGGTTTTGGTTTTGATTGAAACCGGGAGGTCGAGTAGTGGTTAGGGCGGTGGTTCGGGTCTCTGAGGCGATATTGATTGCCTCCTTGATTAGACATCCCCACAAAGATTAGCTTCAAGGGGTTACCATCGGTGGCCATACGCTTATAATAAGCATGGGGCCACCACGGTAACACAAACTTCCACTTTCTTAACTTCAGCAGAGGAGGTGAAGTTTGTGGAAAAAAACTTTCTTCCGGTTGGAGAACCAAAGCTTGGATAGCTTCCGTGAGTTTATCAATCTTAGCATCGATTGCTAGGCGACTCACAGGCGATGAAGAAGAAGAAGGACCAACACCGACTTGGGAAACAACCGCTTGCTTCGGCGGTCGGACTTTAGACTTGTTTTCGATTATCGCTAAAGCTTCTTTGACGGTTTTGCTTAGGAAATTTCCTCCGCGGAGGAATTGAGAGAATCTTGATCGATTGACTCACTCCATTATAGAAAGTGTCGAGTTGCATCAACTCGGAGAAACCGTGGTGAGGACATTTCTGAAGCAATTCCTTGAAATGATCCCGATTCATCAAGGATTCATCAAACTTACGAGTGAACTTGATGATTTCATTTTAAGACTCGTGGTCTTGGAAGGTGGATAGAATTCATTAAAAATTTCTTCACCGGATCTTCCCATGTCTCTATAGGCGGGGGTTGTTTTTCAAGCCAAATCCGGGCTTGCCCTCAAGAGAAAAACAGGAGCAGAAAAGCTTGACTTGGTAGGGACATTCTTATACTTGATGGTAGATGCAATCTTGTTAAACCATCGAATATGAGCATGAGGATCATCCCGCTCAAAACCGAAGAATTGATTAGAGGTTACAAGATTGATAACCCGGTCTTGAGTTCAAAGTTTTCGACCACGATGGGCGGCTGTGATAACATCTCCATACCCGTCGATGGGTGCACGGAGAAGCTCGCACATAGGAATCTCATCCGCCATGATAACGGGAGGAGTGCGAGCAGTCCGGATCTCGGATCCGATGATGGAGCGAAACTGCGAACACGCCTTCTTGGAATCTTGACAAGCTCACGAAATGGGCTTACGGATCTAGAAGGCGAGTGCGCATACACTAGAGTTAACTCTAAGGAATCTCGAGTTAAGGAGAGAAATGGAATTATGAAAATCTTTCGGATGAGAATGAGAATTATGAAGGCGTTTATAAAAATCGGGGTGAGAAGAATCTTTATGGGTTTTTTTTCGAAGCGTCGATATCACAACAAAATCAATTAACACAAATTGAGGCAAAACAACGTTGAACTTAACCAATAATCCAAGATGAATGGCTTCTTTGAAAAGGTACACCAATCACAAGGACACAAAGGCAAGTTTTAAATCTTTAGTTAGGGAACTTATTATGGTCGCACCCCAGTTAGGTAGTGCCTTTGCCTTGGTTTTCGGTGGTAATCTTTTAAGTTGTTATTATTAAAGAAAGCAGCGATTCTTTTGTATTTTTATTTTTGATACATATATAGAAACAAAGAGAAAATATTTTTGTGTTTTATACGTTTTCTTGTTTTGGGTTTTGGATTTTTAGAAGAAAATATGGATATATATATATCTGAGATGGATGATATAAACAAAGAGTGAGGATTCAAACAACTAATCTGCTAAAGCGGAAGATAGATCAACCTGACTCCGGCGTGGCGCCAAAAATTTGATGCGTGCAAAACCGTCAAGTCGTAATGGACTTAAAAGCGACTTAATCACGAAATCAATGAAGATCCGAGGAGTATAGGGTCTCCCAGGTCGTTATGTCCCAATGAGCTATCAATGGATCAATCAACGTATAGTGATCGAGAGTTTGAATGAAAAGGGATTATGAATTGGTGGTTATAACTACGAAATATCAAACAAATACAAAGGCTAAAATGCAAATGAGAGGAAATTAAAAAGATAAAATCTATTAAATAAACGCTATCACTATAATTAAGATGATGTTTTGTTTTTATGTTTCTGGCCGAAATTAAAATCTACGTGACGTACAAAATAAAAAGTGAAACTAAAGCAATATTAACCCTAAAAATATGAAAATGATGTTTTTATAAACCTAATGATAAAAGAAACTTTATGGAAAAATAAAATTATTTTTAAGACTAATTATCTAATTAAAAACTATTTTTAACTATTAATTAATTACCTAAAATACAAGAAAATAGGAAATTAGGCTAGAAAAATAAGATTAAGACTTGGAAAAGTCTAAAATATCAAAATAGACTTTTCAAAACTATTTTTGTATTTTTATGACTATTTATCTATTTTATAGGAATTTTAAACTATTAAAACTAATTAAATTACTAAAAATTACCAAATAAACTATGAAAAATCTGGAAAATTACTTTTTCACTTTTATATTTATCTAAGCCTAAGAAAATGAAAACTTATTTTTGAACCTTTTACGAATTTTTTGTATTAAAAGCTAAATAAAATGCTTAAAACTAATTAAAATCAAGAAAATAGCAAAAGCGACATATAAAATCAAAAATTTAGGAAAACTCTAAAATAATGTTAAGAAGCTAGGAAAAATGGAAAATCAGTGTGCTATGTGGAACAAATGAAGCGATGAATCAAGTGCTTATTGAAATAAGCACTTGATAAGCAAATGAGCAAATAAGCTATCACACTGGAAACAGAAACTATGGAATACTAAAAAATGACCAAATGAAACTTAAATCAACAAGCTACAATCACTGATTACCAAGATAACTCAGATTTGGTGATTATGATATTAAGCTAAAACAGATTTTTGGTACCAACTTGCAGTCAATAAATAAGTACTCAAATAAGCTTAAAAGCAAAATCCAAATGTTGATACCTAAACTAGACCTAAGTAGCTATCTATGACCAAAAGACCAGCCTTTGACAAGCTATAATAAGCTCTGTGCAAGTTGCACAAAAGCTGAGAAAATACTCAGTGAATACTGAGTTGTGAGCAGGGCACCAAGGCCTGACTTGGAGCTTATGCAGAAGCTTATTTAGCAGACAAAAGCTAAAACCAGATAAGAGGTCTTGAAGACCACCTAGTAGACTACTTATAAACAAAAAATTCAGACCTTGAAAACCTTTAATGGAACACAGTACTGTCTGCAATATCTCGCGCAAAACAAGTTTTTGACATTTTTACTTTTGAAAATGGTTGTAAACTTTGACTAAAATGAAACTTGAATCCAATTTTAAAAGCGATGTGGACTATTTATGATGAAATGAAGTTAACATAAGCTTGGTATATGGATTTTGAGCACAAATTAAGATTTTGCTTAGCAAAAATTCTCAATAGTTAATCTGTTGAGGTATTTTAAACTGATCTTTGACTTTGACAGGTTATGAGGACAAAAGTAAGACAGATATGAACTATTATATGCCAAACAAACTTAAACCAATAAACTTCAACCACTAAGCTAACCTATAGAACAGTTAAACCACTAATTCCAAACACACCTGTTAACTTCTAATTTGTAATGAAAACTAATCTAATTTTTAATCCAACTAATTTTACTGACCAAACTAGGCTATGCTAACTTAATGAACACAGATTGAACAAATTTATCAGATTATATCCACAAACACAGTGTATGCAAGAACTTGAAAATTACTTACTATAGGTCCCTAGCCACAATGGCCTGCCAACCATGAAACCAGAACCCTAACCTATACAAATCAACCCAACTGCTTCCATTTCAGCCCATTTCCAGCTTTGAACCACCCATTTCCATTTCTGTACCCTTTTTGCTTCTTGCTTTGACTTTTGTTGACCAGTGTCAAATATTGTTTGAGATGTAAATGTAAGTTTAAACCAAGCCTTAACAAGCTTATTAGAGCTTGAAAATAGCTATATGATTTGACAATGGTTTTGAGATTGAGAAATTCAACAGTAGACTAAAATATGGAAATGGAACTTAGGCTTGAATTGATACTGAAATTAAGTTGCAATACACTTAAAAATTAACTTGAATACAAATGAACTTGAAAATACCAGTACAAAGCTAATTTAGACTAAGGAATTGAAATTCGACATACAATTTTAAAAAACTAAGACTAACTATCCTTCTTGCATCCTCTACTCTCTTTTTATGCTCCAAAGTCTTTTTCTCTCTCTTCTGGTCAAATCCTAGCATGAATATGAGCCCTTGGATGCCTCTTGAGCAATCTTGGTCGTTGAGAGGATTTGGCGGGAAAACTTGGTTTGGATATCAGGGATAGGGAAAGTGATGCATTAAATTTGATTTGAGGGGTAGGTGAGGAGGGGGGAGACAATGGGTGTAGTAGAGTGGCAAAGAGGTGGGCTTGGGGGTTGGAGTTGCAGAGATAATCACGCCGGAAGACAGGATTTTGGGGCGGTCTGTTTTATGTTTAAATATTGGGTTGGGTTGTCGGGTCATAGGATTGGACCGGTAAAAGCGGTTTGGGCGGGGGTTTATGTTGGGCTTGGTTTAAATAAAGGTCCCATTGGGTTTTAGCTTAATAACAAATAAGGACCAAATGTGTAAGCTCAATTCCCAAGGACCAAACATGTAAGTTATGAAGATTGAGTCAAAGGTTGGTCTTGCCAAGTTTAATAATCCAAGGGTTGATTTTGACATTTTGAAAATTTCAAGGACTAGTTTTGACCAATTTTGGATTTTCGTGGACTAAATTGTAATTTTCTCAAAACTTTTAGATTTCTCACCAAAGGACTAAATATGACAATTTATGATTTTAAAAGACCTTTGGTGACTTTTCTTTTGAAATTTTGGCTCGGGGACTATTTTTGACAATTTTATAAACTTGGGGACTAAAGCGCAATTTTGCAAATTTGATATGTTTTCATCGATTTTGATATTTTGCATTTAAAACACATAAAACACGATTTGTGATATTTTGATCATTTTGATGTGTTTAAAGTGTTTCAGATGATTTTGTAGTTTATTTTGTACAAAATGATGAGTATTTACACACTTATCAACTTGCCACCACTAAATCGCCTATCCAACAAAACCCTTTGTTTCCATACCGTAAGCCTAACGTTACAACCCTTGAAAAGACCTCTTAGATAGTTGTTCCTAGGTGCTTACGCCAAAGTGGTGGAGGTTTGATCTAGTCTCAAGCCTATGGTAATCCATGTACTATGCCAGGTAATGAGTGTTTATCTTCCATTTCCATTTTCTATATTTCATATACACCCGAGAGATGAGAGAATCCAAACACCCTTGTGAGGTGCTAGTATATAATTTTCGTGCTTGTTATGATAATTCGGTGCTTTACTTGTTGTGAATTATGTTAAACCAATGCTTCATGCCCCTAACATATAAACCGATTGGCCAAAGCACATTTGTTTGAGGACAAGCAAATACCAAGTGTAGGGATATTTAATAAGGATTTAAACGTACACTTTTAAGGGGTCATTTAAGCCCTTAATTGACCACTTTATATCCGTTCTTCGCTAATTTTGTTCCTTTTCACTTTTAGGTCTCTTGGAACCAAAATGCTGGAATGATGCATATTTGGACGAAAAGGAGTGAAAACATAAAGAAAATGGCTAAGTCAAGATCGAAGCCACTCAAATTGAACCTGACGGCGTCCCTATCAAAGGGCGACGCCGTTACTCTATACGGATTTGATAAAGAATGCACATGATGGCTCAGTAGACTTTTTGCTCAAATATACCTGACGGCGTCAGGCTTTGAAGAGGAAGGGCGTCACTAATACTTTTCATCTCAGAATGCCCAGATCTAGAATCAGACGACGTCCCGCCGGGCCCGACGACCTCACAACTACAACGTGGCGCCGTCCCATCGATAACTCGCCAAGACGAAAACCCTAATGACGGCGATCCGACGGCGCCCCACCTATAAGGCGACGAATCGCAAGTGTAAATCTATATATAGAATTTGATTTTTCTATATAAACATTTGTAGTCCGACTTGGATAGTATCTTAGGGTCCCAAACCCTATTTTACACATCAAGATAAGTGTTTTATTCCATTAGTATCATTATGTCTTCCATTGAATGTGTGTATGCTTGCTTGTTTAACATGTCTAGCTAGATTTCTTGTGTGTTTACTTAGATCTATGAAACCTAGTTGTTAATTATTGATTGGTTGTCTCTTATCTTAATTGTAATTGGCTTAGGAGTGCAACTAGGCTATCGTTGTGTTTAAATGCTTGAGTAATCTTTGTGAACATTAGTTTATGAATCATTTAGCGGATTTAGTAGTCTAAACATTCAAAGATAACCTTAAAGTTAGTTTATGAATCATCTAGAGGACTTCGTAGACAATAACTTAAAGGTATTCTCAAAGAGTTAGGATAAAGGCACACCTACGACCTTAGAAAACACAACGCGTTAAGAATAAGGACGTGACAATTCAACCAACAATAAAAGATAACTAGGGAGTAATAGTATCTAGGTAAACACATTTCTAATCATCATACGGCATACATTAAAAAGACATAGCTGCCCGTAGTATTAGATAATTAGAATAGTAGAAGTAATCGGTAGAAGTACCACCCCCAAACCAATTGCCCTGAGATTTTACCCTTAGTTTACTAAAAAACCAATAAAAAGATAAAAAAAAAGAATCATCCTCAACCCCACCTTGGCGTAGTACACTTCTTGCTAGCATTCCTATTCCCCTAGAGAACGATATCAATACCCGAGGCTTACCTCATACTATACTACAACGATTAGGTTCACTGCCTAGGGTGTTGAAAAACTTGCTCGACGAAAAGGAAGTTCCTTTGACCCCGAACGCGCTTCGTACGCGCATCAATTGATCAGTATATGGTGAGTCTATTGGAAGTGGATCAGTATGTAGTGGTTAAGTAGTTGGTGGACTGTTGGTGTTGGTGTGAGCTAATAAGCTTGTTGAAGGTGTAGGTAATGATGAATGGGTAGGAATAAGGAATGTAGGGAGTGTTTGGAATTAAACATACCAGTACTAATGGACTTAGTACTGCCAAGAATACAGACATGACTACTGAAGATACTTGCAATACTAACTGACTTAGTACTGCTAGTACATATAGTTTGTACTGCTTATAGGATATGTATGCCTTTTGTAATTATAGAATAGATATTGTGTATATCTTATACAAATACAGATTGATAGTTATCTTGTAAAGGACTTCTTACATTATAAAAGGAGGTCCTAGGTTAGTAGTTATATACGTATCTTTTGTTAAGCTTCAAGGTTGTAAACCCTAGTGATAGCTGAGATCACTCGTATTATTATTAATAATATTGAAGCGTTTGGTTATATCATTGTTCACTATTTAATTCATATACATCAAACCTATTAATCTTCTAAAGTACTAAGTAGTAGATTCCACATACTACTTGCTATATCCTCAAAGTATCTACAACACTAGTCTCAAGTGTTTAGATCCTCACAGGGAGATTGATGTGTTCAGGTGTGGTAGGAATTGGTGAATTGGTAAATTGATGGTTTTGGGTAATGAGTGACCAAAGGGAAATTCAGTTTCATCAAAAAGTACATGCATGCCAGTGATAAGTTTGTGTGTGGTTGGATCATATAGGACATATCCTTTTTGTGTGAAAGAGTAGCCAACTAGGAAAGTAGGAATAGACCTTTGATCAAGTTTGTCTGGGCCATGGTGGTGTACAAATGCTCTGCATCCTATGCCTCTTAGGTGGTCAAGTGGTGGTGGTTGGTTATGTAAGAGTTCATAGGGTGATTTGTGATGAATTGGTTTTGCGGGTAGTCTATTGATAAGGTAGGTGGCTGACAAGATGTAGTATCCCCAGAAATGGTTTGGAAACTGTGCTTGGTGTTTTATTGCCCTTGCAATTTCAAGTAATTGTCTGTGTTTCCTCTCTACTCTAGCATTTTGTTGAGGGTGTTTGGACATGAGGTTTGATGTAGGATACCATGGGTTTCAAAATAGTTTGAGAGACGAGTATTGATGAATTATGTACCATTATAACTTCTTATTGTTTTGACTGTTGTATTAAAGTGATTTTGAACATAAGCACAAAAAACTTTGATATTTGAGGTGGCGTGAGTTTTGTTTGGCATTAAATAAGTCCAAATTGCTCTTGAGTGATCATCAACAATTGTGAGAAAATACTTGCATTTGTTATTTGTGGGGTGTTTATATGGTCTCCAAACATCAATGTGAATAAGGTCAAACAAGTGTTTTGCATATGAAGTGCTTACATTGAATGGTAAAGCATATTGTTTTTCCAAAGGGCATACATCACAAACTGAATCTGAGGTACATTTGAATAATGGTGAAAGTGCTTTTATTTTCTTAAGTACAGTAAATGAAGAGTGACCAAGTATTGAATGCCATAGTGATGGATTAGTGTTGGTGTGGAGAATAGCTGATGAGATGGTGTGGCTTGAGGGTGCTGGTGAGATAAAGTACATGCCATCACAGAGGGTGCCATGTGCAATCATCTTTTTCTGGTCCAAAAAGATGCAGTATAAAGCAGTTAAGGTGAGTGAAATAGATGTCCCATGTAGTAATATGCTCACTGAGATATTGTTGTATGTGAATGAGGAGATATAAAAGACATTATGCAGTGTGATATTAGCATTGAGGGTGACTGATCCATAGGTTGTGACCTTGATTGTTTTGCCATTAAGGAGTGATACAAAAACTTGTGTAGTAAGTGTGTGAACATTATGCATTAAGGTGAGTGTGATTGAGATATGGTCTGATGCACCACTATCAATTATCCAAGCATCTTTAAGATCAATGATGACAGTTGCAATAAGCTTAGGAATTTTTTAAGGGTTAGAGGAAAAGATACCTTGAGAGAGATTGCCCTGATTGTTTTGAAACATGATCATAACTTGATTGAGCTGATTCTGCAGTTGGTCCATCCTTGCGATACATGATTGTTGATAAGGATTTAAAACGCACACTTTTAAGGGTTATTTAAGCCTTAATCGCCTACTTTTATATCCGCATCGCTAATTTTGTTCCTTTTCACTTTTAGGTCTCTTGGAAGTAAAATCTTTGGAATGATGCATTTTTGACGAAAAAGAGTGAATATATGAAGAAAATGACTAAGTCAAGATCAAGACACTCAAGTCATTGAATTACACCGACGCGTCCCAAACAGGAGGGCGGCAGTCCCTCTTTAATAATCGAATTTGTGACGACTCAAGAGCGATTTTGCTATTTTACACCGATGGCGTCGGGGCTTTGAAGAGTAAGGCGTCACGAAGTCTTTATTCTCGATTCGGCCTAGATCCGATTCATACGACGTCACTCATCAAGACTAACGATGTCACAACCACAACGTGACACCGTCCCAATGATGACTTGGCCAAGACGAAACCCTAATGACGGCGATCGATCGGCCCCAACTATAAGGTGACGTCGTCGCAGCTTGTAAAATTATATATAGAAATCGAATTTTCGAAATTTTAGGAGGAGACTTGTGGAGTAAAACCTAAAATGATTTTGGTCCGTTTGGACAGTATCATAGGGTTCTCATACCCTATTTTACATCAAGATAAGTAATTTATTTTATTGATTTCATTATGTATTTGATTGTATGTGTGTATGCTTGCATGTTTAACATGCCTGGCTAAATTTCTTGTATGTTTGCTTAGATCTATGAAACCTAGTTATTAATTATAGATTGGTTTTCTCTTATCTTAATTGTAATTGGCTTAGGAGTGCAATAGGCCATCGTTGTGTTTTTAATGCTTGAGTAATCTTTGTGAACCTTAGTTTATAACCACCTAGCGTAATTATAGACTAAACATCCAAATATAACCTTAGAGTTAGTTTATGAATCCTAGAGATTTTGTAGGCAATAACCTTAAGGTAGTCTCAAAGAGTTAGGGATAAAAGCATACCCTACGACCTTAGAAAACATAACGCTTTAAGAATAAGGACGTGACAATTCAACCACCAATAAAAGATAACTAGGGAGTAATAGTATCTAGGTAGACTCATTTTTAATCATCATACGAGCACACATCAATATGCATAGACTACCCCTTAGTTTAGATAATTAGATAGTAGAAGTAATCGGTAGAAGTACCAAACCCCCAAATCCAAACCCCGAGATTTTACCCTTAGCTTTCTAAAAAATAGAAAAAGATAAAAAAATAATCTTCATCAACCTCAAAACTTAGCGTAGTACATCTCTCACTAGCATTCCTATTCCCCTAGATAACGATATCAATACCCGAGGTTTACCTAATACTACACTACAACGATTAGGTTCACTGCCTAGGTTATTGAAAAACTTCCTCGAAGAAAATGAAGTTTCCTTTAACCCCGAATGCGTTATACGCACACCTAGTTTTTGGCGCCGCTGCTGGGGAATATAATAACTAGTTAGATTTCTATCTCGTTTAGGTTTCCTTGCTTGATTCCTATAAAATGAGATTTTTTTTTCTCAATTTTTAGCTTTCTCGTAGTCTATCCCCCTTCTTCGTGACTTTGTTAGTAATCCCATCACTTTTCATCATGGAAGGTGATAATCCGCCACCACTCATCGATCCACCAATCATTGACCCGCCAAGAGGCCGTACTCTTGGTGAATACTCTAGACCAAGCCACCAAGGCTATAGGAACACTATTGAGCTCCCCGACCAAGCTCAAACTACGGCCCTGTGATTCGACACCATCCAGTTGGTGCAAAACAAATGTGCATTCCATGGACTTCGTTCCGAAGATCCTAATCAGCATCTCAAGGATTTCCTTAAAATCGTTGATTCCATCGACCTTGATGCTACCACACGGGAGACCATGCGCTTGCGTCTCTTCCAATTCTCTCTACGAGACCAAGCTAGTAATTGGCTTGAGCGACTTTCCGCTGGATCCATCTCAAGTTGGGATGATATCACTACTCGTTTCCGTGCCCAATTTTTCCCACTGAGGAGAACTACCAAACTTAGGAATGAAATCTTGATGTTCTAACAACGTCAAGGTGAATCTCTCTACGAGGCATGGACTCGATTCAAGGACTTGATCCATAAAGTCCCTCATCACGGCATCAATCTTTGGCTCCAAGTCCAAATATTATATGATCATGTCAACTTCTCAACTAAGAAATCCATCGACCAAGCGGCTGGTGGCAAACTTAGTGATCTCACCGCGGAAGAATCGTAAGGTACAATAGAGGACCTTGCCCTCTATGACAATGAAATTTGGAATGACCCCCTCGAGTTGCCCAAAACTGTCAAAGCAATCTCCTTGCCTCCCATTGACTCACAAACTTCCGATCGTAGGATGCTCGAGCTTAAAGATCAAGTCAAATTCCTAACAAGCTTTTGCGGACTACGCCTCCATGCGTACCGACGGAGCGGGAGAGAAGTGGTACACTTTCAAACCCGAACAAAACAACTTAGGAAACTCTTACAACCCCTCATGGAGGAGTCACCCTAACCTTAGGTGGAGACAAAACTCAAACCCACCCCAAAGCTCATCTAGTCCACCCAATAGGTCCAACCCTCCAAATGCCGGGGATTCCACTAGTCTTGAGGCAATTGTGTCTAGATTCATGTCATCTCAAGAAACCCGTGTTAGGATCATATGTATGGATGATTTGGTGAATCGGGAGGTTGGGGAAGATGGAAGAACATCTTCATCATGTTAGTGAGAGAGGCTAGAGAGAGAAGGGAAAAACTAGTGTGTGTTTTATTGATGAAAGATGAAAAATAGACTAAGAGTCTCACCCTTCCATGGAAGTATGGAGGGGTATATATAGCCTACCACATACATAACTATTATACTATGACATAACTAGTCCATGTGTTTGGCTAAATAAGATAGAATATGTAATCCCTTAAATGTCGTTCCATTTCTGTGTTAGGAGTGATTCCAACAATCTTCCCCAATGGGACGACATAAGGGATTACTACAACATTTCCTACAAGTAATAAAACAAATAAAGAAAAGTCTTCATAAGCTCTTCAAATGTCGAGGATGATGACAGCCACGCTCTTTTGTCTTCTTCTTGTACCTCGACTTGAGAACTGCTTTTCACTTGTAGGCAAATGATGTAATATGCATAAATTGGATTAACTTCCCCAATTCAAGCCGCATGTCTTTAGCAACTTCTCCGTATACTCCTTTTTGGCAAAGTTTCAATCGACTTCCCAAACCGACAACCTTCTTCACAGATTCAAACTTTGATGTAGTGAACATTTCCTCTAACTTTTGAAATTTTCAAGACGCAGCAGAATTTATAGATGAGCAAGAAACCACACAAGGTAATCGACTTGTTGCGGAAAATCCGTTCGGGGTAACATGCAAGAAATCAACAAGATCTTCTCACGTATGTAGATGCTTCACACCAAACAAACCACGAAATATGAAATGAAATGACTTCCCAATGTTATGCGTTCATCGGAATAATAGTTACATGTGAATCGCAATTACTCGATAAATGACCGTGTGTGAGGCATCACAACATCATATTTAGGTAACTTCACACACGATAACTCGTGAAAGTGAGACGATAACACCAACTTGAGAATTTTAACCATCGATCGTCTCATTTCTTCCCATGATTGAAGAAATTCATGAAAGGAGAGGTTTTGAAAAAATCCAAAAACATCAAATGAAGCATACACCACCTATACTCTCTTCCCCGATGTTTTCAATGAATCGTAATCATAAACCACGATGTTGATGATGAATTGGAGACAATAAACCATGTATGTCCAAGTAATCAAACAATTATGAAGTACCATAAATATCATGTGAGAATAAATTGCCGATAAGACTTCTCTACTGTGTATACTCTTCTCAATTAACTCTTATCGACCCCATTATCATTCGAGATGGCTTTTTGTAGTGACTCATCGATGGAGAAAACCCAATATGACAAACTTGAGATCAAGTAAAATAACCCGAACCGGTGACTTAAACTTGCACTATTGTCGATTTAAGAACCCTTTTTCTTAACACCATCGAAAAAGGTAAACTTAAAGTTTCTCAAATTATCCACACCTTAGTGTGACACTTGAGCACAACAACGTAACTCCTTAAAAGTGATAGTTATACATTGTGAGCACAACAACATAACTCCTTACATCAGGTATAACTAGACAACTCAAGTCTTTGTCATTCATAACGGTTAAAGCTCGAACAAGGATCTCGAAAAATCATGCATCCAACCAACCCCGATATCTTCAGATACTAAGTACACGCACCCGTGATATCCCTCTTCAACCTCAAATCAATAATAAAGAATTCACGTCGTAGTCACATCTTACGGTTAAATGCCCAAAATTAGCCTTCATTAACGGTTTAAATGACTTTGATAATGGTTTCCCGATCTTGTCAAAATTGTATCTTCGTGAAAGTTATCATACCAAAATACCACTCGCTTACCAAATGTTAAAAAATTCACTCAATGTATAAAAATACATCTGATAGTAATGATTTTTCAGCTCAATGCATTTTGGTCTAACTCAAGCCAAAATAATAAATGGTAAACCCAATGTATCACTCCAGCCCGTCACTGACAAATCCACACCATCCTTGTGTTGGCCCAAGAAGCACATGAATATTGTTGGCCCAAACACTAACCAAAAAAAAACAACCATAAACACCACGGGTATAAAACAGAAAATGTTTCACCCTAATGTCATTTATTTGACCCTAAATATTTGCATTAAACTACTCTCTCCAAATCTTACCCAAAGAAAGATCTGGCAACCACTTTCAGTCAACAATATGCTCCAAAAAAAATTAGTGCAAAAATTGATCTAATCTTAAACTCTTATCTCATCAATTCTGCCTCACCAATCCAATCCGAATCACAAAAAAAATAATGAACCATCCCATATCTAATTATAACGATTTGAAGCACCATTGGATTCAAGAAATGAAATCTTCAAGATCCATTGGGGTCTCAGGTAGGTTTGTATTGATGTTGTGATTTTTAAATCGAATAAGAAAGAAAAAGAAAAAACAGATTTGTTACTTTCTTTTCTTTCATGATTCGAACATTAAATAAAGCAAAGCTTTACATTAGATCTGTGATGAATTTTTATTTCGTGTGTAGGGCTTTGAATGGTCTTGATGTTGTTTTGAATTACCACGAAATAAAGTGACTGAGATCTTAAGTTTGATATTTCATTTATGTTTATCTTCCTTCCTTTTTTTTTCTTCTTGAAAGAGCAGAAGAAGAAGCCGATTTCAAGCAACGACAAGGCGAGATGACAAACAAGCTCGACGCCCTCTTAAAAGCCTTCAACGACTGGGAAATTGGAGCACTACCAAGTGACACTATAAAGAACCCAAAAGTGAATTCAATTTCATCGACTTTATGTTCTTGCTCACCATGGGAGAGTGCATACCCATGCCCTTCACACTCGAAAGTTCATCCGGTTAACGTCATCAACACGGGTTCCAAGCGATCCCTCATGAAGTACCAAGGACCCGAGCCATTGGTCCAACCAACTCTTGAGAAACCCGTCAACCAAGAACCTAAACCTAATCTAGAAGAGGAGTACAAGGAACTCTACCAAGAAAAACCGGTTCTTGAAGTCTTGACTCATGCACCTTATTATAATGTATTAAAAGAAAAATATGAGCAAGAGCTTAAATTAGGAGAACGTGGATCCAAATTTGTGCAAAATAAGTTACCTAAGAAAATAGATGATCTCGGGCTATTCATTCTTCCGTGTAGGCTTGGAAATTCCAAACCTTTCGACACTCTAGCCTACTTAGGATCAAGCATCAATCTTCTTCCGTTGTCCCTCCATAGAAACCTTAACTTAGGTAAGATAGAACCAATGGAAACCATCTTAGGTCTAGCGGATGGTAGTATGGCATATCCGGTAGGGATAATAAAAGACATGGTAGTACATGTAGGAGAATTGACTCTTTTGGCGGATTTCCATGTGCTAGACATGAATAAAGACTCGACATACCCATTGTTAGTAGGAAGAGGATTATTAGCTGCCGCTAGTGCCATAATTGATTGTAAGATGTCTAAGATAGTGGTAGGAGAAGGGAGTGCTAGGTCAATTTATGATGTCAAAAAGCATGTCTACTACAAAGAGGAAGAAATTCCCTACGAGATCATGTTAGATAGAACACCATCTAGATATGAACCTTGGAATAATAAAGACTTTGTAGGTCCTGAACGACCTTTCTATCTAGAAGAGTCCTTTGTTAGTAATTCACCTTTCCATGAGCAAGAATTGGCTAGGGATATGGAAGTGAACACGTTCGAGGATGCCTTAGTGTTTAGGAAGATGACCGAGTTCCTAGGAACCTTGCCCGTTAATCTTAACATGAATAAGTGAAAAGTTGAGAGTGAGAAGCCTAAGCATAATTGGAATTGGGATAGACCACCTAATTATGGACATGGAGAATGGCACATTAGGATGACAATCTATGACCTCGATGGAGAAAAGTTTGTAAAGGCATACCGGAACAAGCATACCACTAGGAACTTAAAAGATAAGTTTGATCCCTATGACACATTCTTGAGGATAAACTTACTTACATAGGTACGTAGGAGCACGACTTCGAGTCTAGCTACAAGACTCATAAATAAAGAAAAGCGCTTCGTGGGAGGCAACCCATGCTTAATTGTTTTCTTGTTTGTGTGTCATATATCTTTTCATTATTGTTTGTTCTCATGTTTGAATTTGTGAAAATGCTTTATTTTGTCTTTAACCTCGCCTTAATTACATATAAAGGTATTTTACAAAAGGATAAGTGTAGGAGGATTACACGCTTTCAAAAGAACGTGAACATGAGAACTATGATTATTGAAAAAGATATATATGTGTGTTTGTTAGAGTCAAATGCTTGTATCGAGTCATAATGGATGTTTTGCGTGAACTTTTCCGATTTTAAAGGTGTAATTTTTCCGAATTTTTCCGAAAAACGCAGCAGTACCGCTTTTTGACAGATAACCGATGGCGTCAGATTACAACTTGACGTCGTCGAGGAGCGAAACAACTTATCTAATTTCTCTCGCTTTTCGTGCTACTTATAAATTTTGGAAATTATCGTGTCTTAATTTTTCGTAAAATGCAAACATCCATTCCACAAGCATTATATCCTAGTTTAGTAGAGTCATATATAGTTTTACACCGATTTTACGCGAAGGTTTCGCCTATTTTCTTAAAGTGTCCGTGTTTTATTTATCAAGAAGAAGAAACATAAGATTGGATGGAGCTTTTCACGCATACATTCTTCTTGGAAAGAATTTAACCACTACTTTACATGGATCCTACCGAGCTAATCGTGAGTACTAGTTTCTTTCTCTTTAATTACCTTCCATTATCATAACTTTGATACTTTCGGGAACATTGGGGACAATATTCAGTTTAAGTGTAGGAAGGAGAATAAAACGGAACTTTGAACCTATGCTTATCCTTGATCATTTGTCTTGTCCTATTTCATTTGTGTAATAAACCATGAGAAATATTTGTTAGGGCAATTTTAGCGCCAAATTTAAAAAATTTCATGACATGTACGGGTGGGTCTTTAGTCTTAATAAAGCGTCTCATGTATAGGAGTTATATGACTAGCACAAAAAAAACCTTTACCACTCAAATTCCACCCCAAAAATGTGAGGTTCGCCCCTAGATCTATAGGAATTAAAGCATTCACCTTTAATGCTTTGAGAGTGTACTAGTAGTATAATAGATTCTAGAACTTATTTTGTGATGCATTCCGAGATCGCTAGTGAGACTACACTTGTGTTGGGAATTATCTGTTACCACGGATAGTTGTGGTTTACATCGCTGATTACACTAGCGGTGGAAACGTATACCACCGCCGTACATTATTACCATCGCTATAGGAGAACGCGTCTAGATAAGTATAGAATAGATCTTGTGTATATTCTATATTGTTAGCTTTATACTTATCTTGTAAAGGACTCCTTGTTGTATAAAAAGAGGTTCTAGGTCATTGTCTTAGGTACTTGTCTAATTACCTACGACACTCACAAAGGCTTCAAGGTGTAACCCTAGTGATAAGCAAGATCACTCGTATTATTCATTAATAATATTGAGCTTAAGTTTTGTGTTTAATCTGTGTTTACTTACAATATATAATACAATCCGTCTTCTAAGTATTACTAAGTAAATTCGCGTGCTTAATAATATTATACAAAATATCATTGACACAAGGTGTGTCCGATCCATCAGTGGTATCATAGCGAAGGTTCGATATTCTCGCTTTTAGAAGATCCAAGGAATAAGCTTAACCTACTCACTCAATTCAATGGAGATGGAAAACAACCATCCAACTCTTCTACACCAAGGCTACCTAAGCTCAAACTTAATGAGTTTGAGATGTGGAGGATACCGATTGAGCAATACTTTCTCATTCAGACTATGCTCTATGGGAGATCATTCAAACCGGTGATTCTTTCAAGCATGTGACTAGTACTCGTAAGGTTGGTGACACAGATGTTGTGAAAGTTTCGTGCTCGAATCTAGTATTGAAAAGCACTAAGGAAGAATGATCTTAAGGCTAGAAGTTTATTGTCGATGACTCTTCCTAGAGACCGATCATTGCATTTAACAAGTTCACGATCGCTAAAGAACTGCTTGAAGAGATTTGCTCGGTGTTTGGTGGTAATAATGCTACAAAGAAGACATTAAAGACATTGTTGAAGCAAAGTTATGAAAACTTCTCCGCTTCAAGCAATGACACACTTGATGGCATCTTCACCAAACTCTAGAAGATTGTTACACAACCGATCGTGTTTGGCATTGAGGTTGAAAAGGAAGACCTTAATTTGAAGTTTCTAAGAAGTTTGCCTTCGAGTTTCAAACTATTGTTACCGTCTGGGAAAACAAGTCGACATAGAAACAATGAAGCTCAATGATCTTTACAACAACTTCAAACTTATTAAGCAAAGGTTGAAGAAGGTGGAAACTTGGTACAAGCTCTAGTAGTTTGGCATTGTTGTCAACCTCTGCTGACAATGATGATCTCAAGATGATAGTGATGATGATGTTGCCACTACTGGTTCTAAAGTTTCCACTGGTAATGTTTGTGTTACCACTGCAGGTTCAAAGAAGAAGGTTGCTAGTATTGGAGATTCTACCTTTTATGCTTTCATCTCCACTCAAGTAAATGGCTCTATCTTAACTCATGAAGACATAGAGCAAATTGATGAAGATGACTTGGAGAAGATGGATATAAAATGGCAGATAGCTCTTCTTAGCATGAGGGCTAGGAAATTCTACAAGAAGACTGGCAAGCCTATTCACATCAATGGTAGTGAAACTGCAGGCTTTGATAAGAAGAAAGTGGAGTGCTTTAACTACCACAAGTTTGGTCATTTTGCTAGAGAATGTAGAAGACCAAAGACCAAGGACAACAGTCTACTTGGTACAAGCAAAGAAGGAACCAACTTGTGGATGAACCAAAGGCAATGTTGGCTATTGATGGTGTGAGCTATGATTGAGTTTCATGGTCGATGATCAAGAGGAAGAACCTTCGATGTCGCTCTTGTTGCTACCGAATTTGCTCTCATGGCTTTCTAACTCGAGTTACAAAACTTTGAAAGTTGTTCTAAAACATGTAGGGCTGCTAGAGAAGTTGAAAGGCTTAATGATCTATATTCTAATGAAAGACAAGAGTTGTATATCGCTAATTATACCGTGTCAAATCTTAGGAGAGCTATAGCAGATTAGAGAAACAAATAGATCACTATAGAGAAAATGAGACAAAATATAATGATGATATGATTCTTCTTGAAGAGAGGTAGAACATACAACATCTATGAATGAAGCATACCAAAAGGAGCTTGAAAAACTTAAAAGATAAATGAGAATGTCAATTTAATTGTAGACACTGTTATTATCGGCCTAAGTCAATTGATAAAATTTGGAATGCTCAAATTCATAGTAAAGTTAAGTCGTATGGGTTACAATATAGTGCCTCCACCTCTAAGGGTGTTCATTCACCTCCGTGTATAGATTTAGCTCATACTGTGCTTAGAAGAGTTTCGTGATCTTGAACGTGAATATGGTCCTTTAAAGGACACTATGGTGAAAGGTGAGGAAGAAGTTAAGCATGATAATGATGTTTTGAGAGTGCTAGTGACTCATCCGTTGTTGATGAGAATGTTAAAAAGAATGTAGAGGCTTCTATCCTAAAAGTTGTTAATGTTGTTACAGAGGAACCTAGGAAACCGCTAATAAACCTAGATCAATTGTAAGGTATGTCGAGATGTATAGGAACAAGCCTCGACTCCTAGGGGTAACCGGAGGAGTTGGAATCATGTTAAATCTCAACAACTAGGTAGTGATTTTGTGATGTACAATAAGGCATGTTATATCCGTGGTAGTTTTGATCATTTAAATGCTTATTGTGACTATCATAATGGGAGAAGGAAGTCCATGGGAATAAAAGGGTGGAGACTAACAGGTTTCAAGATAATGTACACCCTAATTCACATTGCAAAATGGTCCCAAGAGCGCTCAACTAAGAAGTGGTCTCAAATCTTTGTCACTACAAAAACTGCT
This sequence comes from Chrysanthemum lavandulifolium, assembly GCA_022545495.1. Taxonomy (NCBI): domain Eukaryota; kingdom Viridiplantae; phylum Streptophyta; class Magnoliopsida; order Asterales; family Asteraceae; genus Chrysanthemum; species Chrysanthemum lavandulifolium. The sequence continues at coordinate 88,047,988 of CM040243.1, read as the reverse complement.
AACATGCTTATCCTAAGTCACCGTTAAAAGTGCAAAGTCCAAAACAACTTTTGCCAATCTGCACAAACAGGAAAAGAACTTTTCTCAATAATAAAGTTCATTATAACCAACAAGGTACCTAAACAAACCGCTAGCTTCACCGCTCATTCAAAAGTTACCACCGCAAGGGTTGTAAACAAGAAAACGGGGAATGGGCAATGTCAGAAGGCCTCAACACGTTGGGAATGGAAACCTAAATGAACTACCTCTACAACCAATCCCAATGGTGTATCAATGACCTTTGATATATTTAACTATATTGATACACGAGGCGATCCAAGTCAATCATGGCTTGGGTCCCCAAAAGAAACTAACTCTTTTATGTGCGTGAACATCCAAGGACAAAAGATCGATCAAGGATATACAGATAGTGGGTGTTCAAGGCACATGATCGCAACAAGTCCTATCTATTGAATTTTGAACATTATGATGGACAAGATGTCGCTTTGGAGGTGGAGTTAATGGAAAGGTTGTCGGTAAAGGAGTGATAAAATAGGTAACTTGGATTTTGAACCTGTACTATGTAAAAGAGCTTAAGTATAATCTTTTAGTGTGTCACAAATGTGTGATAAGATGAACAATGTTCTTTTACCAAAGATATGTGCTTTGTTCTCTAAGGATTTTAAGATGCCCGATGAAAGTCGATTCTTCTTAAAATTCCTAGAAAAGGCAATCTATATAGCTTTGATATGAACAACGCTGTTGCTAAAGATGATTATGCTTGCTTGGTTGCTAAGGCCACAAAGGATGAATCCATTTTATGGCATAGAAGACTTGGTCATGTTAACTTCAAAACCATTAACAAGATTGTCAAAGATGGTTTGGTGAGAGGTTTACCCGTAAAAGATTTGAAAATGATCAAACCTGTGGCTTGTCTTAAATGCAAACAACACGAGCTTCTTGCAGTCAAAGTTGGTTAACTCTATTGCTCACCCACTTCAAATGTTACATATGGAATTATTTGGTCCTACATCTCGTGAGCGCTTTGAATCTTAAGAAATATTGTCTAGTGGTGATCGATGATTTTAGCAGTTTACATGGGTTTTCTTCTTAGAAGCAAGGATGAAACAACCGGCATCCTCAAGATCTTCATCACGTAAGTTGAAACCAATATGATATGAAAGTTAAAATTATTAGGTGTGACAATGGGACATAATTCAAGAATAGAGTTATGGATGATTTTTGCAGAGATAAAGGTATTAAAAGAGAATTTAGTGTTGCTAGAACTCCTCAACATAATGGTGTTGGCCGAGGAGAGACAGAGACCGATAGAGGTCGCTAGAACTATGTTGGCGATTCTAAATTGCCAATCACTTTTTAATAAGCGCTAACATCGCATGTTATGTGCAAAACAGGTTTTAGTGGTAAAACAAAGAACAAGACACCTTATGAATTATTTAGGGTAGACCATTTATCCTTGACTTCATGAGACCATTTGGATGTCGTGCATCTATTCTCAATACCATAGATTATCCGGGCAAGTTTGATGAAAAATCGATGAAGGGTATTTTGTTGGGTATTCCATGGTCAACAAAGCTTTTAGAGTATTCAACTTAAGAACCCAAAAGATTGAAGAAAATCTGCATGTGGAGTTCCCGGAAAACAAATTTAATCTCAAAGGAACCGTCCGTAAAGGTCGTTTGATCTTGATACTCTAACAAATACTATGAATTATGTGCCTTATTCTACAGGAACATATTCTTTTGATTTTGCAGGTTCAGAAGAGTTTCTTGATGATGATGATGATGATACAAGCAAGGATCATGCAGATGATCAAGATGAATTCAGTCTACCTCTTTGGGACTATGCAGATAATGATGACATACCAAAAACTGGAGATGCTCACCCTTCTAATGATTTTAGAAAGGAAGGAAGTAACAACTTGAATGTCGAATTCTAAAAGCAAAGGAAATTCATATTCCATCGCTAGGCCGTAAGTCTCCACCGCAACACCGATGTGGAAATTACGACTCCAAATACAGAGGAAGCTCAAGTCAATGATGTTGAAATTTCAAATATGCCAAGTGAGATTGCAGCCTCGACTCCCACACTTCATTCATAAATCGCATCCTCTTGAAAATGTGATTGGGGATGTCTATTCACCGTGAAGACTAGAAGACAAACAAAGTTGCTCGATGTCCATGGATTCATTAGTAAAATATATGAATCTAAGACTCATGAAGGAAAGAATGAATGTCTCTTTATGTGTTTTATGTCACAAATGGAGCCAAAGAATGTTTACAAGGCACTTGAAGATGAAAGTTTGGTGGAAGCAATGCAAGAAGAGTTGCTCCAATTTAAGCTTCAAAAGGTTTGGGTGCTTTGTGATTTGCCTTCCGCAAGAAGGTAATAGGTACTAAATGGGTGTTCGTAAACAAGAAGGATGAAAGAGGAATTGTTATCGTAAACAAAGCTAGGCTTGTGGCTCAAGGATACACCTCGTGAGAGGGTATTGACTATGAAGAAGTGTTTGCCCCAGCTTGCATGAATTGAAGCAATCGTGCTATTCTTAGCCTATGCATCCTTTATGGGCTTTAAAGTCTATCAAATGGATGTAAAGAGTGCTTTTCTATATAGGCATTGATGAGGAGGTTTATGTCTCACAACCTCCAGAAGCTAAGACCCCGAATATCCTAACAAAGTATACAGGTAGTTGATGCGTGTTTACCGACTGTGTCTTAATATTTATAGTGTCTCGCTATACCTATGGTCTACCCTAATGTACTAACGGCAAAGTACCCAATCGTGTGTAGTGTAGTAAATGGTAAAGCCGAGGTCGTCCCAAGAGCTATGTGTGTCGGATAATTACTAAGTCTAATTGTCACGTAATATTAATGGTTTGATAGGGTTTTAATTAATTAAACTACTAATGCAAAAATCAAATAAATGGTAGAAGGGAAATCAATAGAGGAATAGTGGTGCTAACCTAGTTAATCCAACTAACTAGTTATGTTTACGCTCACCTACTTCCAATTACTTCGTGGGGTCAAATTCGAGAGGACAAGATTTGGTCAATTCGCCTAACCTATCAAAGAAAGATGCTACCACAGAGAAATCAGCACACCATCACAAGTCCTGTTGTTCCCGGTCCCCAAGCCGAGTCATTAAGTACCGCTACATGCTAGATTCTAAATAGTGAGTGCCGGCCGTTAGGAACTTAGACACTACACCCCCACCTTAAGTTCATCCAAACGATAGTGATCGCTGGTCAAATCGCACAAGTAGAAAAGGTCGTCATTGGTCATATCTTACCCTTCCCGCCCTCAAATCCGCTCAACTAGGGTCATTGGTCATATCTCCTAGGAAATTGGCCTCTATCGCCATTCAAAACTACCAACCAGTGGGTGACTACCAAAGAACTATGCATGCATACACTTAGAAATAATTGTACGAAGTAAAGGTAAACGCAAACAAAACATTTATGAATCATAACTAGGCTAGCACCAAAGGGTGCTTAGTCACCATATTAATCATGCACATCAATTCAATATTCAAAGGTACGAAATACATGAATTGAAAGTAAAGAAATAATAAACGCTAAAGCTTATCGTAATGGTGTGACTTCTCCTTGAAATGTCTCGTATGCTTCCCTAGACCTCCTTGAGCTTTTTCCCACGCTCGTGTGTTGTGTGGAATGGGATGATTTGAAATGTCGGAATTGTGGGTATTTATAGGTTGTGTCCGTTACTACAGAACTAATAAATGAGTTACGCCAGAACCTTCTATTTCTCCGTAAATGCACTAGATATGCTAGTTAAGGCGTAACCTTATAAGTGGTTACGCCGTAGTCTTCAATAAACTCGGTTACGCCATAAGTGATGAAGTAGTTACGACGTAAGTATTAGCGTGCATGGAACCTCAATTGACCTAATGGAGTTACGTCAGAACCTTTGGGAGGAGTTACCGTAACCTCTTGATAAGTTGGACTTCGGGTCACGCAATAGTTACTACAGAATGTGAGAGATGAGTTACTGTAACTTCTTCAAAATAAGCATATTGTGATAAATCTTTAGTAACGCTTTCCATTTTCGCCTCTTTAGCTCCAATGCTTGTAATTCACCGAAAGTGTAAAACAATGGAAAACAAGCATAGATCCATATAAATGATATAAATAACGAGCATTAACGGGAAATTGACACTTAATATTCGTGACTATTTGATGTTATCAAATATCCCCCACTTGAACTCTACTTGCCTCAAGTAGACCTTTTAGATAGATTCCTAAAAGATATCTCCCAAAACCTGGAAAATATGAGTTTACAAACCTTATGCTAGAATAAAACAAAGCCGAACAATTCACGAAAGGGGAACAAAACTCAAATCTCTCAACTATTCTAAGTGTCAATTTCGGGTGATCACCAATCGCACGCTTATAGCATGTATTCTATCATAAGCTTGGCGGTTACACAAATCTCCACCACTAGAGTTAAGGGCTAAACAATTCTCGAAGGCAATATGGGTAGACACGACAAAGGTTAAGGGTGACTCATCATTACTAACATGTCACAAATCAAGTGGACAAAATCAATAATACATGACCAAATCCATGGCCAAGACACCAAAGATTGCTCACGCATCACCTAGACACGCTTCATGACTAAAAGGGTAGGATAAGACATGGGATATATAATTGGTGTAAAATGAAAACAAGGTGTAGTCTATATCTACAACTAAGTCATCACCACTTCACCGTCCGCCCAAAGTTCAAGCTTAGAAGTCTAGAGACCGGATCATGAAATGCAAGGTAGATGTGTCATTAGAGGACGCCGTGATGGGGACACTACCTTTATTCTTCATGGTATAACACCAACCCAATCTTCCAATGCACCGAGGTGGCCTCCTCGAAACTTAAACAATAAAGCTCATACTACGTTGCTTATAACATTGCACTTTACAAAATCATAACTCAATCAACTATATATATATATATATATATATATATATATATATATATATATATATATATATATATATATATATATATATATATATATATATATATATATATATATATATATTGAATTTTTTGAATATAACATGATAACATAACATCCCCCACTTGAGATGAACAATGCGAATCGAGGGGTCTTCAATGATCTTCATAATTGTTGTCAATGAAAGCGTGATTTGCATACCTTTCCACTCGAACCTTGAACTTAGGCAAATGATGACTTGCCAATTACAAATAAAGACGGTGTATAAAAGAAGGATAAGTATTACCCAATAACATAATGTGTATTTATGCACCTGTCTCGCTGAGCCAAGGTGTAAACGCGGTATCATGTTTTGATGTTTTTAATTAATAATGTATGAAATACATTTTCATGACCGCTTTTATAAAAATAATATGAAAACGAAATTATTGACCCAATAATAATTATCGAATTTAAATTATAACTAATGCGGTGTCGGTATGCGCTATATTACTTTTCACGCTTTATGAGATAACTTTTCGTTATAGATGTAAGTCAACGAAAACGCTTTGAGATTTATAATTTAAATCGAGGAATTAATTAACTTGGGAAGTTACCGTTAATCATCGACACAACATTTGATTTTTACGCACAGAAAGGTCAAATAGTCAAAAATCAATTTTAAAAGTCAAAAGGTAAAATAATCATCTAACATTATGAAAATTACGCTTGTTACAGCCTAATGTCCGTCTTTGTGGATATCCAAAAATATAGGAATGTAAATATCAAATGGCTAGATTAGTAATGAAATTCGGGATCATGGGCTATTCAGCTTCCTCAGTGTATGTAATGTTTAATCAATCCTCTAGCCACTTACTAGACACATTTTGTTAAAAAAAAAGAAGTGATTATGATCTTGTCTATCAAATTTATTAGAGTGGAAGAAAGAATGATCAGTATTTCGTATCAAACACCTAATTAATTAGACTTTTTTGTAGAGGCAGTGAGGCACTATATTGGTTTTAGCTAAGCAAAACATGAAATTCGTTTAAATGATTTTGAATATAGAAATCCACAAATAAATGATAACTCGTAATATAATCAAGATCTTGATTTACTAACTATTAATGTTTGTCTTACAACATATCGTCACATTTGATGTGTACCGTGTTTTCAACTAGTAAAAACCGTGTCGATGAAGTCTTTTGTCGTTGGTATTTTAATTTATGAGGAGTGATACACTCACCAAAATTCATCCACATATCTGACGTTGAAGGTGCCAGACGACGGCCATGGCAGCCCACTCACAAAACCAATCATCCCGCCACCTCAACGCGCGATTTTTTTTTAATGTAGCATTAATGTTAATTTATTATGCTTGTCTTTTGTAAAATTCACATTCTTTACCAGCCCCACCATCATCTAAGAAAAAGATTCTCAATGAAAATGTGACCAAAGAGACATGAAATTACTAAGCATAAACATAAATTAATACTCTATCACTTAAAAATATATAATCCAAATGCTTGATGATGAAATACTTGTTCAAATTATTGAATTATTCTTGTGAGTTAATGGAACCAAGCCAGCAAACGTTTCGGTAAGTTTCACGGTTGAAGATACTCGCATTAACTTCACCAGCCATCTCTATGAAGTATTTGCAATTTAGCCTTGAGATTCTGTTTTGTACTCGGCATCTTGAAAAGTGTTTATTAATATACCACAGATGTTGAAATCAAATCAAAAAAAAGTTTTCATCCTGGATTAACATATAGTTACCCACTATGCCTCAAACTCATAGTATGACACATACCAACAACAGAGCAAGCAAAGGACCATGAGCAAATTTTTTGCATTTTCATATTTTCCGTGACCCACTCCAAACAATTCATAACGTTAAATTGCATGTAGCACCTACTCAACAAATGTGAATGTTGATCCATTATTATTATGACTGGACCTTCATCAAACATCTAGTGGCCAGGCATTCTGTTGGGATACTCCATGATACACCGGATACACACTTATAATCCGATATGGTTACCAATTAAATGAGCACGGAGATCATTATTCTTTATCTAACTTAACCCCTACTGAACTAAAAGAACCCATGCACACTGCCATGATAGTAAAAACAGCAGACCCCAACTAGTCATCATCTGTAACTGAAATTATAAAGTTTTTTGGTTGATCTTTCAAGATTATAGCAAATGTGTAGCAGTATGTAATCTTTTTATCTCCACGTTGCGGATTGTGCTGGTTACAGACTATGCAGCATGTTTATTTGTCTTCTTAAGAGAGAGTAATATAAAATGGTAATTATTAACTCAAGCAATAACATACTTCATTAGTTTGATGAGACAGATAACTACAAATTGAGTTCAACTACTACGATTTCAGTTTTTTCTTAAAAGGTTAGATTGGAAAAATTAGCTCAGTGATGATACTCTCTACATAGAGTGTCTGATAGATCCCACAATATATAAATTCAACAATAAAGGTATCGCCACAGTTTAATCTAACCCGTCCAGGATCAGTTTGAACACACATTAAAATTTCATCATCCAAGACCTTGATACTGCAGCTATTAAACAAATCAGCCCAGTTATGCTGTTGCTGTGTTTACATAACACAAACCTGCATTAGCACTACAGAAAGAGGTTCATATATCAAAGATTCTCATGACACAACTCAGCTGAATTTAAATACAGAAACGAGAACTCAATGCACCTATATGTACGAAAGTATAGGCAACACAAGATGAACAATAAAACCTTTATTCGATCTAAGCCGCAATAGTCGCCTTAGATTAAGTTTACGAGTATCCAAATGTTACAAGATTAGATTAATGTCAATGAGACAATAATCATGTAAATGTAAAGACAAGATGAGATCAAGAAATGATCCGAAGAAGAGAAGAGAGTGATACAAAAGACCGCACACTCAAGTATGTTTAACCCTAGAATTAGGGACTTATTAAATAGGAGATTGTTGCACTAAGACCCTCTAACGGCTATAAATGACTCATCAGCAGAATTGATAAAAGCTTCAGCAGAAACGAGCATCTTGGAACTTTAAACCTTTTATCCTTTGTCCATGATTAACCCCTGTAATAATCCTGCAATGAACCATAACTTGAAAGTCATTAGCAATTGATAGAATGATATGTTTCCCACAGATTATTACCCCAAAATTTAACATTCCCCCTTAATCTGATGGGCAAACATATCAAACAATATCAATTTTTCACACAAAAATTTATGCTGATAGACAGGGAGGTTCTTTGTGAGTATGTCTCAGCTTTGGTTTGAAGAGCCAATCTTTTAGCATTTATAACACCTCTAGCAATTTTTTCCCGATGAAGTGAACATCAATTTCAAAGTGTTTTGATCTTTCATGGAAAAGAGGTTGACAACAAGTTGTAGAGCGATTTGTTATCACAAAAAGATTAACAGGAGATTAATATCAACTTTTAGATCTTTTAAGATTTTTGAATCCAAATGATTTCACATGTAGCAGAGACATAGATCTATACTCGCTCGTGGAAGATTTTGAAAGAGTGTTTTGTTTTTACTTTTCCATGAGATCGACAATCATTAAAGAAAACACAAGAACTGTGATGATTTTCCGGTTTTCTTGCATTCGGCCCAATCATCATCACTATATCCTTCAAGATGATTTTCGAGTTGCTAAAATTGTACCTTAGACCTTTTCCGGAGCTCCTTTTAGATATCTCGTAACATTGAGGCACATTCCGGATGAGATTTTAAGGAGAATGCATATATTGTGCCGCATAATGAACCGAGTATGAGATGTCGTGTCTTGTATGGGTGAGATAGATAAGTTTCCCAAGTAGCTTCTGATAACCAGTGATGTTGACAAGCAAGGGGTCATCAGCAGTGGGAATGTATGGAAGGACAGAATTGGGTTCCATAGGAGAGGACACAGGTTTGCACCCAAGAAGGCCAAATTCTTTGAGGAGTTCAAGACAGTATTTTCTTTGGGAGAGACAAATGTCATTCCCGGTTTTTAAAACCTCAATGCCAAGAAAATATTTTAGATTTCCCAAGTCTTTGATATGAAATTTGGATTTTAGAAACTCTTTAAAAAGATTTATCTCATCAATACAGTTTCCAGTAAGAACAATGTCATCCACATAAACAAGTAGAGCAATAAACTTGTCATTCTCTGTTTTGGTGAACAAAGAGTGATCATTAACAGATTGGACAAAGTTATTTTCCTTTAAAACACTGACAAGTTTTTCATTCCATTTTCTGGGAGCTTGTTTTAGGCCATATAGAGATTTGACAAGTTTACAAACTTTATTTTTATTGTTCTCATTACAAAACCCCTTGGGGATGGTCATATAGATATCCTCATCAAGATCTCCATACAAGAAAGCATTGTTAACATCAAGTTGAAAGAGAGGCCATTTATTTTTTACAGCTAAGGCAATAAGACATCTAACAGTAGACATTTTTACAACAGGAGAAAAGGTTTCATCATAGTCTATCCCTTCCCTTTGGTTATAGCCTTTAACAACTAATCTAGCCTTGTATCTATCAACTTCACCATTGGCTTTATATTTGATTTTAAAGATCCATTTGTAGCCAATAGGAGTTCTATTAGGAGGTAGATCAGGTTATATCCCAAGCATGGTTTTCATTTAAGGCCTCAATTTCGTAGTTCATAGCATCAACCCAATTACTATCAAGGATAGCTTCTTCATAATGTGTAGGTTCAATACTTTTATTTAAACTAGAAGCAAAGCAAGAATTATCTTTGTTAAGATTAGAGTAATTAACAACCTTTTCAACACCATATTTGACTTTTCCTTCAACAATAAATTCATTAAGATTATCGGGCAACTTAGAAACTCGTTGACCTTCTAGCGAGAGTGGTCGGCAAGCCTCTTTCTTGTTCAAGAGAATCGGTGATGTATCGCCAGAATCGAAGATGCATCGCCAGGATGTGATTCTTGTGATATGATGCCCTCAGGGTGTGTATTATCATCTATAGATGTTGCAACCGGTTCATCAATCCTAGTAGGATGACTTACCACTGTGCCATCATCATAGGATGTCACTCTCCCTTCATCATTGGGACTTGTTTGTGAGTCAAAGAAATTTTTGTGGTTTAAATCTTTAGGCACATGAGTTTCAACAAAAGGTTTTGACAAAGAATTTTTCATTTTGAAGGGAAAAACGGTTTCATAAAATTTGACATCTCTGGAATAAAAGATATTTTTTGTTTCTAGGCTCAAGAGTTTATAGCCTTTTTTTCATTCGAGTAACCAATAAGGACACTTTTTCCGACCTACTACCAAATTTATCGAGATATTGAGAATGGTGGCATAACATAAGCACCAAAGACTCTAAGGAGAGAGAGTGAAGGGTCATGCCCATACACAAGGAAGAAGGGGACTTGCAGATGTAATCAAGAGGTAACCTGTTTATGACATATGCAGCAGCTTAGAACACATTCGTGCCAAAGATATAGAGGTAATTCCCCTAAACATAAGGGATCTAGCAACATTAAGGAGATGCCTATGTTTCCTTTCTGCAATGCCATTTTGTTGTGGTGTATAAACACAAGAGGTTTGATGTAGAATTCCTTTTTCATGGAAAAATTGTTGAAGTTTATTATTGACAAATTCTGTCCCATTATCACTTCTAAAAACCTTGACATTGTGTTCAAATTGATTTGATAGCATATGAGTAAAGTTAACAATGGAAACATAAACATCATCCTTTCCCTTAAGCATATAAACCCACACTGCCCTGGAATAGTCATCAACTATGGTTAAAAGATATTTGTAACCATCTCGATAGTGATTTTATATGGTCCCCAAACATCAAGGTGAACAAGTTGACCAATTTGAGTGGATTTATGTTCACTTAGAGGAATGGTTCTCTCGTTTGTTTAGCTTTATTACAAGTATCACGAGATGATCAATTTTAGATGAACTATCAAATTTAAGAGTGGGTTTAAGTATGTATAGGACTTGGTCGAGGATGACCAAGTCTTTGATGCCGAGATTTCTAGAAACATGGCAAACAGACATGCGCTTATTAGAAGTAATCTTACATGTAGAGTCTATATCAAATATATATAACCCATTGTATTGTTTACCAATCCCCACAATCCTTTTTGATGTAAACTCAGATATAGCAATTAGATTCATTAAACCCAACAAACATCTTGTTGTCTCTAGCAATCTTATGAACAAATAGCAAACTAACATTGTACTCGTGAACAACAAGAACATCAAAAGAGTTAGGTCATTATTGACCTTTAAATCACCAATTTTAGTAATTAAGGCCCGAGTACCATTGGGATGTCCAACAGCTAGGCCAAGATTTGAAATGTTAACAACATTGATTAAAAATTTCGATACACGTCATGTGTCGATTTGCACCATAATCAACAATCCAACCAAGACCGATGTTTCCGATAAGGATTTAGTGTTGTTGTTAAAAACTTGTTGAAGTTTACATTAAACTTGACACCGCCATTAAAGAAGGTTCCCGAAAATTTTACCGCTAAGTTGGCATTAGCAAATGACACATTGTTGTCATTGAGGAGACTTATAAGTCTTGAGAGTCGCTCATTAGATAAGGAGACATGAGAGTTGCTAGCACTATTATCGTGACGCGATTAGTTTCAAGCAGAAACATTGTTATCACCGAAAGGTTTACCATTAAAATTTCTTTTAACATATCCAAAGCAGATAGCCAACAAGATCATAACATCTATCAACAAGATGACCGTGTTTTCGCAATTAGTACATTTGAGGTTCATGTTTGGTCCTCTCGCTATTAGAGTCATACAAGATTAAAACCGAAGTTTTGTTGTTAAAACTCTTTGTTATCAAAAAATTTCCACCATCGAGTTTTTGCAAAAAAGTCGTAGCATTACGTTTAGCGAGCTATTCCCGATGAGACATTTCGCGCGATTCTTCTCCGAGACAACAGAGAAAGCGCTTTGACATTAGGTAAAGGATCTCGTTAAAATATTGCTTCGATGGGAACATAGGAATCATCAAGACCTATAAGAAATTGCATTAACTTGATTAGTCGATTGTGTTTTCAAAATGTTTTGCACCTCACAAGTGCAGGAGGCAAGCTAATCATACAATCAAATTGTTTCCATAGAGAGTTAAGATTGTTATAGTAATCAGCAAGAGAGGACCCACTTTGACCGAGAGAATTTATATTTTTTGCAAATTAAAAATAGTGAACCATCAACTTTATCATAAGTATCTTTAAGATCATTCCACATTTCATAAGCGCTTTAGCATAAATAGCACCAAAGAAATAATTCAGTGAGAGAGTTGAGAATCCAAGTAACCACAACAGAGTTACAAGTGTCCCATTGATTAGCAAGACTGGGTTTGAATCATTTCTTATGCAAGTACCATCAATAAACCCTAACTTGTTATGGTTCCTTAAAGCAAACGCCATGGCCATATTCCATATTTTATAATTTTCGGCCCAGTGAGTTTAATAGAAATAATGGGAGTACCATTGGTATTATTGGGGTGTAAATACAAAGCATCACCAAAGGATAAGCTTTTCTCAAGGAAGAACCACCACCACCAACATTATCATCACCAATAGCCATAATACAAAGGATAAGACAGACAGATATAATAAGACAGACAAAGAATCACAGACAGAGATAATAATAAGAGTAAATGGACAAATAAATAAGACTTTGTAATAAGAAACAACAAGCACCAAGCCTGTGGACTAGGGTAAACCAGATCAAGATGTTAGTCTACCCGCTTGCACCCACAAAGACTTAAGCATCAGATGTTTAAAGAAGAGATACGATTTAGACTTACAGAGAAATATGCAATGAAGAACAAATCACAATCACCCTAGATTCACTTAGTCTAGGGCAAATTGTAAATGTAAGATAACCAAATGATTACGCCAATAGCAATAACCCCAAACCACACCTTTGTTGACAAAGAAAATCAATGAGCCCGAATCTCGATACCATGTGCGAAAGTATAGGCAACACAAGATGAACAATAAAACCTTTATTCGATCTAAGTCGCAATAGTCACTTTAGATTAAGTTTACGAGTATCCAAATGTTACAAGATTAGATTAATGTCAATGAGACAATAATCATGTAAATGTAAAGACAAGATGAGATCAAGAAATGATCCGAAGAAGAGAAGAGAGTGATACAAAAGACCGCACACTCAAGTATGTTTAACCCTAGAATTAAGGACTTATTAAATAGAGATTAAGTTGCACTAAGACCCTCTAACGGCTATAAATGACTCATCGCATAATTGATAAAAGCTTCAGCAGAAACGAGCATCTTGGAACTTTAAACCTTTATCCTTTGTCCATGATTAACCCCTCGTAATAATCCCGCAATGAACCATAACTTGAAAGCCATTAGCAATTGATAGAATGATATGTTTCCACAGATTGTTACCCCAAAATTTAACACCAACAGATAAAATACGCCCGCTTAAGAAATTATTGTTATATCTACCAAGCAAATAACAAGAATATAGGACACACCACCTGTTCGAGCAACTAACATTGGACTTTTTCAAACACCTGGAAGGCATTCAAATATGACTGATAGATACTTTTTAACATGATAATTTTGGGTTACCACTACTCATGATGTTTACTGAGATGACAGGCAGCGTGGCTTGAATAACGTTCTTTATAACTAGTCCAGAATCCTCTACTTCACCCTCATAATACGAAATGCATCCAAACAACTTGAAACTTCGTCATCATCAAATTGTAGTACAACAGTGTCACCCGCTTCCACCACAAGTGTTGTATCATCAAGCTAGTGGGTCAAAATTAAACTGGCGGGGTAGGGGCGATTCGCATACAATTTTTTCCTAATATTTCTTTATACATATAATAACTTGTACTGATATGCAGTGCATTACAAGTTCAAAAAACGCTAGCAATGAACATATTTCATCGCGACGGTAAAATATATAACCGAATTACTCAGTCAACAAGTGGTGCCTTAAGCAGACAGAATGGCACAGACAAATAGCAACAGGGCATTGATTCTTTAAACAAAGACACTATAAGCAAAAGAAACATGAACATTCAAATATATTAATATATTAATACTGTCATTGGACATTCATCAAACACCTGCTGGGCATTCCGTTTGAATGCCTCACAATAACAACTGATCATAAACGCTTATTGTCACCAATCAAATTACCACAAGATTTTGTTGAAATAACTTACATAACATACTACAACTGTGATAAGAGATTACATTTGGAATTAAGATACCATGGGGAAAAAGTCATAATAGGTGTATTCTTCATTTTGGATGGGGAAGGAGCATACGTCTTCATCATTTAACTCAGTAATGCTATTACTAGTCATGATCTCTGATGATAATGGGAACAGAGAGAGTATTATGAGACCAATTAGAGATGGTCAATCTCCCAAGAAGTAGATACGAGACGAGATGGATAAGGACCTTAGAGCGGGCTAGACTCCAAACAAATAAGAGAGAAACTAGAAACACTTTACTTTTCATTCATATCTCATTCCATAAACAATGTACATAGTAAAGGAAACAAGTGATGATATCCTAATACTTATGAACAAAAAGACAACGTGGGAACATGTCTACTGATAACTAAACATGCATGGAACAAGTGCCAATCGTGACTCCTAAATTAGTGCATGGTAGTTTTAGTCTAACGATTTACAATTATTAACAAGATTGTGGTCTTTGGTCTCTTGCACGTATCAATACCCTCACAAAAAACTAGCCTTGTCCTCAAGGCTCATGGTTTTGTATCTCGGGTCAGTTGGCTCCCAAGGTGGTTCCGGTTTGGATTGGAGAAAAACAATGGCAGGTGGTTTGCACTTGTTTCCCGGGAAGTAAGTTAACACACCCTTAAAGCAAAGGTTGTCAACACTTTTTCGTGTCATTCCCACAAGTCTTATCATATTTGTATAGGATGGCAGGCAAGATACATAATCAAGGGTGAACTTTTCAGTGATGAAAGTTCGTCACTGCTTTTTTTCTCAGTGAGTTTAGCCAAATGGAAAGTGGGAAGGCTCATATTGGAGGGCCAGATTTGGAGGCTGTGGGTTGGTGGTGGTGGCAACGAGGGTAGAACCTTGGTGTTGTATAATGTTGGATTGACAGTAGCATCGGTTTGCTTTTCGGTTGGTGTGTTGGTATCACGTTGATTAGTTTGAACGATGGGAGGTTTAGCGATGGCATAAAACGATTAGTGGTGACAGGAAGGTGTTTTGAGATGTCATTAAAACGGGAGGCAGTGGAGACGAAAGTGGCAAGCAATTTGGCCATGGAGGCTTCGAGTTTGATATGTTGTCGGCTGTGGACATGGATTCTTGTAGGAAGGTTGGTATCGCCTCGAGGTGTCGAGTAAGCCAATGAAAGCACCATTGCTATGAGACCGATTAGAGATGGTCAATCTCGTAAGAAGTAGATACAAGACGGGATGGATAAGGCCCTTAGAGTGGGCAAGACTCCAAGAAAAATAAAAGAGAAACTAGAAACACTTTACTTTTCATTCATATCTCATTCCATAAACAATGTACACTTAAATAGTAAAGGAAACAAGTGATGATATCCTAATACTTAGAAACAAAAAGACAATGTGGGAACATGGCTACTAATAACTAAACATGCATGGAACAAGTGTTAATCGTGACTCCTAAATTAGTGCATGGTTGTTCTAGTCTAACGTGCAACAGTTATTAACAAGATTGTGGTCTTTGGTCTCTTGCACGTATCAGAGAGTGTGGGTTTCCTAGCATCTTTCAAAACTAATCCCCAATCTACCACGTCATCCTCGTATACCAAACGCAACCCACATCTCAAAACAGTGTCTTCATCATCATAAAATTAAAGTTCCACAGTATCACCCGCTTCCACCACTAGTGTTCTATAATTAAGTGGATAAAACATGACCAACATGGAAACATTACCATACACACAATCACAGAATTGATGACTTATTCCTTTTGTTTTATTATAAATTGCTGGATAAACCCACGGATCACATTCATCATCCTTGTCTCTGGTAGCACATAAGATCAAACCACATATTGTTGAGTTTATGAAACATGATATACAATAATAACATGTAGACACCACAGAGTACACATGACCTAGGAATATAATAGCAATTAATTAACTGAAAATATAAACGCGTAGCATACCTCTTGCAATTGGTTAGATCTCTTGAACAAAGATGATGAAGTTGTTTAAAGAGTTGTCCCTTACCTTTTTACAACTCAAACCAAATAGGTGTAAAAATAATGTCTTACCACCACAGTTTTGTACACACGAATTAATCACGAATCAAAGAGATTGTTAGATCTAACACAAGCCCTTGTTTTATGAAAAAACAAAACCAAAACACCCTTAGGAGGGGGGGTTCGGCCGAATATGCAAAAGAGGGATAGAGGAAAGATCTAGGGTTAATTCAATGCACAAAAGTTAACCTTAAACCTTTACCCTAGGTCTTGTATACATAGTGGTAGAATAACTTAGAGAAAAAGTTAGGGTTAGGGGTTAGGAAAGCCCCCCTTGGCCGGCCATGTAGACAAAGAAGAAGGTTAGAGGGACAACCCCGAATCTTTTCCATTTTTAAGTTATTCACCATATATTCTCTCCTTTTTACATTTTAACGGTCGTTAGTCATTTTCGTTAAATACTTAGCGATCGTTAGTCGGGTTTTGTGTAATAATTAATCGTAATCATCTTACATTAATTATAACTTTAATTCTCATTCGCTAATGTGTGCAATCCCGTGGTCACGAGTTCGAATCCGGGAATGCACGGTTTTATAAATATATACATATTCCAAGACATATTTTGTTATCAAAGTGCTTTAATGGTGCCACAAAAGATAAAACATTTCCACTGTTTCGATAAGTACACCAATCAGGTAACTCCTCCCCCGAGAGACATATGTGTAATCCTTCAATACTCGTGAATAATTCCTGTATAGTGTTCAGGCATATTAGTTAATAGGACATGAAAAGGCCTCTTCATTACAAGATATATATGCACTAGAAAGGAAGAGGTTGCTTACCTTGAAACCTTTCACTACAAGAAAAAAGGGTTTTAGTTACGAGTGGAAAATCATCACTAATAGTGGAAAATTCGTCACTAAACCAACTTAGTCACGAAAATCAAGGTCGTCACTTGTCGTCACTATAGCTCCGCCACTAAGTTAATAGTGACGAACCGAATTTGACACTAAATTTAATGACAAGCTAAAGTCGCCACTTATGGGTGTGTGACAACGCATTTCGCCACTTAATTTTCAGCATCGTGGCTAAAGTCGTCACTAATTTGTTAAATTCATCACTATTCTACGAGACTAGTGACGAAAAATGCGCCATTTATAGACCCAACCTAACAAGATCTTATCGTCCGTTAGTGTAGTCACGATAAAAGTCGCCATCACATTAACTAGCAAAGGACGAGAAAAATGGTCACTCATTAATAAACGATAACTAAAAAATACCATTTTTGCAATAATTGCTATTGCCAGAGATTAAAACTACTATTTAATAATAATAAAATCCATAATATTACTTACATCCGAATAACATGAAATTGTATGATTCAAACTTATACAAGTATACCGCAGCTATGTTCAACCCGAAAGAAAGCTTGCCTAATTTTATACTTCTAGCTCTAAGGGTTAGTTGTTCGAACTTGGTTCGCTTCACGCGGTTTAGCGTTGATGCAACAACATATATCCTAGCAAGTGCGCTCGCACCTATCCTTTGTCGCTCGCTAATGCTTTCTTCACCATGCTCGCTATGTCGCTCCGCTAAAACTTGGTATCACTATACACATGATCCAAAAATGCTTGACTTGTTCACTCATACCGATACACGCTGGATGAAAAGTTCAACTCAAACCGTCATAATAAGCGGATTTTTAGTATACTATAAAAGAAAAGATTCTAGAACTATCGAGAAACTACACATAAGGTGTTCCTTAATACCTCAAATTTTGTTTTAGACCATCAAGGGCATCATCTGCCATATCATCATCCTCCAAAGCATGGTGGAGCATTGGAACAATCTCGTCAATTGCTTGCATGCCAGCACTCTAATATAACATGGAACTGATTTATATTTAAAAACAACACTCTAAAAGGGGTGTTTGGGTTTGCTTATTATTTTTTGCTTTTCTCGCTTATTTTAAAGGTAATCGCTTATGTTTTATCCAAATTTTTAGGCTAAACAAAAAGTAAGCAATCCCAAACACCCTTAAATAACTCTTATCTATCATAAATGCATAAATCACTCTTTAATTATTTATACTATACCAAGTGTTTGTCTTTTCCTTCTCGCATAGGAAACTGGATACATCTTCTTGAAGACAAAAAATATAACAATTGTATTTTTCCGTGTCCTTACTCAACCTCAAACTCAAAATCTATTCTATTTTGAAAGATTTCACATTCACCATTTCGTATAATTATTTAGTTGAATCGCGTAAACAAGTAGCACCCAATTGCGCACTATGACTTTGGACTAAGATTTAGTGTACATATTTTTAGTACATTGCCACTACTACAATTCACATTTAATTACAATCACATTTTCATTTTTATTTACGTACATTAATTAGTTTAATAAACGATTTTCACAATTTGCATGAACACATAGTGTACCCAATACTCCCAACGATTATTTTTAATACATTCTCATACACCCAAAAACCTTACAAACTTGCAAAAATATGTTCTCTTACACTTTATATAATTCTTTTATTATAAACACTAAACGTGTATATTTAATTCTAACTACAAAACTAATACCCAATACACTTACAAAATAAATTATACTTAAAAATCACAAGCTTTCTTCTTCTTTTTATCCTAGTGTCGCCCCTCCTTCATGAATTGTCATATATGATCATTTTTAAAAAACATTAAACCATACTAACATTTCTTATATTTTGACCATTGACTTTGTAATACAATAAGTAAACATTAGAACCAATGAGTATTGGCCCGGCTTAGCAAGACTTAAATAAAGACCCTCCCGGTTGTATCCGTGAGTTGACTAGGTTATTTTCTTATGATGTAGTTTGGCTTTGAAGACTATGTTTGGATTATCCCGGTGCCATGGGAGTTCATGACTATTATCTTTAATGTATTACATTCAATACTTCTCTATTTGACACCTTGTGTTCTTTACTTTGAAGTCATACCACGTAAATTTCATTCCACTGCGCCATTTTTGGGGTGTGACAGATTGGTGTTCAGAGCCCAGGTTATAGAGAATTAGGTGGTTTAATGATAAGGTTTTAAAAGGTACCATTTTGAGGGGTCGTTTAAGTCCTTATTTGATCACTTTTGTATCCGTTATTGCTTAATATCGCTCCTTTTCACTTTTAGGTCTCGTGAAGGCAAAATGTCGAATGGCACTTATTTGGACGAAAAGGCGCGAATATATGAAGAAAATGGCCAAAGTCGGAATCGAGGCACTCACAGCTGTCGGTTAGAAGGCGACGGCGTCAAAAGCTATTGGCGACGCCGTCCCAAGATTTCGTGACGGCCGTAACCCAAAACTTGTATTTTCAAACCACGACGCCCACCGGTAAAGAGTAGGTCGTCGCTACCGCACGGCCCAGATGCAATCCGCACGACGCCGAAGTCAAGAGGACGGCGCCACGGACATAAGGTGACGCCGTCAAGGTTAACGCGCCAAGATGAAACCCTAATGGCGGCGACACGACGGCGCCACTAAACATAAGGTGACGCCGTCGCAATTGTAATCTTATATATAGAATCCGAATTTTCGCCTTTGAGTGGAGAGTCTTTGGAGTAAAACCTAAAACCAACCTAAGGTGTCTTGTACAGATTTTAGGTTTTAAACCCTATCTTACATCAAGATAAGTCTTTACTTCATTAATTCAATTATGTCTTTGATTATTTGTGTGTATGCTTGCATGTTCTCCATGTCCCACTAATTTATTTGTGTGTTTGCTAGGAAGTATGAAACTTAATTATTGAATATTGATTGGTTGTTTCTTATCTTAGTTGATTAATGATCTAGTAATGCGATAGGTCATTCGTTGTGTACTTAATGCTTGATTCATCTTTGTGAACCTTAGAATATAATTACCGAATAGTTGTAGGCTAAACCATCCAAAGAGCGCTTAGAGTAGGAGTTTATAATCCCTAGTGGGTTTGTAGACAAGACCCTTTGGTAAGTTCAAAGAGTTAGGGAGAAACGCACACCCTACAACTTTAGACTCACAACGCAACTAGAATAAGACGTGACACTCAACCATCAATAGAGATAATTAAGGAGTAATACAACTTAAGTAAACACATCTTTAAACTATCATACGAGCACACATTAATTAGACATAGACTCCACAACCTTAGTTTAGATAATTAGATAATAGTAGAATAATCGGTAGAAATACCAACCCCCAAATCCAATACCCGAGATTCGTACTTTCCATTTTCATAAAACATAAAAGATAAAAATAATCTTCTTCAACCTTAACCTTAGCGTAGTAACTCCTTACTAGCATTCCTATTCCCTAGAGAACGATATCAATACCCGTGGCTTACCCTAATTACTACACTACAACGATTAGGTTCACCGCCTAGGGTGTTATAAAACTTGCTCAAGAAAAGGAAGTTTCCTTGACCCCGAACGACGCTGTAGCGTTATCAAGTTTTTGCGCCACGGGAATAGAATAGCTAGTTAGTGGTCCACCTCGCTTAGGTTTCTTTGCTTGATTCCTATCAAGTAAACTTTTTCTCAATTTTATCTTTCTTAGTCTATCCCCTTCTTCGTAACCTTTGTTCAGAACCCCATCACTTTTCATCATGGAAGGTGATAACCCACTACCATTCATCAACACACCACCAAATGACCCGCCAAGAGCCCTTACTCTTGGTGAATACTCAAGACCAAGCCACCTAGGCTATAGGAACACCATTGAGCTTCCCGACCAAGCCCAAACTACTACCATGATCCGACACCATCCGGTTGGTGCAAAACGGATGTGATTCCATGGACTTCGCTCCGAAGATCCAAATCAAGATCCGAGGATTTCTCAAAATCGCCGATTCCATCGACCTTGATGCTACTACTCGGAGACCACGCTACTGCCTCTTCCACCCTCTCTCACGGGACCAAGCTAGTAATTGGCTTGAGCGACTTCCACGGCCCATCTCAAGTCGATGATCTTACCTCTCGCTTCCTTGCTCAATTTTTCCCACCGGGAGAACCACTAAGCTTAGGAATGACATCTTGATGTTACAACAACGCCAAGGTGAATCTCTACAAGCATGGACCCGATTTAAGGACTTACTTCATAAAGTCCCTCATCACGGCATTGATCTTTGGCTCCAAGTCTAAATCTTTTATGATCATGTCAACTTCCCCACTAAGCGATCCATTGACCAAGCGGCCGGTGGAAAACTTAGTAATCTCACCGCAGAAGAATCATGGGAAATAATAGAGGATGATAGGGTCCAAATGGGTGTTTAAAGGGTTTAAATCACAAGGACCTTTGTTGTAATTTCGAAATGCAAGGACCTAGGTCGCCAATTTAAAAGATGTTCCAAGGGCTAAAAGTGACAATCTCAAAAGTACAAGGACCAAACTTGCCATTTTCCAATTTCAGGGGCCATTTTTGCCAAATTTGAAACTCAAGGACCAATTTGTAATTTCTCAAAACTTTTGATATTTTTCACCAAAGGACTAATTTTGACAACTTTGATTTTAAAAGGACCTTTGGTGATTTTACTTTTGAAATTATGTGCTGTGGACTGCTTTTTGACAACTTTTGAAACTTGGGGACTCGAACCGCCAATTATGCAAACTTTGCTCATTTTTCATCCGATTTTGAACATTTTGCATCCGAAACATATAAAATGCAATTTTGGAATATTTTCGTATTTTGATGCATTTGTGAGCATTTTTAAACGCTTTGCAGCTCAGATTGACTAAAAATGATGAGTATTTACACACTCATCGTGAGGACCTCGCCTCTATGACAATGAAAGTCGATGACCCCGTGAGCCCCAAACCGTCAAGGCAATTTCTTGCCTCCTTCCGATCGTAGGATGATCGAACTTGAAGATCAAGTTAAATTCCTCATGAGTTCCTACGAAAATCCTAAGTCTACACACCATGCGAACAAAGCTTCTTCCTCGTGTGAGCCGTGTTGTGATCCTCATAATACGCGCAATAGCACTCGCCTCCCCGAACATGCTTCCATTGACTACGCATCCTCACGTGAATGGAACGGGAGGAAGATTCCTACAACACCCGGACCTAGGAATTTCAATGAAACCCGTGAAGCATGGAAAACAAGCCCGACTTTCATCGGGACAAACCAAAGAATTCACCTCTAATGATTTCTCATGGCCCCCACCTAACGGTCCTAACCAACAAAACGTCAAGGATGTTGCGAACCGAGTTGCATCCCAAGAAACCCAAATGGCTAAGCTCGGACCGCTTTAACCATCAACAAGCCGAGATGGATAGGAAAATAGACAACCTTTGAAAGCCATAGCTAATAGTGATAAGAAGGTTAGTGCTATCTCAACTCCCGAGCCTTCGTGCATAGAGATTAAGGATCCAAGCAAGCTAACTAAGCATGTCCAATTCACAATGCCATCGCCTTAGTTGAACCTAATGAAACAAATGACGAAGAGGATTATACACTCATGGATGAGGAAATACCCGAGGAAGTAGATGAAGTAGACATTGACTATTTCAACAAATTTCCTACGAAGAAGAACTATCTCACCACCTCACTTATTTCGTGACCTCCGTCACATGTATGTTAGGAAAAGTCCTCGAATTAAGTTTGGGAACCCTTGGAATCTTAATATACCATGTGTCATAGGACACCTTTTTGTGGCAAAAGCCTACATTGATCGCAAGTCCCCAATCAACATAATGACTAGCACCTATTACAATTGGATATTGAAGAAGCCTATTCCAACTAGGCAAGACCCCAATGATCCTAATGTTAGTTGCAATTTTCTTGGAAGAGTTAAGGGATTGCCGCTTATGTAGGTAGTTTCACGCTTCCTACGGACTTCATAATTGTGGATGATATTAGCACGGCCATAGACCCTAGCTTATCCCATGTTATTCTAGGAAAACCTTTCATAGAAAGCACCGGATGACCTATGACCCCTCGTTAGAGTAGTGCGATTCAAGAATAAGACCGATGACATAGCTTACCAAATGCCGCTTAAGATT
This sequence comes from Chrysanthemum lavandulifolium, assembly GCA_022545495.1. Classification (NCBI taxonomy): domain Eukaryota; kingdom Viridiplantae; phylum Streptophyta; class Magnoliopsida; order Asterales; family Asteraceae; genus Chrysanthemum; species Chrysanthemum lavandulifolium. The sequence continues at coordinate 88,024,768 of CM040243.1, read as the reverse complement.
GAGAAGTTTTCATCACTCTAATGATGAAAAGGAACTTAAACCGCCGGTCTATTATAGGAATGATGAGGATAGGGAGAAAGGTGTTGATTATGTTATGGCTAAGATTTTGGATTCTATAAGGATTGCTTGAGCCTAGGACCGAATATAGGACCGATTGGGAGAGGATGAACTCTTAGAGAGCGCATTTTAAGCACTTCTACAACATGGAATCCCCATTAGAAATGGTCAAGAGGGCGGTAATGAGAAAACGTAGGAGCACGACTATGAGTCTAGCTACAAGACTCTTAAATAAAGAAAAGCGCTTCGGGGAGGCAACCCATGTTTAATTGTTTGCTTGTTAGTGTCTTATATCTTTTATTAATTGTTTATCCTCATGTTTAAATTTGTAAAATGCTTTATTTTGTTTTTAACCTCGCCTTAATTGCATATAAAGGTATTTTACATAAGGGATAAGTGTAGGGAGGATTACACGCCAAAAGAAACGTAAACATGAGAATAACAATTAACTAAAAGATATTTATGTTTGTTTGTTCGAGTCAAATGCTTGTATCGAGTCATAATGAATGTTTTGCGTAAATTTTTCCGATTCTAAAGATGTAAATTTTCCGTAATTTTTTCCGTAAAATCGCACCGCTTTTTGTCGTGATAACCGACGGCGTCAGATTGAAACCGACGGCCAGAAGAAGTAAAACATCGATTACTTTTTTCTCGCTTTCTCGAGCTACTTATAAATTTTTGGAATTTTCCGTGTCTTAATTTTCTTAGAAATTGTAAACATCCATTCCACAAGCATTATATCCTAGTTTAAATCGAGTCTTATATATATTATTACCGCGATTTTACGCCAAGGTTTCGCTTGTTTTCTTCAAGTGTGCAGTTTAGTTTGTCAAAGAAGTTACATAAGATTGGAAGGAGCTTTTCACGCAATAATTCTTCTTGAAAAGAATTTAACCACCACTTTACACCTGATCCTACCGAGCTAATCGTGGGAGTATTAGTTTTTCGCTTTTAATTACCTTCTTTATCATAACTTTGATATTTTCGGGGAACATTGGGGACAATGTTCGCTTTAAGTGTAGGAGGGAAAATAAAACGGAACTTTGAAACTATGCTTATCCTTGACTATTTGCTTTGTCCAATTGTGATTGTGTAATAAACCATGAGAAAATGTCGGTTAGGTAATTTGGCACCAAATTTGAAATTTTTCATGATATATAGGAGTGGGCCATTAGTCTTAACATAAGCGCCTCATGGATAGGAAGTTATATGACTAGCACAAAACCCTTTACCACCCAAATTCCACCCAAAATGCGAGGATCGCCTTAGATTAGTAGGAATTAAAAGCATTCATCTTTAATGCTTAGAGTGTGAACCGTAGTATATTAGATTCTAGAACTTGTTTTGTGATGCATTCTCGAGATCGCAAGTGAGGCTACACTTGTGTAGTTAGGAATAACTAAATGATAAGAGGCATTAGGATAACCCTTGTTTGATACTGTAATATAATTACTTCTTCCACATCGGTTGAGTAATTCCCACACCCTTTGCGTTGTACTCATCTTTAGTACACGATACCCCTAGTTAACCCTCGAGCCTATCCTTTTCGCGTTCTCGTGATGTTTCGGTTTTTCCGAATATCAATGAAGAGCATTGTTTACACCCCACCCCAAATATACACCCAAATCGCCTTAGCCTACCCTTATGCACTCACTTTTAGTGCAAATATTTGTTATCACCCTAAACCCTTAGTTCAATTATCTAGTTGCTTGCATAAGTTGCTAAGTCGAGTCATATCCTTTGTATACGCTTTGGGATGATTGAGATTCATGGAAAAGTTAAAGTTTATGAAATGACGGAAGGAACGTTAAAATTCAAATTCCTTTGTTTGCATAATAATGTACCCCAAGTGTTTTGATCTTTTCAAATCGGGTCAAATTAGTGTTAGAGTAATAAAAACTCAAGTGTAGGATGTGCCTATAAACCCTAGTATTTTGATGTTATCGAGAGGATGGTAGAGTAAAAGTGTATGAAAAAAAAAAAAAAAAAAAAATCGAAAAAATAGAAAAGAGAAAAGAAAAATAGAGTGAAAAAAAAAAAAAAACAAGAAACAAAACATACGGGCTACCATCCTACATCTATCTTTTAAATTTATGTTTGTTTATTTCAGCTATCTAGAGTTTAGAGTGTCGAGTCTTGGCTTAGCAACGCCATTCTTCATATGCAGTTAACATAAAGATTTTTGACTTACCACCACTAAATAGCCTATCCCACCAAACCCTTATTTCCCTACCGTAAGCCTAACATTACAACCCTTTAAAAGACCTCTTTGATAGTCTTTCCTAGGTGCTTACGCCAAAGCGATGAAGGTTTGATCTATTCTCAAGCCTATGGTAATCTATGTACTAGGACCGGTTAATGAGTGTTTATCTTCCATTTCCTATTTTGTTATATTTCATATATACACCCGGAGAGATGTGAGTATCCAAACACCCCATGAGGTGCTAGTATGTAATTCCGTGCTTGTTATGACTTTTGGGGCTTATATGTGTTGTGGACCGCTTTGAATTAATGCTTCATGACCACTAACTTATAAATTAATTGGCTAAAGCACATTTGCTTGAGGACAAGCAAATAACAAGTGTAGAGATATTTGATAAGGTTTTAAAAGGTACCATTTTGAGGGTCGTTTAAGTCCTTATTTGATCACTTTGTATCCGTTATTGCTTAATATCGCCCTTTTCACTTTTAGGTCTCGTGAAGGCAAAATGTCGGAATGGCACTTATTTGGACGAAAAGGCGAATATATGAAGAAATGGCCAAAGTCGGAATCGAGGCACTCACAGCTGCCGTTAGAAGCGATGGCGCCTTATTAAGACGCCGTCCCAAGATTTCGTGACGCCGTAACCCAAAACTTGTATTTTCAAGCGATGACGCCCAGCAAAGAGTAGGTCGTCGCCACTCGGGCGGCCTAGATGCAATCCAGACGACGCCGAAGTCGAAGAGGACGGCGTCACGGACATAAGGTGACGCCGTCGCAAGGTTAACGTGGCCAAGACGAAACCCTAATGGCGGCGACACGACGGCATTACTAAACATAAGGTGACGCCGTCGCCAATTGTAATCTTATATATAGAATCCAATTTTTGGTCTTTGAGTGGAGAGTCTTTGGAGTAAAACCTAAAACCGAACCTAAGGTGTCTTGTACAAGATTTTAGGGTTTTAAACCCTATCTTACATCAAGATAAGTCTTTACTTCATTAATTCAATTATGTCTTTGATTATTTGTGTGTATGCTTGCATGTTCTCCATGTCCCGCTAATTTATTTGTGTGTTTGCTTAGGAAGTATGAAACTTAATTATTGAATATTGATTGGTTGTTTCTTATCTTAGTTGATTAATGATCTAGTAATGCGATAGGTCATTCGTTGTGTACTTAATGCTTGATTCATCTTTGTGAACCTTAGAATATAATTACCCGAGTAGTTGTAGGCTAAACCATCCAAAGAGCGCCTTAGAGTAGGAGTTTATAATCCCAGTGGGTTTGTAGACAAGACCCTTTGGTAAGTTCAAAGAGTTAGGAGAAACGATACCCTACAACTTTAGACTCACAACGCAACTAGAATAAGACGTGACACTCAACCATCAATAGGAGATAATTAAGGAGTAATACAACTTAAGTAAACACATCTTTAAACTATTATACGAGCACACATTAATTAGACATAGACTCCCACAACCTTAGTTTAGATAATTAGATAATAGTAGAGTAATCGGTAGAAATACCAACCCCCAAATCCAATACCCGAGATTCGCATCTTTCCATTTTCATAAAACATAAAAGATAAAAATAATCTTCTTCAACCTTAACCTTAGCGTAGTAACTCCTTACTAGCATTCCTATTCCCCTAGAGAACGATATCAATACCCGTGGCTTACCCTAATTACTACACTACAACGATTAGGTTCACTGCCTAGGGTGTTATAAAACTTGCTCGAAGAAAAGGAAGTTTCCTTGACCCCGAACGACGCGTGTAGCGTTATCATTTAACCTAGACTATAACCTAGGAACCCATATAGTTGGCATGATAGGACTTACGTGTGCGGTTATGTTTTTATTTTCCTTGTAGGTAGTAGTGCCTAGTATTAGACCTTAGAACCTCTCGAATTGAGTCAATTTATTTTCAAGCCCTTAAGTTTCTTAATTAACTTGCGCTTAATTTCAAGACCGTTTTGTTTGATTGGGTTGCAAATTTATATGGCTACAAGTTGATTAAATAACTTAAAGGAATGAAGGAATTGACTCAA